>RJWH01000109.1:940375-965346 GCA_004363575.1 Solenodon paradoxus | reverse complement strand
TGTGAATTTCTAGTCAGCAAATGGGTGCTTCATTTGAAGCGTTTGAGCAGAGGCAGGGAAGAGTTATGCTAAAAATGATCACATTGCCATCTGATCTACAGTTTCATCGATGACAGATCGATGCATAAACCACTCCCTGACTTTCCCCACTTACTTGACATGTTGCAATTTAGTGTCTCAAAATTTTCATCAACTCTGCCAAAAATTTGTATTATTGCAGGAAAAAGCCATATAGAGTAATAGCTGGTCTTGATTTTTGGTCCCAGTACCTGTTTGAACAATATGACCATCATATTCAGGATTAAGGTTGAAGTAGCTAGACTTTTGCAACCCTCCAAGCAGAAGTCTCTTGGGATGCCAGTGTTCTGATGCCCTTCATGAGAGAAGCATTGGGGAACTCCGCCATCTTAAACAGGCGGAGTAGAAGACTTACTACACCAGCTAGCCAGTTGTGATTTGTGTATTGGCTTAAAAGAGGAGATAGAATGGAATGGTAAGCAATTTCTTAGTGTGAACACATGCCATTCCACAAACAGGTGAGGATATTTGGCTAAATCTCAGAGGCGATTTGGCCAGGAACTAGAACTAGGAGACTGATGTATTCATTTACCTTGTTCTACCCTTTATAGGGACACAAGGAAACAATACTTGTGGACAGGTTGTATTGATCAAAATGGAAGCCAGAATAAGCAGAGGAAGCCAAACTATTGTTAAAGTCACTTTTATTTCCTTTTGCTAGATGACAGGACATGAGTGTTTTTGCTGATCTGTTTGCTTGCTAACCAAAGAAAAGGGCATTTTTTTCATGAGGAAACTGAACTGTTGATGCAGAGCTAACTCTCATGGTTTGTTGTTAAGTAGTAAAGGGGTAGTGGGACACTTTTGGCAAAACTCGTATTTACGCATGAAAATAGCATATCACAAAATAGTAATGGCATCACTTAGTCCTTGGAGGATTTACACATGAAATATAGTGTTAGAAGTGAATAAACTGTGCAAAGATACCTTGACAAACCAGGTTAAAAGAAATGCAACATCTCTTCCTTTTGCCCTCCTTCCCACCTCAGAAGCTCAGGTAAGATTTTCTTTGTATATCACCATCCGTGTTTGTCCTAAATTTATGCTTCCTATGAGCATTTAGACTGAACTGCTTTTGGACAGTGTGAGCAGTCAACATATTGCTGTTATAGTAGCTCTGTGCTTAAATAAAAATAAACATCAAGACAAAAAAATTCATGAATATGATAAATACAGCGTCATTTGCTCTTAGTGCATTCTACAGAAAAAAGAAGGAATTTCTCTTTAAGAAAAAGAATACCCCAGCATTATACATGTGTAAGAAGTGGTGCTATGTAGAAAAAATAAAAAGTAAATCACATAACATTTCCTCTTTTTCCCTTTCATTATGTATGCACTTGCATAGGAATCTGTTTATATTTAAATTCTCTTTAAATAAATCTTCAAAAGTGGGCAAGGATTGCTCTATAATAGAGTGCAGACAAGCAAATCCATAATACATATATTTTCTATATTTTATCCAAGATTGATGAATAGAGATCCAAAAGAATAAATAATTTATAATTACAGAACTACAACTACATGTATATGTTAGCCAAAGATCTGAGAAATTTTAATTTCTAACCATGTGGTCAATATAAACCAATATTTTGGAGATGGAAAATGGTTTGTCCAGTGTCGCTTCCATTAATGAAAACATTTACAGTGGAACCAAAGATTTTCAGTATCAGAATAATTAACAGGATGATTTTTCTCATATAGACATTCAGATACGGCAAGTCCTTTTTGTAAGGAGTAATTTCCTGAAGCAAATGCCCCTGTAACATAGTTAATCTAAAAGTCAGCAGTAAGGTTGCTGTTTTAAATCCACATGGTAAAAGAAACACCAAATTTCTTCTTTAATATTATGTCTTCTTTTGCTATATTGTAGATTGTCCTTCTAAGATTTATGCCCTAGCCTTCAATCAGATGGTTTTTCTCCTAGTTCTACCTCACTGTCTCAGCATTTTGCTGACTCTAATTCCTACAATTGTGAACTGAATTTGAATATTTAACCTGTAAACTATTTCTTCATGAAAAAAATTAGCACTGAATCTTTATCATGCTTTAAAAATAAATTTCTCATGAAAATAGTGGCATGTTTTTAAAATTATTCAAGCAAAATGTGTAATAAATGTTCCCTATTAGTGGCATTTAAAATACACATATACTAATTTTATGATTCAGCTGTGGAGGAGCACAAGACAGAAGGATCTCACAAGTCTTTACTCTTCATGCACTCATTTTGGCATCTTTTTGATTATAGCCGAACATTCTAAATGTGTTTCTGTTCCACGCAGGTAGAAGTGAGAACTGGAGGCTCATTTAACAGTGTGAATTTTCCCAATGTATCACAATTATAGAAACACCTGAGTCTTCTAACTTTTTGCTGATCCACTCTGAAAGTTCAGCGTGTTTAAGTAACCGCACTGTCAGACACGCAGTGTTCATATTTTGCTCTCCTCTTTTCTTTCCTATCTGCTCTCCTTCCTTCTCGCCTCTCCTTGTTCAATTTTTGCTTCCTTCTGTTCAATATCTTTATCCTCTCCTTTTAAAAAATTCATCATTTTTCTTCTCTCATGTTTCTCTTTCCCTTGTTGAAATTTTTAAATTGCCCTATAAGCCTAGGCTTTTCTTAATGCCCACTAACATCCCGAATTCTGCAGTTTCATTTATTCACTCACTAAAATGTGGAAAAATGAAGCTCCAATAATGTTGCCTATCAAAGAGCATCAGATTATTCTCTAAGGATCATATTGACTGATTTCATTTTCTATTGAACATGTTTCCTGTCTGATATTACACAAACAAAAAAATCCTACAAGGCTATGTTGGCTTTAACTAACTCACCTCGTGTATAGATTTGACTACACAGCAATTGCTTATCGAGAATAATGGAGAGAAAGACCTTCCCACGTGTTCTCATTTGTACTTTTTACAAGGCCGTCCTGTATTTCTGGTTTACAGCTCTGCTTAGATCCTGTTACAGTTAAACTTAGATCTTTCTTTTTGTATAATGGAATTTAATGAGAAGGAAAGTGTGCTTTCAGTTTGCATTTTCAGAAGAATTTACGGCTAAACTTAGGGCATAAAACCACATTTACCTCCAAATAAGCGAAGGATTCATTCACAGAAAGAACAAAATGTTCCCACCTGAATCACAAAAGCAAGCGATATACTTCAAAAAAAATTTTTTTAAGTATATAAAATATTAAAAAATGCTTTTCTGAAGCCGAAAAATGTCCTACCTTTTGTTGAAGTTCACCTTAAGATCAGTCACAACTCTGTGTGCTGATCATTTGCAAATCTCACTGCAGTAACCAAGAAAGGGTGGGGCTGCATCCCGAGACATCTGTGGACCAGAGGAGCTGGCAGGCACTGCAGAGCTTTCCATTGAAGTGACGGCTCCCGGCCTGGCTGCAGGAACAGCCGACCTGAGGTAACTACTTCCACATATCAACACCTTGTCAGTGGAGGTCTGAAAGACACAGCGACTGCAGGGATTGGAAGTACCTGCTTTAAAAAGAGCTGACCAGCTACCCCCACATCCCCTCCCTGTCAAATCTTTCATATAGAAGACAGAAAAGAAGCCAAGTTCAAAAAGACTATCGTAATAAAGCAAATCAAGTGCTTAAAGTAGGGTACTGGTTGACTTTGGTTATTGGTATTTAACTACATAATGAATTTCTAAAAATTCAGAGCACATGTGATCATCTAACTTAAGAAGAACTTGGTCTGTCTGGGTCAGTAGTTCGAAATGCACTGTTGTAACACGTAGGCTTATTGTGATTCCTTGGGAGGTGGTTCACAAGTAATTTGTGATTAATAATCGTTTTCAACTGAGTTACTTAAAAATAAATTAGAGCAGAAGATTCAAGGTTATTCCTATAATAATTTCGTTCTCACTTACTCATATTCCCATTTGCATTCTTGAGTGAGGGAGGAGGTGGAGGTAGAGTTAATGTCCTGGGGATTGCAGAAATCCTTCAATGTCCATGAAACTGTGTCCCACACATGAACATTGTTTGCTACATATTTTGTAACAGGAACAAAAGCCCAACACTGAACTATGTTGCTTTAGGATTTGAGGTACTGATGTGTTTTATTTGTCCTTTCTAAGTCTCATTAACATAATGATACAATAAAGAAAAAAAGCTATGATTTTGTTAATCATCTAATAATAGTTTTGGACAAAGTCTCAAGAAGATTGTCTAGTCGCCTTTCCTATGGTCTGCAGCACAACTAAACAAGTCTAGAATAGCTGACAATGAGGTACTCTGATCATTTCAATTTAGAATCAGAATATCATCCTGGAGAGTGCTATGATGATTAATTAGTTGAATTTATAACCGAATTGAAAGATGAAAACTGTGCATGGATTCCTAATGAAGTGTATTCCTAAGGCTGTATTCAAGCTTTGTTTTAAAACAAGTTTCTTTTTTTGTTAAAATAACCTCAAAATTGGAGTTGGGATAAGCAAGCCTTAGTTCTCTTGCTTTTGTTGAAATTCAAAGCACCTCAAAGGACATCTATTACCTACAGAAATTATGAGTAAGCATTATTTATTTAGTTAGTTATTTTATATTTGTCTATTTTTCTTAAAGTAAGATCCACAAAAAAAAAAAAAAGGATTTTTTACATTTATATATGCAGTACCCACAAAAGTGTAACAGTACCTGGCATGCAGGGAACAATCAACTAGTCCTCGTTCAGTAAAGAAATATTAAAAAATTCCCCATTCTTCCCCAGGAAAAGTCGGCATCAGATTCTCACCATTTCACCCAGTGCCCCAACACGTTGTTTTTTAGGTCTTACCTTTTGTAGAGTCAGTGAGACGGGGTTGATTGATGTAAGGCACTGTTTTTTATTTTCTTTAGAAAAAAAGAAAAATATGATACTATTTTCACTAGCTGACATGATATTTCTGGTTTCTTGACTTATTTGGCAAAAAGAAAGCACAGGTTGAACAGTTTAGAAAAGATAAAGAATCCTTTTTTGAATTTTGAAGACTGAGGCTTTACACATGGTTTCAAAGTTGATTGAGCACATAAAGTCCAATGAAGACAGATTCTGTAAAAGCAAAGAAACCCTATCTGATGAGTGCCCCAAGTGTGAACACACCACACCATAGCCATGTGGAAATAATAGCCTAGATGGGCAACAAAAGCTTCTAGTTAATGAGAGCAGTGCCATTGTTCTTGAAAGTCTAATTTGGTAAACATCTTAGAGTGCTGACTCATCAGTACTGAAAATCCAATAATAAATCACCACTGTGATTTAGCACCAATGCTGGAATTCACATCACGAAGTGTGCTACAGCATCAGTGGAAACTCAAACAGGTTGCTGAAAGGTGCATTTCATCAGCAAGCAATTTAATTCATATCAAAGGGGATTTACCCCAAGTAAGTGGCAACTGCCTCCTTGGAAAACAGTTTAACTCTTGGGGAAAATTGTGCTAATTCCCCATGAAACAGTAATAATCTATAATCCTGGATGTTTTAAAAGTCATTTCCTCAAATTCCATAGCCAACAATATGAAATAACAATCCAATATCTTTGTATCTTAATCATGTTGGGTAACAAAGTCCTTTAGATAATTGGCACTGCTTCTGTAGTAGGCCAAACTTTCTTTCAAGTTACAAATACTCACAAAAGGTTTACATTATAAGGGGCTGCTTTGGAGATGTGCAGATTTAGTTTGTAAGTACAAAGTGAACATGCAAATTGCCTTATCTTGTGGGATTCACAAACAACCATCATTCAGATTGATTTAATACATGGCTTTTTATCTTTAAAAGTGTTAATTAGAAAATAGGGACAGTTCTCTGAACACTTAAGAGTAATAAATAGATCAAAACAGCATCCATGCTTCTGTGATGGAACTTCTGAAGGCTTTGTAAAGGGATTAATACAATTGTCAAAAAGACCACAGTATACATAGTTAATAGTGTTACCAAGCTACAATTACATTTTTAGGACTTCATTGCTAAGTTTTTCCGTATTTGTTATCTCGAAACACTGAGAATTTTTTTTTACAACTTTGTTCAACATTTTGACGTTGACATCTTATTTGAATTCTTTCACCCTGAATCCCCACCAAGCACACTCTCTTAGAGGAGATTCTGGAACTATCAGCAGATATTGCAAGTTATTCAGTGAAGAATGGGCTAGAGATTTGCACAAAGTGAAGTATTAAGGGAAAAATAATATGATTCATATATTTTCTTTTGAATGAAAAACATAAAATGATCAGCTGAATTTGCCTCTATTTTGGAATTTTTTTAGGTCAGAGAAACACATGTGCTGAGCCTCTTGGCTCTGCCAGTGCCTGGCTCAATGACTTCAGGCAAGTGATGTTCCATCCCTGTGCCTCAGTGCGCCTGTGAAGTGTGCAAAAATCACAGCCCCTTTCTCTAGGGTTATGGGGGAGATTAAATTAGATAGTGTTGAATGGTGCCTGGCACTTGAGTAAGGGTTCCGTATGTTATGATAATGGAGGCGATTGCTTATGAATCTAGATGGTGGTTTTCACTAGGCTTAGTTATATGGTTATCCTATTATCAGCACTAAAAATACTTGTGAATGTCTCTTCAGATTTATGAGGAAGGCACATATTCAAGTGTAGGATGAGGGCGCTTGGCCTTCGTCTCCTCAGGAGCTGTGACTTCTCCTTCAAGAGGAGGATTCAAGGGGCCAAGTCATTTTCTGAGCCACATACTTCCTAGTGCTTCTGTTTATGTTTTATTTTTATTAAATGTTTTGATTTTACTGAAAACCCATAAGTGATGACATAGTCAAAAAAATCTAAAATATTATACAATGAAATTAATTAGCCAGAAAACAGTTTAAAATTTTTTAAATAAAAATCGTATTTAAGGAATACTACATTATAACATTATATTAGGTTTAAGGTGTGCATCATTATAAATTAACCTCAGTATATAATATGCTAACTTTACCAAAAACATTCCAGTTCTATCCTTTACCATGTGATTGACCCTTTTGGCCCATCTTGCCTCCCTCCCTCTTCTGGTAATCACTAATTTGATTTTATAAACTGAAAGTCTATTTTAGTTTGATTTGGCTCGTTCATTTGGTTGGTTTCTCTAGGCAGCACATATGAGCAAAACCATAGGATGTTTGTCTATCTCATGATATCTTTCACTAGGCATATTTCCCTCTTAGTCCATCCATGTTGTTTCAAATGGCAGGATGGCATGTCAACAACATTTTTCAGTCTATCATTTTAGATAATTTATTTGCATCTTATTTTTTCTTTTCTTAAACTTTGCCCTATGATTCCGCTTAACTTTTTAAACTTTGTGTTTTCTTTCACTGCCCACATACCAGAAAATTCCTGCTTCATCCAATCCCTTTAGAACCAGAAAGTGGGGCTTCCTAGGTCTTTGGCCCCTGAAATTTTTAATCCCTGGTCTCTGAGTCAAATGATCCTTCCATTTGGCTTCTCCACCAGTTGGTCAGTCCTTCATTCATGTACCTACTTGCCCTTCAGAAATACTTCAACTGTCTCCTCTGCTTCCACCATGTTATATAACTCCTCATCAATTGCCTTCTTTCTTCTCCCTTCAAGATGGCAACACAAGGGGAAGTTATGACACTCTAATGGTTGGAGGTCACTATGAATTTCTCTTATTTACCCTCACCTGTATCCTCTTATTTTTTCAAGTGCAATAAGCTCATTTGATCAACTTACGGATTCCTTTATTAATCTCTTACTTTTTATGCTAAACACACGAGAACCATTATCCTCATTCTATAGATGAGGAAATAGGTCTAGAGAGGTCATTTGTCCAAGGTCCCAGAATTCAGAACTGACTTGACTAAGAAGATTTTAACAACTATGCTGAGCAGTTTCTCATGGCCTCCCTGTGCTCAGACATTTTTCTTCAGCTGATTGTCATTCTATTTCAGTATTCATGTGATGGTCAGCAACTCATCTGGTTATGTTGCTTCCTAATTTCCTTAGAACATTGAGGTTACCCAGATTTTCATTTCTAGTTGTCCTTTTTCCTCTCCATATGTCTGTAGTCTATCTATTTTTGATCAGCTATCAGCTAGAACTGTCTAGGCCATCTTCCCTGTTCCTGAACAAACAGAAGCTGAGAGAACTTACTCAGGTTTGCATGGTGGTTTGGGGACAGAATTAGGGCCAAATTATAGGCCTTCGGTTTCTTAGTCTAGTACTCTGCCTACCCTGGGCCTTTTCTGAGAGGATGCCACATCAAATGTACTTTCAGCCTATGAATCTTTTGTGTACCCCTATATTGCTACATTGCTCTCTTCCAATTTGGGATTTCATCATTTCATGACTGAGTCATTTTTCTAATAGTTATTTCTCTCTGTTTACAAAGGGTTTTTTTTTTTCCCCCATCACATAAAGATACAAACAGAAAACATTTCCTGGACTTTCCTCCTCTTCCTCCCTTCTTTTTACTCTTCTCCCTCTATCTCTCCTCTCTCCCCTCACCTGTTGGTGCAGAATTCCATTAGAGTTAGTTATTTTGATGCATTACATTCTTTTTTACTCATTCATTTCTTGCAATTTGACTTCATACCAGCTACTGTAGTATCTCCTGTTTGAAGCTGTTATTTCTGAAGACACATCTTTGCATTCTCATGGTCAAGTGCAGTCTCTGCAATCCAAATGGTCTGCATAGTTGTGGTGACTGGAAGTCCCTTTAAGCTTAAATTTGCCCCAGATTCCTGAGACCATCTTAACTGCAGGCAGGAAATTTGGATTTTTCAGTCCAGTGATCTGAGACAAAGTAATTAACCCTGCTGCTCTCTTAGCCTTAACTTTATTATCATTTCTGATAATGTACTGGAATATATGCTTTATGTATTGGAATATATGCTTCCTTCTTGTACTGGAATAAATGCTTTAAAAAATCTGCCTACAACCTTATATCCTTGTATCTTCTAACCCTTGATGGATAGATACCACTAGCATGTGCCTCCATTATCTCTACCTTTTTAGATCTCTCAATTTATCACTTGGATTCTACAGCAGGACACTTAATTCTGAACCGCCTCTGAATCACACCAGTGCTCTGTTGTTTCAGTAAAATTCCTGTCAGCACCAGCAAATAGGTTTGTTCTCCTAGTGCCAGGGAGAGGTCAAATTCCAGATTCCAGCATCTTCTGGAGAATTTATGCCAATATGATTAACTGGACCATCTCTGGGCCTATCATATAAGCTGTATCATTCTCAGACTCTGCAGCATCAACTATTGCTTGTTTATATACTTTACCCCTGTATTCTCTCCTTCATTATTTTTAATAACAACTCAGTAAGAGTTCATTTCCTGTCTTGCTGAAGGTGCTTATTTCATTTTGCTGGTTCTTTGTAAAACCTTCTTCTTTTCTTTTTGCCAATTGTTCTTTGGAAACTTCGTTTGTTTATATGATTTCTTTTAGTTATTCCACATCTTCAATATCTGTATATCATTATGATTTCCAAGTGCCACACATACATTCACAATTCTCTGCTCTGGAATCTCTTTATCTACATGTTCCTGAGATGCATTCATATTACCACATCTAAAAACAATTTCTTGTATTCCAACATGAAAAGTTCCAGCTTTTCTTGCTGATTTTTCCCTAGAATTATTAAGAGAATTATCATTTTCCCCCAGTTATTAAGATTAGAAAAGTGTGGTCATGATGGATTCTTATTTTGTTGGTTTTTACGTCCAATTAGTTACCAAATCCAGCTACTTTTTCTTCATTGTTAATTACATTATGCTTTCCTTTTCTTTTTTGTAGCCCACTATTCTAGTTAAGGTTTCATTATGTCTTTATTGAACGTCATATTCACTCACATGACCTCTCCTGTCTCTGGGTACTTCCTGTACCTGCCTGAGTTCATCTTCCTGTTACCATTAGCCCCTCTTGTAGAGCATGTTTAAATTAAAGGAAATAATATATCTGCAATACTTATTTTTTATAATCTGTTTGCTGTATGAATATTAGTTGTTTATCTTATTGTCACTGATTACCAAAATAACATTAAATTTTCCCCAATGCCTCCCGAATAAAAACACAATGCCTCTGATTTGAAGAACTCCTATTATAATGTCCAAGTTTATCTTTCTCAACTTATTTCCTACTAATCCTGATGGATATATTCTCTCCAAATAAAAACTTTGCCATTTGTCAGATACATACCTATCAGGATCATTCTGTTCATGCCATATATCCACTTCCTACAGTCTAGATTGTCTCAGCCCCAGTGAGACAGAAATAAGAGAGCAAATAATATCTAGCATTCTTTGGTAAAAGGATGAGTACATTAATTAACTTTTAGGTGCCATGGGTCTAATAATTGATTTTTGAATTGTTCTTTGGGGTCACACTTGAACATTAACTCACAATCCTCCTTCATTCAGATATGATTCTCCTTCTTGATGGACAGTGACCGTAGCAGGCACATTCCAAATTCTAGAGGACATAAAGTTGTAGACATTTTCTAAAGCAGAGATTCTAGTATAAGATGGAAATTGAAGAGACATAAATTGGCCAATTATTATCCTAACTTTTAACAAATTGATAACAATGATGGTTATCCTTAGAAGATGAAAAATACTAGGTGTTCATTATATAGAAAAGAAAGTTGAAGGATTTTGGTAGTTAATAACATACTCAATATGAATTAGCTACTAAAATAACTAGCAAGATCTTAGACTGCACGGATTCAAAAACCTATTTTCTGGGAAATCATTATTTCCTGGTTCTTAGTATTGGTTCAAATACAGCAAGATAGTGTGTCTGAGAACCCCATTTGAAGAGGAACATTAGCAGAATGGAGTATCTATAGAAAATAATGGTTGGATGGTAAAATGATAGACATTATCTTGTACAAGAAGGGATGAGAGAAGGGATGAGAATAATTAACCTGTAGAAGAATAATTGAAGAAATGACTGTCATTTATCATGAAGAAGAGGTACTATGTATGTTACTTCAAAAAATAAGGACAAGTAGAACTATTATTGAATGTATTTATACTTTAATCAATATTATAAGAAGAACGTTCTAGCAAGACCTGTTCCATAGTGGACAATAAAAGTGAATCCAAGATTATTTTAGAAGGATTTCATACAGAAGAGGAAAGTTGAACTAGATGCCCACAAACAACTCTTTAAATTTAACATTCTAAAATGAAAAAAAAAATCTCTTGGGAAGTCATCAGAATGACTGCCCATTAAAACAGCAGACACTTTAGATAAAACTTTACATCCCGATAGGACACAAGCTATTGACCCACATAGAGATCCTAGCAATGGAACACTCCCCTCCTCCAAATACATTGTGAATTTTGAGAAAAGTATCAACAGAACTCATATCTGATGACCTATTAAAAATGAGTCTTCGCTTGGGAGGTTGATAGAGCGATAGTCACTATGAAAGAACAAGTGACCATAAGGGCCATTGAACTGGAATGACTGGGCTCTATCAGGTTGTTTTGGAGTAAAATGCAATTTACCTGGGAAGGGGATGAAATAAGGTCACTGACACGTGAACTGTTATGGCTATGGAAGAAAGTCATGTTCATTTGCAGAACTTGGGGAACCTTGTTGGATTCCTGGAAGATCAGTTCCAAGCCCAGCACACAGCCTTATGCCCATCACAATGTATTGCAGTTCATCTGATGGATTTGATGTTTACAGTCCCTTCTCTTACCATACCTCAGCTATTCTCTCCCCATCTGCATTCTATTTTCCTTGCATAGTGCTCTGGATGAACTGTGGGTGCCAAGCTTTCTCAAGGAGCTGTCTGTCTCTGGGCCCCCCATTTGTCTTCAGGTTGTCAATTGCAATTCTGATCAGAGTTGAGTTTTATTTCACACAGCTGCCCTACCACTGGCATAAACTAGTCTTCAATGAGTCTTTATTCCCCCTTATTTTTCACTCTAACATCTTAGCTGTTTCATTCTCTCACCACCTGTTTTGGCTCCAGATCACCCTCAAAGTTATTTATTCTAGACAGACATGCACAGCTCCAATGTAACTTTACTAGTATCAGTGCGAAGAAAAAGGTTGCCTATAAAATCTTAAGTCATAGAAAATGTATAAAAACATGAGCAAGTGTAATTTATCACCCTGAGCAAGTGGGCATGTAATTACTTGCAAGGCTGCTTTTAGTTTAAAGCATAGTTTTCTATTTGTATCCTTAAACATTTTCCCTGTGTAGAAGTTTTAGAGAATTTGTCACATTTACAAAAGACTAGTGCTGGTGTTTCTTCTGCAAAATCATGTGCACATCATTTCAACAGCATTTCACCTATTTCTAATTTAGCCAGCAGGGCTTACTCATACTTCTACACCAGATCTTCTTGGCTAATATCTTGGCACTGATGTTTTAGTTGTCCAATAAACTCCTTGCGGAATGAAGTGTACTAACAGACAGTGTTTACATAAGTTAAACACCCAAAGCACTTTTACAAAATTAGATGTTAATTCTTTTTGGTGTCATCACTATTTCTAGAGTACAGTGTGTTCATCAGTTATGTCCATTTGTGTGTTTATTTAAGGGACATACTAAATAAATTTAATTTTTCTCATTTTTAGATTTAATTTGTCTCTGGATCTCAAACCTTATTTCATCTTTCCACACAGAGACATTTACCATTTCATTAACATGGAATGTTTTCTTTTTTAAAATTTAAATATTTCTAAGATTGGCCAGTTGAAGTTATGGACTGTGTATTTCTTTTCCAGGTGTTTTGATTTCATGAAAACTGTCATTCAAAATAGGGTAGGTTCTTGAGGCTTCTCAGTTTGGCTATTTATTAATGGTTATTGACCTTGACTCCTCTTACAATCTATCAGGGCTAACAAACATCACTATTTGAATACATTCCCCCCAAAAAAAATTTAGGAGAAATAATTTCATTGTCTTTTTATTAGCCTGTGGTATTTGTTACTTATTGAACATTCTTATGCATGAAGCAGCCTGTGGTTATTGCCTACTCAGGGAAATGTAAAAAAATCTCTTTCAGCTAAAATCAAGGGGAGGCAAACATATTAACTACATATTTTGCATAAAGATTAGATTTCAGTTATCTGCATGTGTGTTCATATTGTTCTGTATCCTCAAAAAATCATTTTCTTTCCATCTGAAGAGTAATATTACATCAATAGTTACCTGTAAAGCTGGTTTGATAATGAATTCAAGAGGCATCAAAAGCTATTGAATTTTTTCCATCAGTTTACACTAAGGATGAATTAAGTTAATTATTAGCTAGATTTAATATACTAGTCCATTTACATTTACTAGTCAATTTACGTTCTTTTCTAAGCTTTCTATATGAGACACTATATCTAGACTGAGGAAATTAAGGCTCTTAATACTGGGAAATTAAGTACAGGAAACAGTACAGGAACCTAAGTACTGGGCTCTTGGTGAATGGTGGTAATTTCATTCAAGTTGTTAAAAGCTCAACATTCTTAAATAAACACTTTTTTAAGCACTTACAACTTGTAAGATTGTGTTCTAGAGCTTCTGGTAACATACATTATATGCCTTCTGTCACCAATGACTTAGATCACAGTGGATCTTGTAGAGAATGGAGATTATTCTCCAGAATGATTAGTTGACATCCTATTCCCTTTGGAATAATCTACTTCAAAGAAGCTCTGGATCACTTTTCTGAGGGCTTGATCTCATTGAAGATCTTGGAGCTGTCCTACCTATCTCAAATGATACAATATCCTGTGCTGCATTGGGTCAGAGTTCCTGTGCAGGCTGTGAACTTCTGGACCTCTGGCAAACTGCTGACATTTTCCTATGTAATATGTGATACTGTTTAGTATGTCTCTCTTAGGCAAATCTATGTAATTGAAAACAGCAAGGACAAGATTAGGATATCAAAAGTTTAGTTCCAAATTAAGAGTTGGGGGTGATCTTACACGCACTTCTTCAAGATGCATTCTTACTCAACAGATGCAATTTACAGATAAATTAGATAAATTTTAAGCTCTTTAATATTCATACATTTAAATGTTGTCTGCATTTTATTTCTTCATTCTAAACCTTGAGCAATATTGCCTTTCCTACATAACCATACAACTGTTGTCTTTTCTTGAAAGCGTGCTAAATTCATCTCTAGCATAGAAAAAGAGAAATGCAGACATCTGAGTTCTTTTTTTGCTTAGGATACAGGAGCCTAATAAAATGTTAATAATAGTAGAAGAATATGGCACCTTTTATGATTTAACTACATTTAGGTGACAGCATGGATCACATGAAAATATGAGTTGAGATGAAATGTACTCATTAAAAAACAAGTTCCATCACGTCACGGGTAACTTGTGATCTCCTGCTTTGGAGTGTTAAGCCTTGTAGATGATGCCAGGACCTATGTGAAAATCTGTTATTAATAATAAAAAAAATTCCACCCTACTCTGTAAGTTGCTCATTCACATCACCAGTCAACAACTCAACACAATCTTTAGTAACAAAAAATGAGAAATGTAGTATATTTGAATGATCTGAATAATTGCTTGGAAACTTGATAATGTGTTAGCATTCATTTGCTGAAAAGTGGACCAATGATGGTTAAGTGATTTCACCTTAAAATGGGTGTGTGGCATTTGTATGTATCTGTGGGTGGTTAGCTAATGAAGCTCAGATCAGAGGCTTTTCCCCCATGTGGTTCTATCAACTTCTCTCTTTCAAGGATCAGAATTGCATCCCTGATCCCATCCTACCATTGCACACATGTTTACTATTGGCTGGCTAGAAGATAAGATTGGAGATAAGGCATTGTTTAAAGCAAATATATCACCCTAATGAAGAAAGCAGCTCAAGATATAAAGACATACACACACAAGAGACAGTTACTAATCACATCACTGATAGTCATCTGAAGAAAGACCATTATGAAATAGTGAGTTATTTGTGTCAAAAATTAGGTTAAAGACAACTGTAGACTTATTATTTAAAAATCTCTGGATAAGGGATTAGATTTGATAAACTTTAAAGTCCTTCCAACTCTAAGTCCTTCCAGCTCCCTACAGTCTCCAAGTGCATTGATTAACATACATAATGTAAAACAATGCAGTTTGTAAGGCAAAATTGGCAGAAAGAGAATATTTTCTCAAGAAAAACGAATTTCTGTGAGTCTTCCCTTCAAGCTACCAAAAAAAAAAAAAAAAAAGGTGATCAAATAGAGCTCAAAAATAATTTCTGGGCTTACACTTAAAATTCTGTATCTAGAACAGATTATTTCATTCTACAATTAGAAATGAGATCCAAAATGCAAATATTACAAAGAGAGATAGCACATTGCCTCATATTCACACTATGGTGTTAACAACTGCTATAAGAGTCATTTTACAGAGTAAGTTTGAGAGGGAGAAGCATACCTTATTCAAATATATGAAGATGATTTTACAAATCATATCCTATTTTATTCCAGTCCTAATTCTGCCAACCCTTCTGGGGATGTAAGAGTTTTAAAGACAGTGCTTCAAAATTTGAAGAGGGGAAAAAAGTACAAACAACTTAAATGAGAATATGATTCTTAGGCATTCACCAAATACATTTTCATAGTTCTCCAGCTTGTTATCTTTTCTTGAGAAAGGGTGAAATTTCTTAGAATTAAAGGTACAATAAAATGCTAAATATGTACTAGCCCTTTAAGGCTTTGAATCTCTGTTGTTCCTAAGTTATCATACTTTAGATCAAGTCTCTTACATTTGAATTTGATGAAACACGCTGTTTACTGTCATATTGACCAGAAGGAAATCTCTTCAACCAATATTTGGATATCTATTCCATTTGGAGCTCTGTTTAGTCATGTCCAAATGTTATTTTGCTAGTAATAAAGCAAAATTAATTAGGGAAAAAAGAAGTTGTAAATGAACTGAATTTCAAAGGCTCTAGTATTTCTGTTTCTCATTGTCCCTGTACATGGAATAGCAGAGGCAGGGCTCCACATGTGGAAAAAGGATACACGTTGGATATATAAAGTTCTGTGTTCTTGACTAAGAGTCACAAAAGGGTTACAGAGCCATCACCACATTTGTTTCCTTGAGGTGTCTTTGACTCACCACAGGGGTGGGATACAGATATAACCCTCCCCTGGAACAGCTGATTGGACACATAGATTTCCTGATAATATTTGAATAGGAAACACAACAGAGAATAAGTTGAAGATTTTGTTTTGTTTTGTAAAAAACATTTCTAATGCCTGGACTGAAAAAGATCAGCTCTGTTATCTATCCATACTTCTTAACAGATTTCAGACTACTTGAATAGTAATGAGAATAAAAACCCTCTCACCTGGCTCCACTGCACCTCCTAAAACAGTGTTATGAGGTCAATTTGAGCTCTTTCATTTGTGATGCTGGGACTGGCAAAAGCTTGCAGTATTAATCACAGTGTCCTTCATGGCTGCCCTTGTCTGGGGCCAGTGTTTCCGGTTCGTCATCTCATCCCTTGACCTGGAGACTAGATGCTGGCCAGATGATCCTCTGGAGAGAGTAGCTTCTACTCTTGGCTCATTGAAGGGTCTTTTAGGTTTTAGGACTCCTCAGTGGGATCGTTTTGTATATCCTTTGAATGTCAGGTGACAAGACCTTTGAAAAATTGATATTCTTTCCCTCCTATAACTATAAACTGGAAACTTCACTCATGTGGGCATGGTGTATTGGAAGACCAGGCTTTCATTCTTTTTAACTTCCCATATAATCAAAAGAGCCTAATGAATTCAAGTTGCCTGTAACACTTTGTGTATTTTTGAGTTGAAACTGAATTCCCTAACAACCATGTGAGCAGTAATGAAATTCAGGCCAAGAAGCTCTATTTTCCTGTTGTTAGAAAAGAGACTCTGACGGTGAGCTCCTGGGTTCTATTCTCTGTGATTTAAGACAACGTAATATTTAGTATTTGTTGACTGCATTCTAGTATGCATGTTATTTCAAAAGCCTTGAACAATAGAATGGCTAAGTTGAGTCTAATGAAAAATGCAATTTATGGAATTATATCACACTTGCATTCTCCCATATTAAAAAATAGACTATAGATTACAGCACTATAGGTTACAATTTAATTATAGAGATGATACAATAAAAGAGTTCTTTTGTACTTCTATATGAGAATTTAGGTATGGTAATCAGAACTTATTTATTCCAGTTGGAATTTGACCAGAAGCTGGGGATTAAAAATCCTTAGTGTTATGAAAAGTTCCATGGGATGTTTAATGATTAGAAATAGCCAGAAGCTTAGATTTATGACATCCAAAAATAGTACTCCTAGCAGGATTAGTCCACCCAGGTCATGCTGGGGCACGGTTTGGGCAACAGTCAAAAAAAAAAACCCTTTTATTGAATCATAAACAATTTCTAGCAGCTCTGGGCTGGATATTTGTATTCAAGCACTACTTAGCAACCTCTAGCAGCATCCTTAGGCAAAGAATCCCACTGGCACTCAATAAGTGCACAAAAGTAAAGAAATTATCAGGTAGGTTTGAATGAGAATGATGATAGTTACTGGAGGAGGGCAAGAACCAAAGTTGTTATTACAAGTAGGTTACACCAGTTGTGATATGATTTCAGAGGCTATGGAAAGATATAAAATACTATCTGCGTGTGGTTGCTGCTGGTGCCTGCAATTTTACAAATGCAATTCAGGGCTGTGTGTGTGTTTGTGTGTGAGTGTGTGTGTGTGTGTGTGTGTGTATATTTAATGCTCTTCCCCTTATTTCAGAGCAAATACACTTGAAATACAAAAACTGTAGTTGTCATTTAATTCATAGGGTAGCATGAGCTTTTACATCATATTCTAAGGAATTTTGGTAGAATTGAAGAGTAAAATTCTTTAAGAATGAAGATATTGTATGAATGAATTACTAAGGGAGCAGAGTTTTGTAGAATGGAAAGGATGGAGCCAACAAAGACAATTTTTCTCCAGCCTTATTGTTATATACTGAACTGTGTCCTCTCAAAATTCGTATGTTGAGTTCTAACTCCCATTACTTTAGAATATGACTGTATTTGGAGACAGGGCTTTTAAAGAGGTTAAGTCAAAATGGGATTGTTAGTCCAATCTGAGTGTTGTCATAATAAAAGGAAAATTTGAAACACAAATATCAAGAATAGAACATGCACAGAGAGGAGACTGTGAGGACACAGCAAGAAGGTGGCCATCGATAAGTCAGAGAGAGAGACCTCAGGAGGAACCAATGCTGCCAGTTGCTAGGGGTTCTGAACTGGGAGAAAATAGATTTCTGTTGTTTAAAACACCCAGCCTGTGGTACTTTGAAATGGCAGCCCTAAGAATTCTAAGACACCCACCATTTACAGAGAGAAATCATTAGCACTACTAGTTACCTTTCTCAGCTTCTCTGAGACTGTGATTTTTGTTTTTTGTTTTTGCTTTTAAATCTAAGTGTCTTTAAGCTTTCTTGGATTTTTCTAGACCCAAGAAAAAACCCTGTGGATCATGTCTGTCACTTCAGGTTGATTTTGTAAGATCTGGCTTAAATTCAAAATGGTATTTGGACTTTGAAAACATGCTGGAGTAAAGAGAGGCTATGAGGAAATGTTAAAGAAAGACAAGCTAATAGTGGACTTACTGGGTTTATTAAGAAGAGACTGACGTGTCATTGTTTGCTGGTGATCATATTAACTGTCAGGTTCTTATATGTTTACTACTTCAAAATCATGGGCCGTTTGCCATGATGGTTTCTCTTCGGCTCTTCAGATGTATAGAATGAATTTTGATGAGAGAATTTCAAAATAGGCTTTGGGGGCTATGATAATTTTGGCACCAGCAAGCAGTACAGGGCCTCCTGCATTAATATTATTTAGTATAAATGTAAAGTAACTGCAGCAACAGCAAGTCAGAATATTAATGTTTAAAACCAGGATTAATTGTTAATAATAAAACCAGAGCCTTTTAATGCAACTGTTGATGTGCTGCTTGTAGAGCCCAGGAGTCTTGAGGGCAAGGATAATTTATACTTGCCAAATCACTGAGAGAAAATCCCAACTATGTGGAAATGTAAATATTCAGTATTAGAAAGGATAATTAGGGATAGGCTAAATATTTACCCAGTTCTCTTCTTTTTAAATCACAAATAAGACTTCTCTTGTTGGTTCAAGTTTTTCTAATAAGAGATGGGCTGGAAAAAAATAGGTAGGTTAGTGTCTTTCCTTTTTTGCTGCTCATAGAGTCATGAAATTTAGTTCTTTCATTACAAAAACTTATTGCAGTAACATTGGTTTACAATGATTATATAAGTTTCAGGTACACAGCATTATACTTTGAAATTTCTATATATATACTTTATTATGATCACTGCCCAATCTAGTCCTCTCTTATTTTACTTTGAAATTTATTCCACAATTATTTTATTTTACAAGATACTGATAATAAAATTTATGGTGTGTTTCATCAAAAATATCAAATATATAATGTTGAATATGTATATAAAATAAAATTTTGTCAGCAAATAAAGTGGAGGTTAAAAGAATATAAATACATTAGGGAAAATCTGAAGGTTAAAAGTGTATAGACATTCAAATATTTAAAGACTCACAACTGTAATCAGTTAAAAAAAAAAAACCTTGCAAATAAATAACTGTTTTTTGAAAGAATTGTCATATAAAGAAATTTATGGAAAGCTTTTTCTTTCAGTAGTTCTTTTCTATCCTCTTTATTCTTTCCTTGACTATTATCTCATGAGGGTAGTTTCAGAGGGAATATTGTTCCTAAGAAGGACATTTCTAAATAAAACCATTCTATCAGTCAGGGTCAAGGCGTGAAAACAAAAGTACCCCAGGTATTTCAAACAGAGGTGATTTAATAAAGGAGGTGATCACACAGGTCAAAGAAACATCGATAAAGTGGTAGTGAGTCAATCCAGAGATTAAGAATTATAGAAAGCCACTGTGCCCCAATGATTGGAAAGAAACAAGGAAGAAGTATTTCCACAGTTCAGAGATGAGGACCACTCTTGGAAAAGTAGAATGCTGATGGAAACAACTCATCTGAAGCTATGATCCAGAAAAGCATCTTCAAACAAACCAAACTCATAGAGAATGTAGAATTGTTGACAAGAATGAAAGTCAAAGCAGAGAGGAGCAGAAAATCATACTGTGACTCATTCTCTTTTTTCTTTTCCTAAGATTTTGCCAATGCCTTCTCGTGTCTAAATCTATGTTAATAAAGATGGTGGAGGAACTTGGGGAATGTAGTTACCAGAGACAGAAAGCAAGGCAGGGGAAGAATAGGTGCTAGATCAACAGCAAACTGGCAAATGACTTGAACACACAAAATGGAACTACTTTTGTTTGTGTGTATGTCTAGTTTTTTCTAGCTCTCTCATGGCCATTGTACACTGAAGATCACTTTAGGTTCTTACAATTATGCATTTTTTCTGTGAGATATTTAATGAGGCAAGTAAAGTTTCCTTGAGCCTCAGAATTGGGACACCGTTGAATAGTAATGTAGTTGAGTTGTAGAAAGTAGAAGCTGAGGAAATCAAAATGGTACCTGATAACTGACATTTGAGTTTCAAGCGTAGTCTCTGAATATTCTTCAGAATATCAGCTCCCAACTTGTTATGTGACATTTCAACTTTAGCAATTTTACACTAATGAACTCCTTTATTTCTGCCTGTCTCATTAGGACATCCATGCTTTCCAGAAAAGCAAGTGAAGTTTAATAGAGATGAAGCCATTCCACTGGCGCTGCTATGATCAAGAAACTATAATCAATCTTGTTTTCTTCAAGCATGTCATAAAAAGACCTTTTTTCTTCTGATTAGCATTCTTGAACACAGTACACGCTGATGACTTGCTTGAAGTCATTCACTGTAGGGATACTGCACCTACTGCACGTGATAAAACGACATAAGGCATATGAACTGCTCATTACAATCTAATTAGTTTGGGCTTTTCATTTCATTTTATGTCCTGGATTGAACCTGATTCAATATGAATTCTGAGCTGGAGTTCATCATGTCTTCTCCCTGGCAATGCAAGTTCATAGTATTTGCTTGCACGATTCTACTGTTAGAGAAATGGCTCCTCTTTCCTTTCCTTTCCTTTTTTTTTTTTTTAAAGAACTGGTTAGGAAGGCCATTAATATAAAACAATTGAAGTCTTTGATCTTTTATTTTCCTCTGTGAGAGATATCAATTTGACTTAGCACACATCACAGTTGGAGTGTTTCAGAAAGGTTAGGTAATTGTAATACACAGACTTACCTGATCTGTAGCTTTACTTCCTTATAAAACAATGAGAGCAATAGTCTTAGCCCTTGGAGTGTGTTTTCATAAAGAAGCAAACAAATGAAGAAAACCTGGGTTCATTTTACTAACAAACTCAAATTATGTTGGAGGTGTCTTGAGAGCAAGATGTCTCCCATTATTTGGTGTTTATTTCCAAAAACATCTTTTTGTGTCTCAAATTAATAGTACAAATTTATTTATCTGATCTCTATATGTTCGAAGGGAAAAGGATGACCTGGAATTCTTTTGAAAGAAATACACATTCTCTTCTCTGTGTCTGTGTGTATGTGTGCGTGTGCGTGTGCGTGTGTGTGAGACACAGTGAAGATTCAGATTCCTGCTTTGAAAAAAATTCATAGGAAGCTTATAGATATTCACCAGTTTCAGTAATTCCTCTCTTTTTTTTCAGTTTGAGAAATTATTTCATATGGGTAAGGCTATTATAAATTATTCATAAGCAACCTTTGCTTTCTAATCATGTGACCTTTAAAAATGTATCGCAACACCTGGATAGCAAAGATTGTGTTTTATATTCACCTTATAAAATAACTTAGGGCTCTGGCAAAGTGTTACCCTTTGGTTCCATGCCATGGGATTGTCCTGTAGATGAGGCCATTTCATAAAGAGGCCTTCTGGAGCTTGTTTAACAAAATCATTTTTGATAAAGTAGATTTCTTCCACATTACTAAGTTCATCCTTCAATAATAATAGAAAGAAATAATCATATATATATATCCCATAGCTTCATTGAGAGGATATATTTAGATGATAGATGTAAAATATCTAGAATTTTATCTTTCGCAAGATGTTTGTTCACCGTTTTCATTTTTTTCCCACTTCCCTGCTCTGTAGCAATCCATTTGAATCAGATTCCTACCCTAAATAACATGGTGAAATTCCATGTGTTCTGTTGATCTAATTTCTAGATCAACCATGCTCTCTCCAAAAATGTTTCTTCCATAAGGGGCTTGATCTAATTCAATTTCACTTCATAATTTCATAACTGATGACCATCATGTATATTACCAATAAATTGAGCTTTACTGTTGAATGAATGAATATTATGAATATACTGCATAAACCTATATTTTCCCTTCCAAACCCCAGAGTCATGCTACCATTTTTATAATATTCACTGATTCACTTGGTAGAGAAACTAAGCTAGGTAACTATCTGCTTTGTTTGCTTAGATTTTATATCCTAGCTGGTGGTTTTTTATTTCTGTAATAATTTGTTGAAAGCTTGTGGCTAGATGGTATGTAACCTTTAATTCAGCTATTGTTAGCACTTTTGTATGCCAGAGAGAGGTTCTGAAATTTTCAGTAGGCCATGGACTCTTAATAGGGAATCTTAATTGTTCCCTTAGTAATTAAGAGCCATCATAACATCTGAGTTATACACATTTCTTATGTATAACCTTCATCTCAACATTGAAGTAAGGCATAAGGCACACTTCATATAAGAAGAGGAAGTGAGTTTTTTTTTTACTTACATTGTCAAGGATTCTTGAGGGATTGGTCTTGGTTAATTAGCAATTAGTAAAATGAGTATCAAGCTCCTGATAAAATATTGTTGGGGAAATTGGGAAACAGAAGGTTACCCAAGCCACTAACCCAATCTTTGGGGAAGAGGAGGAGGTAGAAAGAGAGGGAATGGAGGAGCCAGGGGTGCCCAGAGCAGAGTTAGAGCTAGAGATGCCAGTGTCCTCTAACACGCTATCCCAGCCGTTCTTTCTGCCCTGGAGCACAGTTCTGACGCCCATGAGACTAAAATGAACTCAGAAATTATGACTTGATTAAAGACTACTGAGATGTTCATATTGGAAATAGAAAATGATATTATGAAAAATTGATGTGATCTTCTTTGTTTATAAAGACAGCACAATTAACTTGCTATCATTTGCATTTGAGCTGACAGCATTTTAGGCGAAACTGTCTACACTCTGGTGGAAGGGCATGAGCTTGCCAGGCAGTTATATGTAAAGTGCTGTCTGTGCAAAGAAATAGAGCTGACCCCCAGGCTAACACGATGTCTGAGCTGGTGACCCTGGCAACCCAAGTGGGAGGAGCAAGCCAATGCCGTGTAGTAATTAACACGCGAGTTTTCCTTCTTGTGTTAAGGGATGTGCACATAATGCTTTTCAAACTTTCATCCACCCAATAAAAAACAACATGGAATTGAATCTTTAGAGGGCATTGGCCAGTTTCAGCAAAGGAACTGTGGATTGAGGGCACAGAGAAGATTTTGTATCTGACTTTGTAATGCTTTTATGTATGGACAGTTGAAGTAGAAGTTCCCTTCATCCTATTCCTCATGCTTCTACCTTGAGACTGAATTTGGGGGGACATTGAGAAATGAGGTGAATTAGGAAGTATCTTATGGTGTAACAGTTGATAAATGGGGCATGCTTTTTCTTCAGTTGATTCTCTCAAGACATTTTTGGCCCCTGTTTGATTACATCTACTTGATATAAGTGTAATTAGAATGGTATGTCAAATTATACAGGTTTCAAATGGTCATCTATTTCATATCAAATTCTTCATTATCATCTCAATTCTATATAAATGGAAGGTGAGTATAACTGATAGAACATGGGTTTTGTATCTTGACTCAATCACTTAATTGATTTTGTCACCTTGATCATTTAACCTCCATGGGTCTCTACTTTCTTTCTTTATAAAATGGAAATAATGCTGCTTGTATCAGTGTGTTGTGTGTAGACTTAATAAATTAATGCAAATAAAATCATGACAATTAATACATGCTTAGTGTTACTATTTTTTCTTCTTTTTCAGATTTGTTTTTTCTTCTATACCTATGCTTATTGTTTCCCATGGAAAAATTCTCATTTGAATTTTCACCAAAAGAGAATATTTTAAAAGAGAGTGGCAGATCTCTTAAAATTCATTTTTGAAATCTCCTACTTAACCATGATTTTCTTTATTTAGAATACTCCAGCTTTCAGTCTAAGAGGATCCTCTAAGTTCTGTGAGATCTGTTGAAATTATATTTCCATCTTGATAGCTTTAGCTACTTTATGATAAGTTTCAAGTGATAGAGAGATCAAATGAAAATGAGTTTAGAATATATTTTTTAGAGTGTTAATGTATTTGACAAAAATAAAAAATAAGTGAGAAAAAATATTAGTTGAATTAAGGAAGAGTCATCACATTTATATGTTGTTTCTTAATATATGATTAATGAGACATTGTTCACAGAAACTTTACAAAGATAGTAAACATTATATAAATCTGTACTTAGAGGAAGAAGCATCTATGTGACATCCACAGAATCAAGTTAAAAATACTTCCAACATTATCCCGAAAACTTGGGTATAGGTTCGTTATTCCCTAGGAGCCATCCTAAGTCCTAATGAGATTTTTTTTTCTAGGATATTGTCAGTGGCTCACTTATCATATAAGCTGTGCTAGATAGTCAAACTGCCAAGTGCAAAACTTGGAATGCCCAATTAGACATTCTGCAGCTGGAAAAGGTGGGCAATTTCCCCTCAAGAATTATGCATCATTTCTGCAGCTGGAGTGCTTAAGTGGTCCATTGAGCCAACAGCTGCGCTAGTTCCATGCAGCTGGATCAGATCCTTAGGTAGCATCAGTGATAAGACAATAGTCGCATAATCAGCAATGCCCAACACT
>RJWH01000109.1:605375-935375 GCA_004363575.1 Solenodon paradoxus | reverse complement strand
TACTGGGTTTACAGAGCTATACTCTTATATTCCATGCTCTTTTAAGAAGTTAAAATGGTCATGTGGCTCTTAACAGTGATCTTAACTTACAATATAATTTAGACTAAAACCTCTCCTTCTTGTAATTCCCTTCAGGGCTCCAGTCTTTCTTTCTGGCATCATCTTATATGACATTTATTCCCTTTTTCATTATATTCTGACTCTGTTGCCTTTTTGTGTGTGTGACATAACAGGGTGAATGAACTTATAAGTGCACTTTCTCTTGCTTTTGCCTGGCATGTTCTTACCTGTTTCCATACATGTTGCTTTCTTCTCATTTTCTCCTAATATTTCCACTGAACTGTAACCACTCGTCTCTAAAGTAGATGTCTCACACTGCTCCTTTTATACTCTTACGATGATTATCTTAATTTTCTGAGAGAAGTTATCACATACCGAGGGTATCAGTCTATTTTTTGAATAATTGTGGGGTTGTCCATCTTTTCCACTAGATTTTAAGCTACTTGATGGTAAGTATCTTGCCTGGTTTAATCTCTTCTGTATCCCTAACACCTAAAATTTCTCCTTTCCCATGCAAGGACCACAATACATATATTTGAATGAGTGAACAAATATCATTTTTTTATGCTCCTGAAAAACTTATAGGGAACATGCCTTCAAGAGAGCAGTTAACAAATATAAATCTGAAATGGTGAATGTATGTCCTGAGTAATCTGGTAAAATGTATTGGGTTTATCTTTTTCTTCTTCAAGAAAAATTTCCTTAGTTAAAATATTTATTTATTACAAAGCATTTAACATGAATGGACTACATGTATATGTAACTACATTCTTAGATTTTCTTCAGAATGATACATGGAGTGTTCATGTATAATTGTCAAAACTATATATTCCACATATTGTTTATGTAAGCAACTTACATAGTAAAAGCAGAAAATAGTGACTTTCAGGAAGGAGTCATGTCATATTCATTATAGTGGTTACTTCTGAGATGTGAAGGGAATGAGAGTCAGGTAGGGAGTGAAAGAGACTTCAGTTTTGTCTGCAAAGTTTTATTTCTATTATTTAAAAAATCTGAAGCACTTTGACAAAGTGCTAACATTCTGCAGGTGGGTGGCTTGATGCATGTTTATTATATTTTCTTTATAATTACTGTATTTTAAACATTAAAAAACTTAGTTAAGGGCTATTATAAACCAGTGGTCTGAGGGGAACTTAAGCAATTGATTCATAAAATATCCTTGTATTAAATCAGGGATTAACTAATTCAATTTAGCATCTATCTTTATAATTCTTGGGTGGGCTCCTTTCTGGCTGGCATCTGTGTTTTTGGGTCTGACTGAAGTGGTATGGAATGTGGAAATAGGAGGGAAGACATCTGGGCACTAACTCATATATCTCTCTTATTCTTCCTGGTGAGTTAGTTGTGTGTGTGTGTGTGTGTGTGTGTATGTGTGTGCATGTGTGTGTGTGTAAGTTTTCTGACATAAGATTAGCAAAAACAATGAATGTCACTTACTGAGGACATACTACATACAAGTATGTACACTATTTCATGAATGGTCTCATTGACACTTTAAAGTGGGTATTGTCCCTCTTGTTTTATAGGAGGGAAGACTAAGACTTGGAGATGACATTGTATCAGGCCACACAGCTAGGAGACAAGAAAAACAGAAGTTAAAACTAAGTTTATTTCACCCCCATACTGGTGGGTTTCTATTCTGCAACTGTGCCTATTGCTCTTAAACCATAGAATGTTTCTTTAACTTCAACATATTTTTAATTTCAGACTTTGCTTCAGGTTTAAAATTTGCCTTCCTTTTATATACATTTGGTCAACACACCATGCTCTTCATGAAAGACATATTTCAACTGAACCAAGTTTCAATACTAAGAAATTGATAGTTATATTGATGGCATTTGACAGGTAAAAGACAAAGTCAACATTTTATTTTATTCACATATGTGTGTGTAAAAAAGATTTTGATAACGGTTGCTAATGAAAGTGGGAAAATATGGAGCAACACACGATTAATATTAAGAACTGTAGTTATAAAATTTTGGATTTGTTTGAGCTTAATGAGGTAGTCAAGATTTATTTTTATCATGATCTACTTCTTTTTCTTTATTTTTGCTTCCTAAAGCAGTTAAAACAGAGTTTCTACCACAGATATGTTGAATGAATGACACCGTTTTGGACATCTGTAGCCTATGTGGGGCACTGTCCCTCACCTCAGCCATACCAGCCTTGAGTTTTCATGTTGGTCTTCAGTGCAAAGCCCACCCTTAGTGTCCACCCTCCAGTATCCACCTGAGATACCACTCCTAGTAACTCCAACTCTACCAATATACCCTTATATATGAGTTAGGCTTACTGTTTCCTGGCAGAAAGGCACATCTGGGTTACTGAGTTAATCAATGTAAAATGGTGATGTTCTAGATATAATAAGTAATGCATTTTCATTTTCAAAGATCCTTCTCACTTATCCCCACATGGTGA
This sequence comes from Solenodon paradoxus, assembly GCA_004363575.1. NCBI lineage: Eukaryota > Metazoa > Chordata > Mammalia > Eulipotyphla > Solenodontidae > Solenodon > Solenodon paradoxus. The sequence continues at coordinate 932,876 of RJWH01000109.1, read as the reverse complement.
CTCTGCATGAATTTAAGGCATCATTTCATAAAAATAGGAGAACTTTTTTAAGGAAAATGATCTTTCTATGTATCTCAAAGCAGAAACATTTCTACCAATTCTCTCTGTGTTTGAATTCCGATATTCGGAGCATCAACTTGGATGCTATCAGGGTACTAAGAAATGTATGAAATTGCTTTTTCTGAAATATGTAGATAGTATTTTGTCTTTTAGAACTCATTGTTAATAGAAGTTTCTATAATGAAGATAAGGAAAATAATTTAGAGACATATAAGAGTAGGCAAGAAAGGGTTTTTTTTTTTAAGTTGTCATTATATTAAAAATATAAGTGAGACGTTTAAGAAATGGAGACACAGAAATTATTAGCTCAAATCAATGGAAAAATAAACATTTACATTAGTATGCATAGATTATATTTTCTTTCATTTACTGCCAAGACATCATTTTGTTCAGTTCATCATGTCAACCTGAAGCCTTTAAAACACTTATGTTGGTTAAAATAACAGCGATGGCAATGCCAAATCTAATCTCAAAGGTTTTCGATGCCTTCCTCAGGATTTTGAAGAAATTACAGACTAATAAAAATTAATTTCTGCATAGAGAAAGCAGTTCTATAAGACACACTGTGCTCACCTAGAGAAACAAATTTACTTGTAGAAGAATTTTAATAGCTCATCAAAGGGGGAAGGAGAAATTTGATCACATGAAGGAAAACTTCTGAAATTAAGTCTCTTTTGTGACCTTTCATTTTTCTTTCTTTTGAGACAGATGCTCTTAAAAGTTATCTCAGGGTAGAATTAGCCAGCATATTCTGAGGCCCTAAATTTAGTTAGAAAGGTAAATAAAGCTCTTCTATATAGTCACATTAGTTAACATCCACTGTAACTGATCAACGTTGGTCCATTAGAATAATGTCTGGTTGTCTCTATTGCTTTTTAGATACCAAGTTCATTTTGAGGGCAGTGACCAGTCATGGTACCCTTCTCCAGCATTGTTGGTGAAAATGGATGATCTTTTATACTTCTTCAATAATCTGTAAATTGACTTGTCTGTTATGTGAGATAATTAAAGAAAAGCCACTTCTATCTGATAGAGTTTTAGTTTATTTTGGCATAATTTCTGATGCTCTAACTGTGTAACAGTAGCTTTTCAGTGTACTTAATTTTTTTTTTTTTTGCAGTGAACAACTTGGATCATTATTATGCTACTCTACTCTTGAGTATGCACAGAATTTTCCTTTCACATTTTTTAAACTGGAATACTGTGAATTTTTCTCAGAAGCTAGTTGGTTATCCTGAAATAGTATTTAAATAAGTTAGTCAGATACTTGATTTGTTTAATTTATACATCAATTTTCAGAATATTGCTGTGTTTTCTGGGTATATTTTCTGGGTGTATGGTGAATTTCTGTCTCTTTTTTTAGTTTTATTACTTGGGTTGCTAAATATACATTTGATATTTTTCAGTTCATTTCAATTATTATATATTTTGGTGCTTAAGTTATGCCATCTAAAATCAGGAGAGTCTCTTCAAGTTGACTGTGTGCTTTTGACACAATCTTATTAGTTTTTGGGGTTTTCTTGTCTTTTGGCGAAATATGCTGCTCCAGAGTCATCTTGTGTAGTGTCCTAAGACTTAGGATCTATTTCTTCTCCAAGAACTAAGGTCATTTTAATCTAAGTCATGGAGGTGTCTACCTGTTCTAATTACATGTAGGAGGGCACTGTGAAGTAAGACTACATCATGATAACGCTGGTTAGTAGAAATTCAACGGAAAAGTTTCTTTGAATGAGTTTCTGCCAGATGTCCTTGTTCAGTCTCAGGGATGGGGTTACAGTCCAGTCCTCACATAAATAACAATCCTTACAGCCAGTCAGCACCAGCCAGCTCTCTATGTTTAATTTGTTCAAGACTTATTTTGGCTTACAAACATTTATCCTTCTAAGTTCTGTATGTATTAGATTCAGTGGGCTCAGTCTTTGACCTTCAAATACTTCTAGTACCCAAATTTAGACAAAGAATAGTTGGCTTCTAAATCCATACTTTTCCACTCAGTGTCTAAGTTAAGAGAGTCAAAATTAAGCATCAGCATCATCATCTTCACCAACAAACTTGTTTTGATAACTTTTGAGGGCATGATAGTGATTGCTAGATCATTAGTTACCAATTAGTGAATATTTCCATTCAAGGCATTACACACACATCTCATTATCTCATAATCTCAATTAATCCTCATCACAGTACTCTGAAGAGGGTATAACTGTCCCTGTTTTATAGGTAAGAACCCTGAGGCTTGGAAAATTCAGGGTGCTCCTTTAAGGATTCCTTGAAACTAAAGTTAGCACCTTAAATATTTATAATTGCTTGAAAATGTGAGAGATACAAAGAAATATGAGACGTGGTTTTTCTTCTAAAGGAGTTTTTAATCCTAATTGATGAAGATAGAATCTACACACACACACACACACACACACACACGCCATACAGAAGCATATGAAAAGAGACATGCAATTGTTTCCCTTCCAATCCACTTATTCAGTACTGTCAGATTAATTTTACTAAAACGTTTTTGCTCTCATTACCCCCCTGCTTAAAACTTCAGAGGTTCCCCACTGTCTACAGGATAAAGTCCAACTTGCTTGCTTGGCATTTCAGGGCTTCCAAAATTTGGCCCTTACCTATCTTCTCATGTGTGAAATTCCACTGTGAAGCTGGCTTGTAAATTGGGTGTCTAAGCCAAAGGACATGTCTGATGCTCTATGTTTTTGTGTTTTAGAAAATTCTGTCACATAAGGGCATTCTAGTTTTACTGAGTTCCACTTTTTAAAAGGTGATCCAGAACAGAGATAAAGTCAATTATGTCTCTGACTCCTTCACTGTGGGAATTCTTTCTTGTAGTCAGTCACCTCTCATTCCCCAAATGCATCTTTTCAATTCCGGTCTTTGGGCTTTTCCTGAAGCTACACTCTTTCCTCAATACCGTCCTTTCATCTCGACCTGCCTGTCCTTTAAGAGTCATCACCAGCTTGCAAACTTTCCCGATTTTTTCAGGCCCTTGTTTAACATAATGTCATTTGAAATTCTTCAGTATTTATTGCTTGTATAAATCAATTACCATTGATAGTCTTAGATTGCCACTTATCCATTTTAGAAATCATATTCGGGCCTTTCTTAATTATGAAAGTAACAAAGACTCAAAGTAAAAACTTGGGGATATGCCAGATACAATCTGGGAAAATTAATTACTGATAATCTTAAAACCCAAGGTAACTACTGATAACATTTTATTGTGTGTATATACATATTCTAGTATACATAGCCACAATGACATCATATTGTACCTATGATTTCATAATCTGTTTTTCTCTTAACGAAATTTTTCTTGACAAGAGTATTCATAAATAATAGATGTTATCTTTATAATATCTCATAAGTGTTCCCTTGCTTAATTTTCAATCTTATATTACTAGTTACTCATATTGTTTTTCTATTATAATTTTTATTACATATTACAGCAAATGTATTTTGGACTTCTTATCTTTTTAATATAGAAGAACTAAGTATTTGTCTAATAGTAGATAAACCTGATTCAAAACTACTTCCTAGCTCTGCTTCAATCAGCAATAATATATCCTTTCTAAGCTTACATTTCCTCCTCTTGGAAATATTCATTACATCACTGCTGTATTGCAGCTTTGTTGAAGATAACCGGCACATGAGAAGTCAATAATAAATGTGGATTACGAAGATTTTCATTTTTTGCCTCATCTTTTTCACCTATGGTTAGATCAAAACATTCCTTAAGGAAAAGCCTTTGTCTCAGGGGCCCTGTGTTGCTGTCCTCAGTTTTATCCTATTGTATTACACATAGCTGGTGGTTGACAATTGTTAGTAATGATGACAATGATGCCTAAGGATAACTGCACACTGACTGTGTAACAATTTTCCCTTAGCAATACTACTGAGTTAATCCAAAATTTTTCTTGAGTCCTAAAGACTTTAAGTTTTTTTTCTCTTTACCAAAATGCTCATGCTGGGTGCTAGTCTGTGTTTTTGATGTTCTAATTTCCCCCTGTATTCTTTACAATGTAGTCATTTCCATCGTTGTTGATTGGTCTTCTTAGGTATATATTGCGTTTAAATGAAGGGTTTGGGAAGATCTACGCTCCCGTCATGTGATGGTATTTCTAGGGCACTAATGCATGGCACTGTGAAACACATCTTTGGCTGAGTTAGCCAGTTCAAAAGCCAGCTTCACAGCGGAATTTCACACATGCAAATGAACCATTGTGCTCTTGGTCATGAAAATTCATGGAATAGTGGCTAGTTCAGTGTGGATGACCTGTCAGTTTGGCAGCCAATCATTTAGTTAAACATCCAAATTACCGGCCAGTTACTCAGTATAAAGCTAGTCTTCCTGCTTGTTACTGGGTTCTATGTAATCCTATTAAAAGCAATGACATTCCCTTTGATTTGTGGCAGCTAATGGTGTAGAAGTACCATGCAGACCCCAGACATGTGTCTGGCACAGTTTAAATGTGGGTATTGTGAAAATGAACTAAATGCTTTACTATTGGATTTCTTCTCAAAATACGAAATAACCTCTGTTGGGTAACAAAGTATCTTAATTTCATGGGTGCTCTATTTACTATTTCCGTCTATTTTAAATGGGAGATACTCTAAGGATTGAATAATCAGTTTTGATGTGTACTATTTGATTTTGTTGGATCTATATTTAACTCCTTGGACCATGCTGTTCTGTCAGGCAGTCAGATAGAAAGTCATATAGACTCCTCAGGACCTGGTAGACCTTGGGATTTGGTTGAAAGTAACCCATCAGATGTAAAATATATTTGATAATTTGAGAAATAAACCTAGAATAGCTATTTCTGATCACATACTTCTTTGAGATAATAATGAAAACTCTGGATGTTAATTCCAGAAAAAACACTGAATTGAGCGTCAGAGTTCCAAGAATTCCTGTATCTGCCAAAGTACCAGAGTTCCAGGGAAACATGAATCCTATGTTAGGATTTCTGCTCTGGATACGAGGGTGAGGAAAAGGAACAAATTGAGGAAGACAGGTAAAGATAAAAGCATAGAGACAGAAAAAGACAAAATCAGAGAGAAACTCAGAGGCAGAGAGATTGACAAGAAGTAGATGTAACTCCGGTTTTCTTAATGTAACATAATTTCTCAATATTATGCTCAATTGCATGACCACTTTCTGATATTCATAATCCTAGATTATTGTGACAAATAAAATCTTTCACCTGTGAGACGCAAAATGTTCCATACCTGAGGATGTTTACAATTTTGAGAAACTATAGGTACAAATATTTTATCTTAAAGACAAATATATAGGTTTTTAAAGGCACAATATTATAAATTAAAGAACTATTTTATTCGTAAAAAAAATACTTTTGTGTACACGAAAGACCATTGAGAAATTAATTGTACTAAAAATATTACTGATTAAAAACATTATCTCATACATTTCAAAGTGTATTTAGAGATGTCATCCTATTTTATTTTCATAGCATCTTTTTGTTAGGTAGGGGAAAAATTGGTCTATGTATTTTAAAATGAAAGAAATTGACAATTTCCTGAGGTGACAGATACACAATTAAAAAATGAACTAGATTTCCTAACTTTGATTTTAGGTTGAATCCATATGTCCCTGTTGATACCAATATAAGCAGTGCAAATGCTAAAATGTTTCCTAAAATGAAATATTTGAATTAAAAACTGTTATCTAAGTGGAACAAAATAATAGAGTACAGATATTTAGAGTCTAGGAGCTCTTAGAAATGTGACAGAATCTGGCCTATTTGTGGTAAGGGTGAATACCTGACCCAGAGGATTTAGGAGACTAGAGTGGGTCCTCTGAATGGCACATGGAACTTGCAGAGGAGGGCTTTAGACTATAAAAAAACAATATGCAGTTCCAACTCCTTGCTTTTGTTTAACAAGGGAGAAGCAGGATATAAAGGTTTATATTCAATGCCTTATATAATCTAGGTAGAAAAATTTGGCAATAATTTTGAAAACTCAAGTGTGAATCAAATCCAGTTTTCTTCTCAGATTATCCTTGGAAAGTTTAATATTCCAAAGAGTGTTTCAGTATTAAAAAAAAAATAGAATACTGCGTCATTGTGTACATTCAGTTGGTCCAGAAAACTTTACCTGACTGTAAGGAAATATGACAGATTAATTACTCTGCTTCTCAGACTGTAATAGATTCCTAGTTGAAAAAGGTGGTCTATCCATCTATCTATCTATCTATATCTATATATATCTACATTCATCCAAATCCATATATCTGTATCTACAAACATATATAAATATATATGTGTGTGTGTGTTTTTGTAAAAACATTGGGTCTTAGGGTTATTTAAACATTCTTCATTTATAACTTGCTTTTTTGGAATTATTTAGCTATGCAAGATATCACCATATTCAGTATTTTTTTTAAATAATAAACATGTCTAGTCAAAGAAGGCATTAATGAAGCAATTCCCCAAATAAAACAGCCCATGATATCTGAGTTGCAGCAGAGAGAGAGTGTGGTCTTTGTAGTCTAATCAAGATCACAAGACTTGTTTTGAGCGTCTGTCATCTTTAATTTTACGGCACTTCATTTCAGAGTAGGACTGCCAGGGTCACATGCAATTAAAACACAGGCAAGATTTGTCTTGTGAAATCTTAACATAAAAAGTAATGTGTTACTCCATTTTAACTTTTCTACTGAACTCTGTGAACTCACTAATTACTTTTCCCCCTCTTGTCACCTTTTTGATATGACATGTATTTTATAGAGGAGATAGAAGTTTGGATTTTTTTTTTTTTTCTATCATGCATACGATTGAGGATAACAAAATTAAACCAGAGAAAAAAGGAATGCATTTTTCAGAAACCCATTTTTTTTTTGAAATATCTGAGTACTCCAGCTTCAGTTACAAAGAACCTCATAGATCAAATTCTAGGAAATAACTGTTAATCTGCTTAACTAGGGCAGGTAGAAGTGTAATAAAGGACCAGAGATTTCATAAAGGCCAGGAGAGTGAACCAGAGTTTATTCTCTAGGGTGTGGGCAAAGGGGCTTTTATGTGATGGGCTATGAAAAGCATGAAAAACCCACTCCAGTGTGGTGGCTTGCAGTGCGAAGAGGGTTGTTCCATCTTAGTGATCAGCAAATTGCCTAGACCCTTATTAACCTTATTGATAAGGAGCTTAGGGAAGTTCCATTCAGGCTGCAATATAGTCTTTTTTTTTTTTTTTTTTTTTTTTTTTTTTCTCCTGTCTCTCTCCGTTTGCAATCCCAGTCACTTTGTATGGAAAACCTTTATACGGCACCTCAAAATTCAGTGAGAGTAACTGTGCCTTTAAGTTACAGCATGATGATGGCGGGCCAGCCAGCCCATGCATGGGAGGTGAATGTGTGTCTCAGGGCCGCTTTAATTGCTGTTGTGGACACCTGGAGAATGTTTGAAAATTTTGTGCTTAAAGAATCTTTTATATTGCTCCTCTTTCAATGCAGCTGGGGTCTGTAGGGATCAGGGGATTATTTTTGATACCTGTCGAAAAGAGTTATGTCTACACTGATTTTCCATCCCTCACTACTAATTAACCTTATTGTATACGGGAAACAGTCTATTTACTACCTGAATTCTTTCTGTAATGCCAAGTAAAATGAAATCCAGTGTGAAATCTAGTTAGCATCTTCCTTTTTGAAGTCATTTTTAAGTTTCCAGTTTTAGTGACTGTGACCTTAGAACTGATAGCTCGAGAAATAGTGAATTCAAACCAATTTTGATTTCATTGTGTTCTTCATTCCCTCCAACTTAAAAGCAGTCTTTCACCTGGACTTGTGAAGAGACTGAAGAGACGAGTATCTTGAGGTAGATCATGTTTCCCTGAGATCTTCCCTGTGGACCTCTCTCTACAATTCTAAGATATCCCTTCGTGTCCCCCAGAGGCTAGCCTAACTCCACACACTCTTCTGAACACCTCTATGCCTTTCCTTTCTGTCAGAAGGCTGGAATTTGACAGACAGACACCTCATGGCAAAGCTGGCAACAGCAATGCAAATAGATGCTGTGGGAGAAGGAAGCATTGGAGCCTAGGGTTAAAGTGCTGAAGGAAAGTCCATTGGTGGAATGTTTGTGAGGGGGGAAAAAAATGGTAGGGTCTAGCAATAAAGAGCAGAAATTCAACTGTGTAAAATGTCACCAAATGATGTGGAAAAATCCACACGTCTTCAAGTATGCTGTACAATATGGATTTAGAACACATTTTGCTAGTGATGTGAGAATGGTTAGTGCAAGTCCTGCTCTTAAAAGGCATGTGTGTATGTGTGTGAGTGTGTCAAGTATACTCGTCAGCTTAAATGATGCCAGAGGAAAGTGAGGATTCTTTAGGCCACAGCTTTGTCTTTGCCAGATTTCTCGACTTTAGAGATTTTTCATTCATTGGTCACAAAGTCTAAGCTACACAGGACCTAGGTTCTACAGTGCAGGGAAAGTGAATGAAAGATGATCCTCAGTGTCAAGGATACCTGGAATCTTCCATTTCTGCAGCAGGATGTCAGAATATGCTGTTAGACTTTCATGGTATAAGACAGCAAATAGTATCATATCTTTGCCACTGATCTTTAGGAAAGAAGCATTTCTTGGGAACTTAGATTTCAAGAGAGGTAGTTGAAGGAGGATCTGTTTGATGATGTTTATAGATGGGACTAGGAGTCAATACAAATACCAGTGATTTGGCTGCATATAAGGCACTACTTGCTACTACTAGTTGATAGGAAACCTGATGATGAATCATATCCATATTTAATGTTGCTTATGTTCTGGGCATTTGTTTTGGTTCACTCATCCAATAAGTATATGCTGAACACCAACCATGGGTATGGTGTTATCTGTTCTCACACTGCTTTCTTAGCACTCTCTTTGAATACAGAGTGTTCTAAAGAATCTAGCTGATTACTCAAGACTTTCGTGGGCTCTACATGATTCACTTCAAGCAGAAGAGAGCAAAAATCAGCTGGATAAGGCTCTAAGGATGTGTGCCTTTGTGCGTGCATGTACGTCTGTGTCCTTCTGCCAGGTGTCTTACCAAGACAGCCAGACATTTTCATTTTGACAACACTACTACAGAAAATTGTCATCTTTTTGTACAGGATATTGACTGTATTTTCATCATTTGGATAATTCAGGATCACTCTCTGGCAGCGTGAGACACAGTGTGTCTTGATGCTTGCCTCTTTTTCAATTATGTTTAAGAGGAAGACTGCTGGGGACCTGTTTCTTTTCCCTTATCTTGCACAGGACCCCTCCAGGGCTAGATTTAATTTCAATACAATACAGGGTAGTATGATATGATGGATGATAGATAACAGGACATTGACGAATATTATCCAGTGCAGGATGATATGATATAGCAGTGAGCAAAAGCTACCCAAACAGGTACTTTTAAAGTTGTGGGCAAAGAGGCTTCCAGTCTGTCCTCTTATAACATCATAACAATGTTCAGTACACTATGTGTAAAGCATGGAGAAAAACAACATGGTGTTACATGGATATGGATATTATAATAACATTTAGATGAATGATTTAGCCATCTACTCATAATAAAACAAAGTATTCTATATTTCTTTGGGGAAATCTTTAAGATTCCTCTTTTTATTTCATGAAAGTTAGAATGAAAGTGAAACACTTACCAGGTGTTTGAAATTATTTATACTTATAGAGAGAGAGTATACATAATCTGAGTGTATATGTGCTTATATGTCTTCAAGGCCTTTTCCCAATGAGCATATGGTTTAATGGTTAAGGCAGTAAGGCATCTCTGGACCCATATTATTTAGGGTCAAATACTGATCCAACAATTACTAACTGCATGAACTCGTATAATTTCATCCCTGTCCTCCTTAATTTCCTCAAGTATAAATCAGGGATAATACTAGTACCTCCCTCCATAGAATTATACAGATTAAATAAAATAATATATAGAAAGTGCAGTTCCTGGCCCATAACACACACTCAGTAAATGTTAACTTATCAGAATTATTCTCCCTAGGACTTCCTCGGTTCTCTGAGTGGTCAGAGGAGCAGTATTTCCCCAAGGAAGTCAACAGAATCAGGTGAGAGAAACATGGCTGTAAATCATCTGGGCATCATGCTGAAAGCAGAAGGTATGAGCATACCTCCTCATCTGATGTGGTCATGACTTGGTCAAAATATTTTAAGATGACTATTGTCAAATGCCAAGTCATTGTTAGAATAGCAGAATCAGTCCCTTCCCCAACCCAGAAATTCAGTAGGAAGTGGGCATGGATAACAACAAATGACTCTTTGCACTTACCAGTCATAATTAAGAGGCAGTTGGTGAAGCTCACAAGTCCGGTAGCATATGCTCCTTGATGTTGATTTCCATATCTGATGCCATGTCTGAATTCAGACCCGCATCAACAGTACTGTAGTAATAATATTCTCTGTAACAGTGGTGCTTATAGCTTATTTTTTTCACCCCCCCCCCCCCCGCCACCCACCATATTTTTCCTAAAGGAAAGGTATAGACAGGAATAAAGGTGAATAGGCAGCCAGGAAGACAGAGGGAGAAGAAGCACTTTATTATTTAGTTCACATTGTTTGTTTCCTCTGGCCCTAGGTCTTGAACCTGGGACCTTGGAATGTAAGTGGGACTGCTCCCATGTATACTAAACTACTAGGCTCCCAGAGAATGCTCGAGTGCTTGTAATTTCTGTCTCCTTCAAACTCTACTCCATAATGCTGCCAGGAAAATCTTTGCAGCTCAGGTAAATTTACTTCCTTGCTAAACAGCATTAAGGATGCCCAAATTGATTACAGTCTAATATAAAACATCTTAGTATGGCTTTGGCGGCTTTTTAGTATCTGGTCCCAATCTTCCTTTCTATTTTCTTTGGACAATCATCATTAACTGTTAATCGATAGGCTAAGGATCTATCATCTACATCCACTAGGGACAACTAATTTCATGATGTATTGCCTCTTTTAATTTCCTTCAAATGATTCCACTAGAAGTACTAAGTACTAAGTACTAAGAGGCAAGATAAGAGAAGCATGACTTTATAGGTTAGAAAACTGAGACCCAGAGAGAGTAAATGATCCCTCCTGGTTCTTAACAGCAAGATCTCCTCAGTACAATAGCCAGTTGGCATCCTACTCTTACACATTGTGTTGTCTCATTCACAAGTCTCCATAATTTGCTTCATGTGATTTGCAACATCAGCATTTTTAACATTGTGTTCACACAAATGGAGGTCCTTGGACGAGTCTGCTAAAATATATTTTACTAGGTACCCTTGAAAGTCCGTTTTCATTAAAGTTTCTGAAATTCTGAATTTTCATGAAATATCTGATAACCTGGCAACACTGTGCCCACATTCCCATACAAGCAATGTGACTTGAACTGAGTAGAAGTCCCTCCTTTTGCCTAAGGGCGGAGCTTGAATTTTCCCCAGATGCTACCACTTCGTAATGCCTTATTCCTCTTTTACTCACTTTTATTACCAGCTGGCTCCACTAAGCACTTGAGTTTGCAACTGTTGGTTTAAATAAAGAGAAAAAAATCCATATATTTTCTAAAGAAAAGAATAAAACATTTTCATTGAGGAAATAATATGTGGTTATTCAGCTCATAAAAAGATAAAAAGTCTTTATTATATATATGTATATACATATATATTTTAAGATTTGAGTTTCCCAGGAGAGAGCTGATACTGTTTTGGTTGTTTATCTCATTTTTGACAACAGAACAATTTGACCCAGAACTCTTAGTGACAATCCTTTTGGATAAAAATCTTTGCAGGGCCTTTTAATTAGGAATTGACAGGGCGATTAACTTATAATTCACAAAAATAAATGTGGAAAAGAGAAGTACAGGTCAATTTCTGGCTGTGTTAAACTGTAAGGACAGCACCATTGGCAAGTGACTGTTCCTTTTTAACAGCTCTTCTAATTTTTCTTAATTGGCTCCTTTGTTTTCTAATTGGATAGGGAGAATCATCATACGGCTTTCAGTTACTAGTTGTGGCATGGTGATCCTGTCAGATGGCACCTGCTAAGTAAACTAAGACTCTCAACATATAGGTTATAATAAATACCTTCTCCAAGAAACTTTTTGCGTGAGTAAGAAAAGGGGAGTAACCTATGTCCTGGGTAGTTAAATCCGTGCTGAAATGGTACCTACTAACTAGCTTGATATTTCCAGAAGATCATTCTGGGCTTATGTGTTTAGTCTATAGATTATGTGAAATTTTCTTAAAATAATTTCACAATGATACAGAAATGTTTGCAATAATACAAGATTATCATTACATTCCTAGAAAATGCTGACAGTGAGCACACACACACACACACACACATACACACACAGACACACACAACCAGTGTCCTCAAAGTAGTTGCTTTTGCTCGCTGGTGAATTTACAGCGATTTTTCCTTTCTAAGAAATAAAGTTTCTCCCTGGCATTCTTATTTTATGACCTCCGTTGCATACATTTTGCCTAGGGAATGAAATCTAAATATTTCATCACATCCTATATCTGAGCCCAGTAACTTCCTTCAGCTCTGTTCTCTGTCTAAACTTACCAGAAATGTACTTTATCCTCAATATTCATTGAGCTTCTCACTTTTGGAGATGTTGAGTCTTTCATGACTCTGTGCCATTCCTACTTCCTAGTATGTCTTCTACATTTTTGTCTGGAAAATCCTACTCACTAGTCAAGATTAGACTGAAAAACTTACCATCCCAATAAAGGCTCTCCTACCTCCTCCAGGCACAAGTTCTTATTTGATTCTTTGTCAACCACTGAGCTTTTCTAATATCTTTGTATTAATTGCAGCTCATTTATTCATACACAAACACCTTTTTAAATCAGTACAACTAAAAAAATAAATATTTTTTGAATATCTCTGTGTAGAGATGGTGCCTTAGGGCTATGCGGTCGTGATGGCTGAGGCTGTGCTCTAGCATTAAAATGTAACTAACCCTTAGGTGACTGACTTCTTTAACTGGACTGTGAAATTCACAGGAGGTAAGAATATTGGTCTTTCTTTACATTTGTGTCAGTAATCCCTAGATTGAACTCGGCTCAAACAAGATGATTAAGAAAAGCTTTGTCTTTTCATGTCCTCTCGATGGAGAATTTTGATCAGTTTTAAATATCTAACTCCTTTATGGGTCAACCTAGAACACCTATACTTGGCTTTTAGATTTGAAACAGTTGTTATGACCATCTTCACTATCTTTGATATGTTATGGAATGTAATGACCTTTTGGTGTAAACTTGATTATGCCTTCAGTGTTCATGAGTCAGATCCTGTGATAGGCATTTTGGCTCAGTCCCTTGGAATAGTCTTTTCCCAGAGAGGAAAACACCGTCTCTGATTCAACGCCCTTAGCAGGAGGGGATAGGACACAGCTGGGGTTTGAATCAGGCTAAATCCCATCAGATTGGAAATCAAGAAGCTAGTGCTTTCGAAGATTATAAATCTGGAAAGCAACAGAGAAAAGGGGCTGTGAGTCCCTGCTCAAAGCAGGTAGTGACACTTTTCTTTGGCTTGAGTGCTAGTTCTCTCTGGCTGATGCGCTCAGAATAACTTTAAAGATCGACGGAGGAAGGGAGAAGATTTTAATGCTGGGACTACTAATCTGATCCCTCCTCCCTTCAAAAAGAGAAGTAATTTAAATCTTGGAGAAGACTTAATTGAGAATATAGAATGTCATGGAAATGAGGAGGTCCTGAAATTGAATGCCAGAGACCTTTGTTTCATGTCTTCATGTTTTTCTGAAAGGCATTAGAACAACTTAACATATAAGAAGAGCTTGAAGCGGGCAAGTTGGTGACTTCATTGTTACCAGTGATTTACATCATGGGTTCTGTCTCATGTAACTTCCCTTGGCTTTCTGGCATGTGCATAGGTCACATCAGATGAAACCACTCTTCAGTATCTGTTGTGGATGCATCTCTGTTTTTGCTCACAAACCTGTTTGCTGGTGCCATTGCCAAGATGAAGACATTCAAGAGGGGCAAGGGAAGCCTTTCCTTCCTCTGGCAGCTCTGGGGATACTGGTGCTGAATGCACATCTGTCTGTCTCTGGGCTGGACTGCCTCTACCATATTTCTCATCTTTGCAGACAGCCTCTGGCTCATTATTGTTCTAAGTGTTTGCTCTTGGATCCGTGCTTCTCTTGTTTTATTTAAATGCTTTATTTTTCATTTTATGAGCCAATCGATAACTAGACTTATTCTTTCTCACACTGGATTAGTTTTATTTCTTTCATTGGAATTTGATTAAAATGCTGTCAAACATAAGACTACATTTTTATCAGCAGAATACTTTGAAAAAACTGCATATGAAATGTGTTAAACTAGAACATATTTTGCAAAATAAAACAATGTTTGATATATTCTAGACAGTTACCCTTTTGTTTATCCATGACAACTGAAACTAACCATCAAATGGATAAAGCAATCCCAGTCTAGTTAAGTAATCCTTAGAGCATATGAAAAAAAACCAAAAAAACAACCTTTTAAAAAAGTTCTTTCTAGATGGATTCAATGTAATTCAACAATAAAGCATCCTCAGAAGCATAATAAAATTGTACATAAAATGACATAGTAAGGGAAAAGGAAGATATACAATTTGATGAACATTCAAAATGGATGTTAACATTAAAAATGAGCAGTCAAGCAATTCCTGTACAATATAAAGAGCAAAATTGCAGGGCACTAATTTTCCTTTTAATTTATAAGACAGTATATGTTTATGGGACTGCAAATAGTGTTAAGTGTGTGTGTGTGTATGTGTGTGTGAATATAAAATAATGAATGTTTTAAAATGTCAAATATCTATGGAAAAATTGCTATTTGATACATATTTGTAAGTTTTACCCTATAGCATCAAGGATAGCTGGACTGTATTTGCACAAACAAAAATGTTCTTGAAAGAGAAAGTATGTCTATTCTGATTGAGAGCCTGATTTCCTTTGTTCTATTTTAGAATGATTTGTTCCTGTCTTTATCCCTCTTTTGATTCTACTTTATTAAGTAGGACTGCGAGTATATATCCTGGGCAGTCTGGATGGTGAGGCCACCTGTGTACATACATACCCATACACTCAACCACACTCATGCTCACTCACATATCTACACACCCACACTCACATCTCCAAGCCATGAAACAGCACTAGAGCTATTTTCTTTGGATGTTTGCTGTACCCTGAGCATTACTTAGTGGAGCAGAGCATGCAAAACGTACACTTAGAAGTGCTAGAAGAAGCAGCGCCGAAGTGGTTAATGTAGAACACATATAGGCAAATATTGTCAACTATTTTATTCAAATGTTTGGAACTTACACACAAAATCATCATTAAGTTTTCACAAAATGAGGCATCTGTCGCTTGAAAGGAAAAAAATATTTCAGAAATATGTTTACAGAAATGTAAAAATATTAGGCATCGAGACAGATGTGAACATTTTCAGGAACTTGTCTTGTCTGTCAGTCGTCCTCTGAGCCGAAGATCTTATTGTACTCACTCAGCATGAGCTCAGCTATCTGGTTTTGGTAGACCATGTATATCGCCATATTCCCTGTTTCATTTTCAGCTCGAAGGAGGGTGGGTCCAAATACAATCCCTAAGCTCTGCGTGGACATGAGGTTCTTGGAGGCTTTGGCCACTATCCTGTGAGGACAGAGAGAGAGAGGGAGAGAGAGAGGAAAGGAGAAAAAAGGGGAAAAAAATAGATTACATTGGAGTTTAAAGTGAAATTATAGCTATTTTTGAACGATCAAGTTCTGTATTCTTGAATTCTTTTTCTTTTTAAATTTCCATTTAAAGAAGGAGTAAAAGGGCAGCGATTGATTTTGACAAACAGGGAATGCATCACACGGAAAAAAAAATCTACAAATGCAAGTCTATTCAATCTACTTTTCATGCTTTACGGTAGGGAAACAGAACCTATGACTTCTGGGGGCAGGATCCATTGCCTTGTGCCACTGTTAGGCTATTGTGGGTACTCAGTAAATGTCTGTGTAGTGAGTAAATAAGTATATTAAACAGCCAAAATTACTGGGGAGAGTTAACAAGCTTCAGCCTTTGAAGTGCTGATAGCCAGTGGAGGATACAGGTGAGACATGCATAAAATAATAAAAATGCACAGACAATGAATAGAACAGCATATGCATAACCATGATGGAAGGTAGACATAAGGGCTGAGTAAAAAAATTAAGTGGTTAGTAATTAGAATGAACAAAGTGTTCCTGGCAATTGCAAACCACAATATATTTTTGTAGAGAAGGTGGGTTCTGAGGCATTTAGGTGTATGGCAAAATTTCTAAATGTCTTTGTTCATTTTGGACAGACAATTTCGCTCACACTTCAGTAAAATGCAGAATCCTATAGCATTTGCACAGGAAAAGAATCCCATTGGAATCAAAGAAATGTTTGCTTGAGTGAAGACTTGGAGAAATGGAAAACCAATGAAACATTAGGATGTAGTTTTTTTTAAGAGAAACTGCTTGTTTCAACACAGGGCTCTTAAAAAGAAAATAAACCTCCAGTTTATAAATTGAGACTTACAGAAATAGTCTTATTCTCACAGTTGAAGTCTGCTTGGTATGTATTAAAATGGGGAAGAGTAGATTTTGGTGATGTTAAAGAAATAGGGATAGCATATGGAAGAACAAGTGGTAAGAAATACTAAACTCTGAACCCCACCAGATATCCCAGCCCAACGGAAATATGAATATGAAAAATAAAATGAGGCGGAGGAGTGCTTTCCTTTCTGCAAGGCTGTGGGGTCTTTGGGTCTCACAAGTCCATTGTGGAATCTCGGGGTATTGGTTGACTTCAGAGGACTCTTTGATCTGTGTGCATCTATTAGTGTCTAATCAGAAGAGACAGGAAGACTTGCTTTAATTCCATTCTTTCCAAACACAAATATTTGAAAAACCATTTCCATGACCATGAGGCCATGTCTCTTCTCTCCTGAAAGAGACTGAACACTTAGATTTAAAGATCACTACCTACAGCACACGTTTGTGGCTGGTACAAGGTACTTGATTCAAGCAATATAAAATAAGCGATTTTCTTGTCTCATTGAATTCTAACAATTTCGTGATGTAGTTCCTGTTGTTATTAAGCCCATTTTACAAATGAGAAGACAGAGGCAATGTTGGTGAAGTGACAACGTCACACAGAATTGTGATTCAACACCGGAAGTCCCATTCCAGTGCCTGTGGGAGTGTCATTCCTATGGTGTGTGATACAGCTCCTTTGTTTAGTAACTGGATTGCTTTTTCATTTTGCCATCCCCCACATGATTATAAGATCCTTCCATAAGGGCATTTGAATTTTCATTCCTCACTATAGAATTGTGATTGGTAAGTCACCTGGGTATAATAAATTTATTGTGTGCAAAATGAGTCTCAAATTTAGACTGAATAGTTAAGATATCTCCCTCATATTTTCACTTTTCTTCTGCTTTAAATGGAAAGAATTTGTACCTGTGAGTACCGTTGGCATGGCTACATTTCTGCAAGAGTTTCTCATATTTTTAGAGTTTTAGTAAGTAATCTGAGACTTCATATTTAAAGTTTCCTTTGGCATATATAAAATGATGCCACTTTGCTACTGCATTTACCCAAACTCTGTAGAATGGTTTAAACATCCTCCTCTCTGGAATAGGGACAAATGGAATGGGTCTTTACTTCCATGAATATGCTAATTTACCTCAGTTTAAGTTCTCTTGAGCCTCTCCCAGACCTCTCGTTATAAAAATCACTCCTAAGATTCACTGTGAATGAAAACCAGATTCTTCTCTTGATTTTAAAGTAATACCTTTTTGTGATACTAATTGCTTCACTGACTCTACCACAATCAAATAAATTTTGTTAAAAGCAATTATGGAGAGAGAGAGCACAAAAGGAATGAGCATCTATTAGGAGAAAGTTACTTTAACAACTTTACCCACTTGTAGCAAAGGTCTAAGCTGATAAGATAGATGAAACACAGCAGAGGGCCCAGAAGTCATAGGGCATGGAGAAAATAGAATCAAAAACAAAGATACTGAAAGTATGAAGGTGAACAAATGATATGGGGTATCTTGGCCAACAGGGTAGAAGAAGAATGTTAGTACCTGGAGTCCAGGGAGAATGAATAGGGGAAGGGATGATGTAAAGAGAGACTGAGGATTATAAATATCTGTTCCTATTTTAATAATGACTTTATTTTAGTTTGTAGCAGGAACAGTGAGATGTGGGATCACTAGGAGCCAGAATTGTGTCAAACAGATCTGATGACTGGAGGGGGCAGTCATGACTGTTAGAGGTTCTGGGAGAGGAGCTAGATGCCTACAGCACCTGTATGAATTTGGGTGAGTGGAGTGGTCACTCAGCTCACCAGACCATACCAGAAGATATGGCAGGTGGGATTTGGGTCACGAGCCAAGAAGGCTGAAATGGAGCTGGACTGTTTTTCCATTTCCCAGAGATCTTTTTATTTATTTATTTTTTTGTTTAGCAAAATGCCTGTTTTTAGAATTCAGAGCAGGACTAAATCTAGAGGAGGCAATCCAAATGGAGTTTAGCAGAGCCGAAAGTAGGAAGCTAGAGCTACATGTCAGAGCCCTTCTCCTTGGGAAAGGTTTCTCTAGCTGAGAGGATGGATCACGGAAGAGAATTCCTATAATGGATTTATTTTGCCTATTCATCCATTTCCTAAATTTCCTATGACAAATGTTCATCTTTTGTTTTTATGTATTTATAAACATGGAATATTCATTCCATCACACACCTGTATCCTTTGTGTCCTTTTCTCTGTATCCTGTCTATTTGATTTTAGAGAAAACCAGCTGTAGTTTATGAGTGCTTTAAAATAATCTTGTTATAAGTAGATTTTACTAAATAAACCGTTTTGTATTCTTGTTATATTTGCATTACTGCAGATTAAATCTTCTTCACATCTTGGAATTTTTTTTTCCCTAAATTGGGAAAGTCAAATGACTTGCAATAACTTAAAAAAATCAAACATAGTTAAGAAAATAATAAAATGTAGATGTGTATTACATAGACTACTTGCTATCTCACTTATTCAATTCACTGCTACACAATGTGTGCTTATGTGTATGTATATATATACATATTTCATATGTATTATTGGAAATTTATGTGTTAAATATCAATCAATTAGTAGTTGGTTTGTATAGAAACCAACCAGTCTTTCAGCTACAAAAGATGCTGAGGATGAAGTTGAATTTAGGGTAGAGTCATCAACTACTATAGTTTTCATGTAGCCAGGAGGCAAATATACAGCATATCAGCATATAAATTAGATTAGAACCCTTTCTAATAGAGAGAAGGGATAGGCATTTCTAGCAAAGAAAATTCCTAAACTGAAGATATCTGGGAAATATATTAATGCCATTATACACTTCTTTACTCAAGTATGAACTTAACTATTCTCTGCCTTAATAGGCTCTTAAATAGTTAATTGGTTGATTTTGGACCATATAGGGAATCAACCACAATTTCAAAATATACCTAGAATACTATCCTTCAAACTTCTTTAAATCTCCGTTTTCTTTTTTGTTTTGTTTTGTTTTGTTTTACATCAAATCAACGAATATCATAATTTCCACTCTCATTTGGGGATCAGCTGGGCATTCCAAGTAGCATCATTTCTGGAGGTTTCAATGATCACAACATGTAGAGGAGACATACAGGCAACTGAAAGAAATAAAAACCCTTCATGGAAAAAAAAAAATCAATCTAGTAACTAAGTTGGGAAAACTCTCAAAAATTTTGTACTTTCAGTAGCTTGAAATACAGTAGTATTATTGGAGAGGAGAATCTGATTCAGAAACCACATAGATTTTTACTATGTCTTTGGCATTTTCTCCAGGACAGCTTTCATTAATGTGAGTTCTGTAAAATACCATTTCTGTGATATACTTCACAAAAATAGCATTCCAGCATAAAATAAGTGTTGGAAAAAGTTGTACGTCATTTTTCTCTCTTCAGAAATTTGCAATGTACAATAGCATAATAAAGGTTCTGAAAAGTTACGTAGGAAATATCCCTTTTCATATTTGTTTAACTCATGGCTTCCCAAACCTACCTGAAAGTTGCTAATCTTTCCTGAACAACAATGAGGAACTAATATTAGGAAATACTGCTCTAGCATTTTTTGCTAAGGGCCTGTTGAAGAAATCTGAAAATCTGTGGGTTTTACCTTCCAGTATACTTCTGGCTTCAGAACTGTTTTGTCTAACTCAAAAGAGGTCAGATTGTGGTCTTTTTTGGCAAGTTTCTCCCCTTTGGTAAGGCTTAGATTTCATTAGGCCTTAAACTCCATGATAATGTTATGAATTTTGAGCTACAATTTAACTGATTTTTTAGCAAAGAAATGAAAGAAACTCTCCTTTATGACAAAATAAAGGCTAAAAGGCAAAAAATCACATCTGAATGACAGTGGTAAGAGCAAAATCATTCTTGAAAGATCGATGCACAGTGGATTGATGGAAAGGTAAGAAGGTACAGAAACATTAGATCTTTTATCAATATTTGGAAATTCTTTTCTATGTTTGCTTACTCACTATTCATTTACTCCCAAGAAATCCTTATAGGAAAGATACCTGATTTTAAAGTAACATGAGCTAAAAGTGTAATGTCTGTGCATGCTTTACTTACAAGAAAAAGACTCTAACCTGCAACTCATTTGGGAAAAAATAAGCTATTTAATAATATTGCATAGTTAAAAATCACCCAATAAAAATAATTAGGATTTTGTCAATTTGTTCATAAAATAGCGCTTGATAAATTCCTTGTAAAAGCAATTCTACTGTTAAATAAAATTCAAGTTTAGAAAATCTTGAAATGGGTAAAAATTCATTTTTTCTGGCCAGAGCTAAAAAAAGTGCTTTACAGTTTAAAACATAAAAAAGAAAGGAAATGCCAGAGCTACTTTTTTCTCAAGCCCAAATGGAAGGAGCAATGATCCATCAATTTAAGATTATTTTAGAAACAATCTATAATCCAGTGCTACAGATGTTGGACCCCAGACAAAAAAATCCTCACAAGTCTTATGCTGGGTAAGTTTTTCCAAAAGTGAGCTGAATTGCTAACTCAAAAAAATTTCTTAGTTTCTGAAAATCATAGCCAAATGATGCAAACTAAAAGACAGCTTTACTGTAAAATTCAGAATTAATGCTGAATTAAGAAGACCAAAGCATTTAATAATAGCCCAGCACCAAACAGATAGATGGATGCAAACTTCCTTTTAAGTTTGTGCTTTGCTGTTGCCATAGTGACTTGCAAAAGAAGTTGAAAGCCACATAATTGCCTGCAGGACAACTCTCAAGTGATGGAGGTGTATTGGATGTATTCCCCACCCTATCTCTGGAATGCTGTGATTTTCCAACACCCATAACTTTAGGATGGTTTGCATGGGAGAAGTACAGTGGTAAATGTACTCCTGCCATCAGGTCACACATGGCTTGCAAAATACAGCCCAGTCACCATATGTGAAATGTTAATTGTGACTTCGACCACTTAAGTGAGGAGAGGCTGTTATAAATAGAATAAATTATCAATGTGCTCAACTTATGTTTTCTATGTGCTACAACTATTTTTGGGGGGGATCCATGCTAACCATATGTTTGCCTGCCCCTCATTTGCACAAACTGCACTGCTGTCTACACTAACCTTCTTTATGAAATTGGGAACTTAGCAGGAATTCCACTTTCTCCCTGAAAGTCATGGCTGTATGTTCAGAAATTTTTAAAGATATTGCCAAAGCAGAGGAGTCTTCGCAAGTGTTTTTGATTTTAACACTGATGTATTTCAAGGTGATGATTCACTGGTAATGCAGACATTTTTAACACATCAATTTATAAATCAATTGATTAAACTACTTACAAAATCTTAAGTTTTATATCTAAATATTATTATTATAATATATTGTATTATTTTATATCTAAATATTTATATTATAAATATAATATTATTATATCTAAGTATTTATTACTTAGCAAGCATCACCCTAAAGGGGAATTATTGCTATATTTTGACATTTTTGCTTTCAAATAATGTGTAAAGTCATGTGTATGTAATTCTCTTAAGGCACATTATGAAAGAGGAGCTTTGTATGGAAGCTTTATGCTTATACCTAATACAGTCTTATTTTTTACATTTATTGAATACCCTCTTTGTACTTTTTTCAGTGCAGCTGATTGAAGCATTTCCAATTATGCACCTGTTTCATACTTTTATTTATTGGACATTATAGAGAGATTTTAAAGTATCTTTAAGGCACTATTCAGAATATCTAATTAGATACAAGGACCATGATAAAGAAAAAAAAGTATATTCCATAGGCTTCAAATAACATCTTATTTATAGTTAGACTATGTATTTTATAAAATGGGATATCATTGCCAGAGCTTTAACAGTGTAGATAGTTTGAAAAAGGAACATGAACAGTAGCTATTATTTGTTGAGTATCTTTTCTGTGCTAATCACCATATATTGGGTATGTCAGAGTTTTCAAAGGCAGATTTTAAAATCAGCTTAAATTTCCTTTATAAAGAAGAGATTCTACAGGGAAGAATTTCAAATATTTGGAAAAGTCTAATAAATAAAAAAAGCTGTTTATCATAACTGGTTAACCAAGGTAATCACTTGTACATTCATAAAAATCTGTTGAGTACCTACTCGTGTAAGTCAGGGATAGCGCAGTGAGTTAAAATAGACAACGACCCTGTCCATCTGAGCTTATAATCTAGAGGGAGAATCATCCAACAAACAATACACCAATCAATATTTAATGTGATTTTAGGCACTGAAGTACTTCATGAAAATCCAAGAAGAGAACTAGTGATTCTTTCACTGACCCTGGGGGCCTTTTTAAAAAATCTTAATGGTCTGGAATTCATCCCCCAGCTTCTGGTTTACTTAATATGGGCAGGATCCTGCCTCCAGACAATACACTCATAATTTGAATGAGCAGATAGTGGTGGGAAGTACTCCTCAGAGTACACAGGAAGCCTCTCTCAGGAGGGATGCTTGGGAAGACCTGCTTAGCAGCCATGCCAGCAGAAGGAGAATTCCAGGCAGGGAGAGCAGGTACACTGTTCTATTGGAGAAGTTGTGTGTGCATGGCAGTTCCAACAATAAAGAAGAGGATAGTGTTGCTGGATGCTGGGGAGTAAGTGGGGAGAGTAAGAAGATGCTTTGGGGATTTAAGCACCCTAGTAAGGATTTAGGATTTAATTCTAAGGGTCATAGGAATATTCTCTTGGATTTTGAGGAGAATGACACTACCAGCAGTTAGGTGATTTAAATTATTTATCAATATATCTATTTTAGAACATATTTTTACATAATTATATATCTAGGATTTTCCACTTCTATTAAGAGTAAGTCCCATGTTTTATATATGTAATATAGCTTATTTGCTGATTACCGTATATGGGACAAAATGAGTTATAGCCTATGATTTCATAGCACAAATGAAATTAATATCTAAAAAAAAATCTTTCCATGTACTCTTCCTCCACATTTTGAAATATTCATTTAGGCAGTGATTTTTAAACCAGAGATAATTTTGCCCCCAATCCCCATAGACTTTTGGCAGTGTCTAGAGACGTTTCTGATTGTCATGGCTGGGTGGGGTGGGGAGCTGCTAATGGCATCCAGTGGGTGAAGATGCTGCTAGATACTCCATAATGTATAGGACAGCTCACGTCCACAATGAGGAGTTATCCATCTCAAAAGGTCATGAGTGCTGTTGTTGAGAAACCCTGCCCTCCAGTAAAATGCTAGAAATGCAACAAGGTTCTCAAACTTTGCCATTTATTAGAATAATTTGGATTCCACATGGAAACACATGTGGCTGATGCCACTTCTAGATCTCTGATTTACTAATTCTGGGGAAGACCTCAAGAATTTGCATTTCTCATATGATGCTGCTGGTTTGGGGAGCACACTTGGTGAACTCACACTATTATGTTGCAACTCCTCTTTTCAGATAATATGATAGCCTGTGGGAGGGCCTAGCAGTCTTGTTAGTATCAGCATTATTTGCTATTATTCTCTTTAAAATAATTGCTGACTTGGTCACTGAACAACAGTCTGTCATTCTTTGAATATTGAATTCTTCAAATTTAGGAAACAGGGAAGAAAAAAATAAACAAAAAAATGTGGATTTTCTGTGATTAGCTCTTTATATCTCCTGCTCCCTTTCCTATTAAGAAAATATAATTCTTTTTTTTTATTTGCCCATTTAATCTATTTTATTTATTTTGTATGACAAAACATACACAGTTTTTGAAAGAAATGTACTAATCAAGAGTATCTAGAGTAAAAATGTAGAAACTTCCCTGGTTCAGAGTCAAACTCCTTCAAGATAACTTAATTAACAGATGGATGTTCCTTCTGGATGTTTTTCTATATATCTATCTATTCATTTACCTATCTTTATATATACATGTATATATATGTATATATGTATATATATGACTTTTTAAAAAAAAGAATAAGATTAAAAAATACATAATATGCTACAGTTTGCTTGCCCCCCTTAACTGTATATCACGGGCATCTTTCCAAGTCAGTACATATAAAAATACCTCATTCTTTTAAAAACAGTTGCTACATTTCATAGTATGGAAATTCCTTAATATTGTTAACCATTTCCCTGCTGGTGAGCTTTTAGGTTTCTTCTAATTCTTCATTATTACAGATAATAATACAATAAATATCTTTGTGTATATAGATTTATACTTTTTTATGTGTTAAGAAGTATAATGTTTCATTATTTTTGTTATATACTCTCTAATTCTTTTGTTCCTTAATTTTATTTATTTAAATTTGCATGTGGTCATTTTTAGTACTATATCTTTTGGAGTGTTTATCATTTTTTAATTATAAAATTCATCTATTTAAAGAGGTCTGATATCATCAATGTTTTCTCCTAGTTTTAAAAAATATTTTAAGTTTTACATACTCTCTAATTTATCTTAAATATATGGTAGTATGTGAAATATGATGGCAATATACATTTATTTTTCCCCAAATCTAGTTAATTTTCCAAATACCATTTGATGAAGAAATTGCCCAGTCTCTACTAATTTGTGATGATACATTTTTCTTGAAATTTCTTACACTTAGGACCTGTCAGAAAGATCCTACTCACTTGATGATCTCTGTGTGCATTCTGAACTAGTCCTTTGCTGTTTAAATCACTGTAACTTTAACATATATTGGGGATATTCTTCCTCTCATTTTTTTTCAAATATGAAAGATTATTTTCAGATGAACAAAATGAACTAGAGAAAGACTTAATGACCTGACCATATAGTCAGAGGTAGAGTTTAGATGTAGATGCAGATCTTAATTACTCTGTGATATAATCTTTCCAGAAACAACTAAGAACAAGAATTTTGAGTTTGAAATCCTGGGGCCTCATAATGGTGAGACTTGAGGCCTGATGAAGACTGGGAGAATCCAAGAGTCAGCTTGATGTCCTGAGTGACATATTTTGATTTTGTAATCATCAAATTCATATCTAAGGCTATTTTACATACATGAGAAAGGAAGAAAAGGCAAATTAATAAATATTAACTTTTTCTCTAGGTTCACATCATTTTTAAACTTCTGAAAGCATTCATTCCTCATTGTGAATGGAAATGCATTATTAGTGAGATAGAATGAAAATGTCAGCTATGTTTTTCCTTAGGTAGTTTCTTTCAAGCTTTAAAATAGTTATAGTCATCACATTTGACAATGTCATCAGTAAAAGAAGTTTTAATTTTTATTCCCTGAATTCTGCTGATTTACCGTCCCTACTGATAATTCACTTTCCTAGGAAGACATTTCCCTGGACTTGGGGAAAAAAGCTAGAAAGTATGTTGTATGTTGTGAATATCTTTAAAAAGCAAAAAAAGTTAATGATCCCAGAATAAGACATCTGATTATAAGCAAAATCAGAATTCTTCAACCTCTCTTTTAGTTGTCTTCTTTCACATTGGTGAAGAGAATAGCTATTATGTTTTCCACCAGGGGCATCTATATAAAACCTTCAGCAGATTTATAAAAAAGTCTCCCTATTTAAAGAAAAAAATCTAAGATAGCTGAAAAGGTATCAGTTGCAATTTGAATATTATCATTCAGTTGTCCATGCTTAATTTTTCTTTGAGAAAAATACATTTTAGATACTTTTAATGGTTACTTGATTCTAAGAAAGACATTGTACAACTTGAGAATGTCAAGCTGAATGTTTCCAGTAGTTGATGTGCTCCTAAATAGTAGAATACAGGAACTGAATTTGTTTGATGTGGAAAAAGAATAATTGGGGAAGCCATGATGACTGAATACAAATAGCATGCTATATAAGAAAAAGTCACCTTTCTTCTTGTACAGTTACTCTAATAGGCCCATGACCGAATTCAAGTCCATGTGAAGAATTAAGAGTTGTGAAAATAGAATAATCTGCTTCAAAAGAGTAATGGGTACATATTTATTATAGAAAATTTAGGAAATTCAGACAAGTCAAAAGAAAAACTAAAAATGCCTCAGAGTCGCATCATTTAGATATTACTGCTATTTGTGTTTGGTTTATATTTTTCCACATATATATTAGAAAAGCACTGGGAGCATCTATCAAGATTAGTAATAAAAAGTACATAAAAAAGTCATAAGTTTCTCATTTGGAGTATTCAGAAATGTTTAGTTTTCCTGAAATGGATAGCATGTTGAATGACCTTTAAAGCATAGGGCTTTCTGTCATCTTGCTTCCAAAATTCATTTATGAGTCATTGTAATAAGCTTGCAGAACATAATTCATAACAATAAGAAAAAAGTAGACCTCAGTTTTCAATAGAAGGAAAAAATGTGTAGTTTGAGCTCCCAGATTAATAATGAAAGAATGGACATTCTTGGAAAGTCAAGTTAATATTCGAAATGAGGTGGGATAGCATATCATAATTGAGGTTTCTTCCCTAATAGTCTTTTTACCTCTTGCTTTCTTTCAGGATTTTGTTTGCAGCATTTTAACCTCAGTGGCAGGGCAGGGGTGGGGGGGTGTAGAGCAGAAAAACAAAAGCAGAGACAATGCTCTGGCTTTTTGCAAGTTAGGGCCTTTGAACTGCAAACCGTTATCCTTCCTTCAGACTTTAAAAAGTCAGTCTTCAAGGTCTGCTGAGCTGCTATTGTGGGCTAACCAGCATAATGGAAGGTAATCAAAGTATTTGGCTACCAGAGTAGAGAATGATCTTCTGGGCTGTGAGGATTGTTGAGGAAAAGAGAGCTGACACACTGGTAGATCCCTTGAAAGTGGCCCAGTCTTAAGCTCTTTTTACCCTGCTTTCCTGAGTTTATAGGCAGTTAGAAGGTTTGAGGTTTCTGAGATCAGACAGACTCATATTCTTCCCCTTGGGAAAAAAAATGATGATACTGCATGATTTCACATTTTTCTCATGTCCAATATACAGTAATAGTTAAATCTAAATTACTGCATGCTATCGAAAAAAGGTGGGGTAAGATATTTTCACAGAGTTCTACCTTAACAGTGACTTTAATCCAAACCCAGGTTGGAAGTTGAGGATGATGACTGAAACCCAGAAAGGAATGAAGACCAGCCCAGACAGGTGACAAAAGCCAGATATGTTCTACCTGCTTATCTGCAGTTTTGTCTTTCTTCAGTGGAATAAACATTTTTTAAGTTCCAAGACTATCTGTTTTTGTTTAGTGTTATGTCCCTAGACCAGGATTAGTTTTGTAGTACCAGGTACTTAATAAACACTTATTGAAATATTATAAATATGTGTAGCCTCCTAGCTCCCCACCAACTGTGCAGGCTGCCCATAACCCTCCAGAACTAAATATGACCCAGGAAATGGTCTACAAGTACTAAATTGACTACATTTAAATCGCTTAGAAGAATGGGCCTTCAAAGAGAAATTAGTTTCAATTATAGCACAATCATTACATTTCTTACACACGTGAGTTTCATACTTACTCTGAGATGAAAACATGAAGACAGAGATGAAGACAGCAAATATTTTTTGAGAGATTGTTAGAAGCCTATAATTGTGCAGTGTTTCTTTCCTTCCCAAATATTGTCTGACCATGAATTTCCAACTTAATACTCATTCGAACAAAAATGGTTAGTGGAGTTTAGTATGGAATGTAATTTTTATCTGGTTTATACTAAAAATGGTTAAAATGAAAGGTAATCATACCATTTTTCTTGGCTATCTGAAATATGGCCTTAAATTCTGTGTTAGGTAAAATGTTTCATGTATCTGCAGAAATAACAAATGCCTTCAAAATTTATACATTGTTTTGCTCACAGAACTTATTTATTTTGCTTTTACACGTGTAAGTTTGTAATCTATATCATAGAATTGTCCCAATTTCTGTGTTTTATGTAAATATGGATGTTGAGTGAACTCATGATTCTATCATCCAGTGCACACATCTGTAATAATCTGTTGTCATAAATTCCATGAGCAGGATGAATTGTCTCATTTTTAGTGATAACTATCAAGGACTATATTGGACTTTATAAAAGAGCTTCCTAGTCTCCAGGCTGCTAAGGGACCATTCCTACATTTAAAAGTTTGATAATGACAGCAACTGCTTTGGACATAGAGATGAGCTAACTCAGATTACCTTAGCAGGTGAATTCCAGCTGTCTTCTTCTTCAGATTTGCCTCAATTGCAGTGAGCCACTTTACCCAGAGTCACTGACTAACTCCCGCAGATATAAATGCAGCCATTCCCAATCACTTTAGGACAATGTTGGTGGGTTGCCTACATTCCAGAGCAACCTGTGGTGGTATCTTGAGACTTAATTGGGGCCACACCTCAGTTCATCTTCTTATTCTGCCCAATCCTACTCCCTCCCTCTCCTTTCCATAGCAGTAGCTCGCTAAAATACCCTGCATGTCAAAATCTGTCTCAGGCTCCTTCTAGAGAACTTAATTTGTCATTTCTTGGTTCCAGGAGTGGTCCATGAAAAACAGCAAATTATAGAGATTTGGAATTGGGTCACTCGATGCCTGGTTGGTAACAAAGTCTGCAATGGTAGCAAGCAAATGCACTTGGGTCATGGCACAAGGTGGCAGCCCAATTATTAAAACTCTCGATGGTGGTGAATTATATGTTATATCCATGGAAGAGAGACTAATAGTGTAAAGTATTAGGACTTCAAAAATAATGAGGGTAGGTTTTGGATAGTAACTACAAGTTCAATGAGATTAATGGGTGGGTAAACTAAACACTACTGATAATTTACAAAATGTTATTTTTCAATTATAGGTGCTTTTACTCTGTAAATGAGAGTGTGTTAGAGAAATTGACTCACCAATGACAATAAGAATAACACTGAAATATAGGGGATGGGTGGCGGGGCTTAATAGAAGTCTGGTAGATACAACCATAATAATAAGTAGCAGAACTTGCCAAATAGTCAAGAGGAACTAACTCACAGAGAATTATAAAGATGGTTAATAAAACATGGCATCCCCAGGAGCAAAATAAATGGACAGTCAATAAGAATTCTATTCATCATGTATCATTGCATTGAAGTGATTTATCTAATGATTGCTTCACAAACTACTTCTGTTTCCTTGGTTTCTTGAGTCCAGAAATCATCAGACAAGGAGAAGAGTGACTATCTAAGAGCAGTCAATAACTCTGATAACATGGAAAGGTGCAACTACTGCTACACAATGGGGACAGGGAATAATATGTATGGCATTCAGATAGTACACATGGGGACTACAATTCTCTGTCACCCAGTTGTGATAGTTAACAGGTAGGGCAGAAATCCTTTTTGTGAGATGACATGTTGATTAGGAGATTGGATCCCTTGGCATGAAGTTCTGGCTTACAGTGTTGGGGGTCAATCACCATAACCAGCAGAGGAGGTGACAGCTGAGAATGAGAGAAATCTAGAAAGGATAATGGAGGAATGAACATCAGGTGTGGGTTTGGACACCCCAGATAGCTGTAAGGCTTAAGTTCATTCTACCAAGGCTTCCTCTCTCAAGGTTTCCTAAGAAAGTGAGGCTTCTGGAGTCTTGGGAGAGCTGGACCCTAAACACACATTGAAGATTGGATTCAAGAAGCACAAAGGGTGGCTGTGGTGGGTGAACATGAGATATACCACCCAGAGATCTCTTTAAAGAAGTACTACTGCCCAGTTGTAGGTGTTAGATGTCAGCTTCAGTGGTTAACACTGCAAGGTTTGCCTTACTGAAGAGAGTAATCTTACCTCAACAGGCTCTTGGAGATGGTCTATGCCGATGGCATAGAAGGTAGAGCCATTTCGATCTATCTGGAGACAACTCTGTTGGCCATAGATGTAGGTTGGCCAGGTTTTGTTGAAACCATGTCATTATTTACCTCTATTTCTTTGTCATTCTCCTTCACCCATCCCTGTGTTGGTGTTCAAAGACAATTGTCACCATATTAAATCTAACCTGTGATGGCAGCCATGAGCTCTGGGGAATTAGAGATGTTCCAATGAAGAGAGAGTTGGTTTGTGAAAGAGCAAACCTGAAATCTAGTCCTGAGCCTCACTCTGACCAACTCTGTGTTCATGAAATCATTCCTTTCCATTCTAAATTCATGTCTTATCTTCATCAAAGCACAGATAAAACCATCAACTAAGAGTATAGCATTTTATGTCTTCGAAACTTGCTCTGATTATTGTTGAGCAGAGATTATCAACCCAAATTGTGTTTTAATGTCAACTCTGAAGCATATCGATGTCTGGACTCACTCATAGAAAATCTGTTGCAGTTAACCTGCAGTGAAGTTTCAGCAAGATGAAAATTCTGCACATGATTCTGTTACTCTGGGACAGAGAACCAGCCACTGTTCTAGGGAAAACCTGCAATGTAGTATCTCAGAATCTCAAATTCCTGTTCCTCATGTATTGACTGTGCTCTCAGATAGACCTTCCCCATTCTCTGAGCCCTGGGTTCCTTGTCTAGAAAGTGTAGCAATGGTAAAACTGGCCACCGGAGTTTTGCAGATTAAATAAAAACTGTATGCAAAATCCTTTGCAAAATAGAGGGTTTTTTTAGAGTTTTCATAGAAATGTTTTACCATATTGGTAACAGTTGCTTCTGTCAATTGTTATTTTATGAACAAAGAAAGGGAGGTTACTTATTGGTTTTCCATTCTGGCTAGAGCTTTTGAAAAAAAGCAAAGGGGTCACACAGAGATTCTGATTTAGCAATCTAGGGTTGAATCCCAGGTCTCTGCATTTCTAAAAAGCTTCATAGGCAAATCTGATGTGAAGATGGGTTTAAAGACTTCTTGGTTAAATGACCTGTCCAAAGGTCACACAGGCAATTACATAAAAGAGCTGGGACTTAAATCTAAACATTTCCATGCCTCTCTTGAGTTTTATCTGCTATTCTCCATGCTGAATTTTCATTTTTGCACATGCATCTTATCATACTATGCTAGTCATAAAATATAATAATAGAGATAAAAGGGATTTTGAATTTAAACAGTGAATAAATATAATGTGCTATGATTATTAAATATTAAAATAATTGCTCTATCCCATTAGAACTAAACCATATGATTTGTGTGCTTTTAGTGAGGAAGGGGAAAACCTCTGTAGGTAACCTAAGATATTTCTAAGATTATATGAACCAAGTTTAAATTAAACAAAGTGACATCAAGGCTGAAATAATGTAAGCAAGGACAAATGAAACATTTCAGTGAATTCAAAATAGAGTAATGTACTGCTACTGTACTGTTCCCCTGTCTCAAATACCCTGACTTAATTTGGCTTCATGAGGGAAGAGAATAGGATAAAGTCAGAGAGAAGGATAAATAGAGAAGTGAAGATCATTTTAGTGCGATCATGACCAGGCCATTCATTTTTCTCATATAGCCTGGAAACACTCTCATGCTTATTGGACGATGTGACCTTTACATGTTCTTCACTTGCAAAAAGACAAATATTCTAGAAGCCGGGTGTTAGCTTGTGGAGTCATCTGTCCTGCCTGTTCTTCGATTAGAGGCTACTGCGGAAAGAGGGCAACAGTAGATGAGTGAATGTGTGACTTATTCTTTACATTTGCAGACTTTAGGGTAAGCTTTCTTTGACAGCTCCCTGATTTCTTTAGCATAGCAAATCTTTAATCAGTCTAGATATGTTAAAATGTGATTTTCACAGTGAATTGACCTGAGTTGAGTACTTGAGTTGAAATGTGTATTTTTCCCCCTCAAAAGCTGACTTCTAGGGGGGAAAAAAAATCAGATGTTCTATGATACACTTTGCCTTAGTGACAAGATGTTTTGGGGGAAATCATCCAAGCTTGAAATAAAATCTTTATTGAAAGTAATTCTACATTCATGCCAGTCAGATACATTGTAGGATTAGACCAGATATCCCAGGGGAAAAGTACAGTCTATACACCAGGCAGAGTTGATTATTTGGACCTCCTGTCAGTTCTTAACTTCCTGACAAAGGCTGAAGCACTCACCGCTGCCGCTACGACTCTGTTTTCATCTTTGTTTTGAGAGAAAGTTAATACACTTTACCTTAACTATGCCAAATGTACTGGAAAATAACCTAGTAACAAGATATACCCCACCTACCAAGTGATATTGGTATGTAGAAAGCATTTAGTTGTGCATTTTAAGGAAACAAATATAAGCAGCAAATGACTGAAAGATATTGTGGTTATTTGTTCTGCTTGAACTTTTACATTTTCCTGGCAAAGCCTCCTGTGTGCGGTCTTAAAACCAACATGTATATGTAATCATGGAGTCAAGTAAATGGCTTTCATTATAAATTCTCTTTAAATGGTGGGGCGTCCTTTTTAAATCATGAGAGTAATTTGGTTATGAATGTTATTTAGTGTCAAAAAAGACACAGGTGGGCCAGGTGACATTTGGTTCCTGTTAGAGAATCTATAATAGCTTAGGATGTCACTCGTGAAAATGTCATAGAACTGGTTTTTAGGAGGACATAATTAACACTGTAACTAAAGCAGAGAGAAAAAGCCATGAGTTCAAGTTTCTATTCTAATGTTTTGGAGCATTGACACATTGTTGTAGTTCTAGAAGAAAGGAAAGACATGACTCCCCACACCCATGGATGTTTGATAATTACATGCATTTAAAAAGTCAGAACTTAATTTTATAATTCTTAACTTTTGGGTGGATATTCTAAAATACACTGCTCTCATGTCACCAACGAATGGAGGTGAGAAGGTGAGGTGACCTGTGATTTAAGTTTAAGAACAAGATCGATAGTCTAATCCATGTTGCAGAAAATGACTGCTATGTACTCCTTTAGACAAAGAAATTGCAAAGTGCGAAGAGTATGTGTTCTGAAAACCATGTCCTGAGAGATGCATTGATTGAAAAAAAATGCTAAAAGTTACATTTAAAAAATGTTTTTAAGTTAACAGAGATCAAGAAAGTCCTTCCATCAGTGGATATATAAACAAACTCTGGGACCTGCATACAGTGGAATAGTATTAAGTGATAGAAGGAACTGAAGGGATGAACCATGAAAAATCATGGAGGAATCTTAAATGCATAACACTAAGTGAAAGAGGCCAGTCCAGAGATATTATATACTTCATGATTCCAAGTATCTGACATTCTGGAAAAGGCAAAATTATGGCAATAGTAAAAGCTCAGTGGTTGCCAGGAGTTAGGGGGAGAGATGAGAAAGCAAAGCACGGAGGATTTTTAGGGCAGTAAAATTATTCTGTATGACACTATAATCCTGGATACATGTAATTATACATTTGTCAAAACCCTTATAATGTGAAACCTAATGCAAACTATGGACCTTAGTTAATAATAATATTGACACATCAGTTGCAACAAAGGTACCACCCTAATAATGCAAGATGCTACTAATAAGGAAAATTCTTTGTGCCTGTGTGAAAACGAAATGTATTCATTAAAAAAAGTTAAAAAAATAATGAAAGCCGATTGCATACATTCAGGGTACAGAAGTCAATTTCCCTGCTCATCTATCTTTATGGTCACACACATTTGAATTGCCCTGCAGGCTGTCAGTCACCATCTCCAAAACATATTTAAGCCTCTTTCTACTGGGAAAACTTTAAGAATAGCATTCTGATCACTTTGTTATTTGGTTTCTTGGCATTTAAACATGTAGATTGTATTATGTTGTTGTTGACATGTTTTATTTTTATCTCTAAGTTATTTCATGCACATATGTTTTATCTCCTTCAATTAGACTGCAAAATCTTTGAATTTAGGTGGTGTGTTTGTTACCTTGAGCCTTATTCCTATTTTCCTTTGAAACAGAAAATTTGGACTTTTTCTACCTTCCTGTCATTACAAATAGTTTCTGCTTTATAAATGACCAATGGATTGAAATTTTCCAGACTGGATGCCTTTTGATCCAGCAGAAAGGGAGTTAAACTGAACAGAAGTGAGGTACTCCTCAATGTTTTTCTACCTACAGTCAAAAGAAAGCTAGTCACATGTTTTCCTCTTAGCTGGTTTCTGTTATGTTTAGGAGGAAGAGTTAAGTTCACCATCGAAGATGCTGAGTCCTTTCCCATTACATTTCTCCCTTCTCTTCATCTGACTCTGTCTTCCATTTTTTTCTTTCTTTGGACTTAATTACAGTTGTTGACAGGAGATTATAATTTGGAAATATAAAAATCTAATGTAACATTTAACTATTTTTTTGGAAAAGGGAATTCAGTATGTGCAAAATATCATCTCTGACTGCTCCATTCTCAAAGGTGTCTACATCATCCAGTTCAACTGACTGGTAGAATTGTGGAATGGTCCATGAGGCTGTCTGAACCAGAATGCTAGATAAACCTGGAGAAAAAGGTGATTCAATGAGGAAGTTCCAGTATTATTTGTGTGCTCCAGTTTTAATGAATGGATGGAAGATCAACTTGTACAAGACATAAGAAAGCCTGATTTTCTTTCCTGGTGCTTCTTTCTTCCTTCCTTCCTCCCTCCCTCCCTCCGGATTCATTTAGCCTGCTTCATCCTCAGTTTTCTCATTTGAAAAGTCAGACTGTTGAGCTAGAGGACATTTCTTGTATTCTAAATCCTGTTGAGCAACGTAACACTTAAGAAAAACCTGAACACATTTTCCTTTGTCTAACTTGAAATCTCAGAGACCCATTGTAAATGTAGTCACCAACTATAAAATAAGTAAAGCCTGAAATGTAAAGGGTTTGTAGCACTTTCAAACATATATAGGGATATACTTTAAATACATATTTATGCATGTTTTATTATCTGGAGTACATATATATCTTTATTAAAGGATGTATCTTTTTAAATTAAAATAGTGGCACAGAAAGGCAGACACTAGGGATTTTTAAGAAAGAGTCATGAACCTCTTGTTCTCTTAGAAGTTTAAAGGTGTGTTATAGTCTGTGTTTTTGTTTTCATAATACCTATAAAAGAATGGTATCAAAGGACCATCAGACCTGCTCTAAAAGAGGAGCTTGCCTTACCTGACTATGGTGCTGCCTGCTCTGGGGGAAGGACCCTGACATTGAAACTGTTGTGTGAAAAGTGATATGATCCATGAATAATGTCCACATGGGATTTGGAAAGGAGCATGGTGGCATAAGTGCCAGGAATGTGCCATTCAGCGAAAAAGTAATTTCAAGAGGAAATCAGATACATCTATCAAAGTAATACAACATATTCCTGGATGAGAAGGAATCTGGGAACTTGAGAGTTCCAAGTTGCTGGGGTGGGGTGGGGGGGCGTTTGAACCAAGTGGCTTTTAAGTGAGAATTGAAAAAAAAAGGAAAATTATAGTTGGATAGAGGTGTCAAGTAGACAAAGAGTGAATTTAGAAATATATGAACACTACTTTTCAAAGGTAACTCTTTGAGGCAGATTAAAAGAAAAACATACAAGAGAAATATTGGTGATCCTTTCAGATTAACACATATATCCTTGGTTCACTTTTAAAAAGTAACTGAACAATAATTATGATATGTATTTTAAAAAACTACTTTCCACTAGATATAATCCCTCCATGTTTTGTTGACCTGACTGTCACAAAATCATCAGACTTCTTGCAGTTAGTTGTATACCCATGTTGGAAAGAGAGTAAAAAGGAGGAACACAAAGTGTCTCCATGGTTAAAAAGATCTGCTAATGCTGTTTGTTAGGTGGTCATTTTGTTTTAATAGTAATAATAGAGAAGATAGAGAAGTTTTATACAAAACTGCTAAATAGAAGAGGGTCACAGGCTATTTTGTATTTACACATTTGTACTCTTAGATGGCGCCTCACTTCATATTCTTTCTAGGACAATTCCTAATTTGAGAAAAATCCTAATTTATACAAACCCAATTAGGTTAAACAGCTTGATTCATTTCAAGTGAATAAAAAAATCTCTTGTTGAATCTTTGCTTTGCAACGAACACAAACTCACACTCATTATTACTTATGGTGCTTTCCTTTATGGATGAAGAGCTTTTTAGCCAAGTAGTGGTAGTCACCAGCTGATGACCATAAGGAAAGGCAAACACTGTCAGTAGAATAACATCCTCAGCCAAGTGTTTATGTTGGATTCATATACAATACATAACTGTTCTTAACTAATGATACAAAGTTGGCCTCCCCGAATTTCTCCTTTTGTATTGTTTCTTGCCACCCATGTGTTGTGCTAGATTTCCCAGGACCTAAACCCCACCCTAAAGTAAATTCTTCCTTGCAAGCTGGATTTATTCTTCCTAACTTCCAAGTGAATCTCATACATCAAATAACTGTGTTAGTTATAAATACAATCATAGTTATGTGACTGTTAATGCAGTTTCAAGAGGTGGTTAATATATGTTCAGGGAGCATTTTAAACAATAAAATAATCTGGATAATTTTTTAAATGCTGTATTTCATAATTTTTTGTTGATGTGTATATTAAAAATATACTGCTTTATAATAGTCTCAATTAATTTTTTTAATCTTTTTCTATTCTTTTCTTTTATCCCCCCTGTAGGCATAGAGGACATCTAAATCTTGCACTAAGAATTTTAGTTTCTTTTTCCTCCTTGCTCCAAATTTTCTTGTTTTAAAATTTCTCTGATCTGGAATTTTATCCTCAATTAGATGAGATACTGCTCTACTGGTATCTTCTGACTAGATATGTTTCTGACCTTGATAGGTTTCACATGAAGTTGAAAGATCTGTTAAACCATTAGCACAGTGGGAAGGAGGCATCATCTTGGTACATTAGGAGTGAGGTAAAGCCAGCTATTTGGGGTAGGAGTTGAAGCCTAGAACATGACTCTAGGAGCAGAGAGAGGCTACAAGAAAGAGTCAGTATTGAGGCAACTAAACAATACAGAAACTGTTTAATACAGGTTTGTAAAATAGCTTTTAAAAGGCTGTATAGCTAGGGGATAAGCAATATAATGTTGTGACTGTCTCTGACAATGGGATACCCTTAGCAGGAATGTCCCTACTCACGACCAACATATCAGACCTTCTATTACAATTCCCTGCCTTTATTTTTCAGTGCCTGCAGTCTGGAAAACCAGCTTCTAACTGTCAAAGGAGCTAATGTTTGTACTGTTCTTGCCTAATGCCATTCAAGTGCATTACCTTATTTTTCTTGACAACGCTATGAGATAGGTACTATCATTCTTCCCTTTTAAGGATAGGAAGCTTGAGACTTAGGGAGGATGCCCAGTGGTTGTGCTAAGATTTCAACCCATGTCATCTGAGTCCACAATTTGAGTGCTTCTTACATTGCTATTCCTTTGGACTTCTCACACCTCAGAAGTCTCTGATTTCTATTCTTTCCCTCAATACTGAATCTCTTTAGTTCCCAATCAGATATTCCTTGCCTCTACGGTCAGAGCTCTGAGCCAGCCTGCTCCCCTTCTTCCCCAATCCCAGCTCACTTAACCCCAGTCTGGGTGAGAGCCCCAGGCCCCTTGCTTTCCTGGCAGGAGAATAAAGACAGCTGGCAGTGAGAAAAGTCTGTGAAGGAGAATATGAGCACAGTCGTGGTTATGGCTTTGCTGTCTGAGAACTCCCTCTGTCAGGGAACTGTGTTGGCTTCCCACACTTGCTACATGGACAGATGTTTTCAATTATTATCACTGACAAGCCTCCAGGCCAGGTTCCTTTCTGATTGGCTGTTACTGGACTCAGAGGGGAATAAAGGAAACTGAGGCTAGGACACAAAACACCTCAGTCATCACTTTAATCATGTTTCTCCAAAGCAACTGGTTGAGTTGGACAGTTCACCCAGAATTGGAATCCTTTTGTAAACACAGACTCAATTTCCTTTTAAAGCTTTCTTTCATTCTGGTTTCAATTTTTCTGCCCATAGTTCTTCTGACATTTTAAGAGAGTGAGACATTTGTCATTTCTTTACCAGTTCTTTCCTTTTGTTGTTCTTCCAGAGTTTTGGGTATAATCAGAATATGGTGATTTAGTAAAATTTAACCTGATACAACTAGGCTAGGAATTGCATTGTTATTTGCAAAAGTGACCTAGGTCTGCTAGGGAATCACTGATATCATCCAATGTTTTCATCCTTACTGGTTCCATCTAAATTCCACCCTAAGACAGAAGTTTTGCACCAACTGGGTATGTGCAGTTTTTAAACATATCTCTCCTGCCTTGTTTGGCCCGTTATCTGATTTTCTAGCTGGCAATTCTATCAACCATAATTGTCCTGATTCCCTTCCCTTTTCATCTCTGGTGTAAGGAGATCCAATAAGCAACCGATCCTGAGAGGGATACCCTGGTATGATCAATAATAAAAATGCATTTATAGATGGCTATCAGAAACTACACTGACAACCCTCTTCTCAGAGTGTCTTATTAATCAATAGGATCAGTTCTGTTTGCTAACGCTTAGCTTCCAATCTCTCACTGTTTATTCCCTTACTGTCTTTATACATTAACAGGGAAAATTAGATCATCAGGTGGATTAAAGATTTGTAAACTCATTTTTAGTTCCCATTTTTCATGTTATTTATCTTGTTAGGAAAAATGTATTCAAGATGCTCCAGTGTTTCTGCATATTAGTTTTACATTCTTTTGATGTTCTGAAATAGGGTTCTGTGTGGTCCATCTCGCTCAAGTCTCCAATTTGCCTTGTCTCTGCTGCCATTTTAAAAACAATAGCAGCAGACATGCAAGTCGCCAAATGTACTTGGAAAAGCAGACAAGATCCTAGACTTCATTCTGAAGGTCTGAATCTCCACTTTCATTTCTGAAAAATGTCTGCTTGGTTTCATACTAAATTATTTAAGTCCATAGGTAAAATATTACAGGATTCGCCCTTTTCAAAAAAGGCACATGAGGGTTAAAACATATGCTTCCTTCTTCACGCAGGAAAAAAAAAATCATTCCAACCTTTTGGGGGATCACATATAGCTCTAAACCAGCTGAAGCTAAAAACATCAAAGTTGGCATGACTTCAGTTATCACTGAATCAGGAAGATCTAGCCAAGTTTTTGAAGAAAATGGTTGAGCATTTAAAAAATAAATTAAGTTAAACTGCTCTCACTGAGCATGCTCAGTGGGAGATTTTAAAATATTTTCTTTAGGTTGACTTTATTTTGCTCATCACGTTGGAAACATTTCAACAAAAGCTATCTAATTAGTCTTTATTAATATTACTTACAAAGCCCTTGCCAAGGCCCAAGTGAGTCACCTGCCAAAGTGATGCTTTGGTCGTGTTTGTCAAGAGACCACTATTGCTTGATGCTGGTGAGTTGCCTTGGTCTTTTAAATTTCTGTAGTGTTTTGGCTCAGTGACTTGGAGTGGGACAAATATGGGGGAGGGTGATAAGTGGCAGGATACTGAAATGGTTTCAGAACAGCACAGGATTTTGAATATAGCTCCTAGATTCTTACCTATTTGGGTTTTACTTTCTGCATTGGTTATTCACAGCTTCAAAGATTTCCTCCCTCCCTGATATATGGGTAGGATGGTTTTTGTATTTGAAGACAGCAGGAATATTAAACCAACTCTCAAGTATACAAATGGTCCTCAAGCTGGAAGTGAGTGAATCTTGTGCTCACCATTTACTCCTAGGGTTGCATTCTCTTTCAAGCATGAAACAGCATCGTGGTGTGTTTCCGGCAGATCGGGCCCTGTATTCTTTTGCAGTAAGGTAGCAAACTGCTCCTGCTTTACCTGGGATGAGATCAATGAACAGACCTGGAGGAGCAGTGACACTACACTTGTTATCACCACCCTCCGATGCTATTTCGAGATGTAAAATTTTCAAATGGTATCAATAGACTGGTGAGAATATTGCTTCTTGTAGCAGAACCCTATTACTAGTTTCAACGCTGTAATTTCAGGAATTTCTTTACTGGAGTGCTCAGTGAAATCCTCCGGTAGCATTTTTCAATTGAGGAAATATTTTGCATGTGTAATGGCCCAAGAGAATTGCCTCGCTGGTAAGATTACATTTCTACCTGTCTAAATAACATTGAATCTATAAACTGTCAAGAGGAAAGGCAAGAGGTAGATGGTGACATGACTGTTGTTCCTAATAGACAGCGGCAGATGGAAGGGTCTGCACAACACAGATGTAACTAGTTGATTTCAGTTTAGATATATTAATCCTTAAGTTAAAAAGAGACATAACTAGGTCAACTTATAGGTTTGATATCATAAAGAAAAAATCATATTTTAACTAGTGACAGGAAGAGAAAATTCCTTTCTCTCCCCTTTTTTTCTTAGCAGAACACTCTGATGGACTATTTTAGTTGTGGAAGGATAACTTTAGAGCACATACAGCAAAAGAGATAACCGCAATCTGCATAAAACATGAAGTGTGTTTACAGGTGGTGAGCAAAAAGAGAGACTGTAAAAGAAGAGTGTTGGGGCAGGATAATGTGGTGGGAAGTTGAAGGTCGAATGGAAAAGATAACCCATCCAAATTACTTAGTGAATGACATAGGGAGAATGAGCAAGATGCATTTTAGTAACAGGATGACAATTTTTAAGCTTAAAATTTTGATTATCTGCTAGTTTGGTTGTGATATAACCTTTATCTTCCATGAATTCAGTAAAAGTTGACCAAGTGCTATGTCCAGGAGTGAGTTTTTTGAAAGGAAGTCTAAGGAATTGTCAAGATAAGGAACATTGGCAAGACTTGAGGTACATACATGTTTCAGGTTCAGCTGAAGCAGGAAATCAGAACAGACATGACTAGATGGGACATAAGCCCTTCCTGATAACCTGAGAGACACTGGATTTTTAATTTCATAAAGGTTGAAGAGTTGAACACATTTTTATTTTAATTTTAAGAGGAATGGCGATACAAATTATTAAAGGCTATTTCCTAAGAATTCTCGATGGCATTTTTTTGCCTGCCTCAAGTTTCTTCTAAACAGACCATGCATCCTGCCAGCCCACTGATTTGTATTCCCAAATGATCCTTCTGCTTGTGGCTTTGATTCTTGGTTTTGCGTTTCATTTCCCCTTGAAGACCAGAACTCATTTCTGAACCCCAGATGGAGGGCTAGGGAGCTTGACTCTCTCTGCTAATTTTTGCCAGTTCCTTCTGACACTGTTGTCTTTTTCTGTTTTCCCAAGAATACTTGAACTTCTACCACTGCCTATTTACAAACATAGGTCACAGAGTCTTACAACACGGAGTCTGCATGTGGCTAGATTCTTTTGTCTTATGCAGGTCAGTCAGCTCAGCTTAAAAACATTGGTGGCTTTCTATTGTCTACAAAGGCATGCTAGTCATTTCATAATCTGGTTCATTTCTCTTTCCACTGTTCCCATTCAATGCTTTCCACACACACTCATCGGAATATTCCCTTTTCTCCAAATGAGTGAACGTGGTCATTCTTTTTATGGCTGATTAGATGAGGGGTGGAGGATTGAATCAAAAATTGGTACTAACCAGTGTCTTGCCTGGCACTTGAGTTAAGGAGGACATTTTGGTTTCTGCAATGGATGTTACTGTAAGGTCTTTATAAAGCAGAACATTTTATTTGGATTGTGTAAATATTTCAATTCACAGATTAAGAAAAACTAAGTGGGTGAGCTCTGATAGTTCAAATGTTAAGTCAGCCTCTGGGATATAAACCTCATAAAGTCCAAGGTTCATGACCCGCAGATGGGTCAGGGCAGGGGGGAACAGCCAGAAATGAACAAATAAATACAAATGCTCTTCCTTCTTTCTTTCCTTTCTTCCTTCCTCCCTCCCTCCCTCCCTCCTTCCTTCCTTCTTCCTTCCTTCCTTCCTTTGGCCTTCCTTCTTCCTTCCTTCCTTCTGCCTTGCTACCTCAAAAAAATACGTATTCAAAAGGATGACCTGACTCATAAAACTTTTTCTTGTCAGAAGTAATTATTAAACTTGAAATTGGTAGTTAAACAAGCCTTTCAAAATTGTAATGGCCCGAGAAGATGTATTTCACATAAATATGGTATCAAGCAATCTCCATGATGCTCAGAGATCTGGACGTTGTATAGATCTAAGGAATTGATCTAATTCAAGTCACGTTAACCAGAGAGCTATCCTATAGATTTTGGTATCTTCTGGGTAGAGAGAGCCAAATCTTCTGAGAGTTGAGGATTGAAATATGCCTTTATTGTTTAGAACTCTTTAAGTTTATTCACAGATCGACCATAAAAAGGATATTCCTTCCAGACTTGACTATGACAGCTTATTTTCTACTATCATCATAAAATTTTTACATTTTGAGTTATAGATTGAGCTTTTTATAATTCTCTTTTCAGTAGAAATAACTGATCACAAATAAGAATTTCATCTTTTAATGACACTTACCTAAAGTCTAACAGTCATTATTTCCCCCCCTCTGCCATGCTCCCACTTTTAATATATATGTTGTCACTTCCGATTTTTTATTTTGAGTTTTGCCAGACAGTAAAAAAATAGGTTTCAGAGGTCCTCATGAGATCACCATAAAGAAGGATCCCTTGATTCCATACATTCAACGAAGCATCTATGGGAAGCATATCTTCTTTTTATATTCTATCCAATTGATAGTGTCATTTTAATGTGAGATACATTTATATAATTTACTTCTTAGAAATGAATGTACAGCAGTTTCTCAAATAATGTCATTTCTTTCAAGGTTGTTTCATTATAACACTGATGAGAAAACAAGAAAAGTCCGACTTTGATGTTACACAATGACCTGGTTTCCTAAGACCTCATTTTACTTAGAGTTTGCCAGTTTATCAAAAGCATAAAGACTTATTGAATAACCTACTATTAAGAATTGAGGAAGAAACAGATTTAATGCAACACCAAGTTTTCATACTTCTTGTATTCATAGTTTTTCTCCCAAACACTTAACTGTGATTAAAGAATAACAAACACAAATCCCAGAAAGTATGTTTAAAATTCAGACTTAGAAATTCTGAGCTTATCATTTCTAGAAGGATTGTTTATTTTAATGCAAGCGTTATGTCAAATAGGAGACAAATTTTCACAAACTAGGAGCATTCAAGAAGATGAAGAGAATACAAGAGATGTCTGTAATACCATGGAAGCTCTTTTGGCTCATTTCCGCTTACCCAGCTCTCTGTTTCCTCTGTGAAATATACTGACCAATGCCCACAACACATTGAATGTTCGCGGCTAGTTAATGACTCTCAACTGTGCACATCTGTTCCCACTAGAGGGAAGTCCCAGGAGGGAGTCCCAAACAAGTTTATGCCAGTTGTACTTATTATTGTAATTATGTAATTTAATTAAATATTATGTAAACTGATGAAATATGAGAGCAAAAAGGAAGAGAGTGGCTTTTGGGAACACTTTCTTTGAAGAGAAGATACATTTTACTATACCCTAAATTACTAAAGGGTTTTCTTTGAAGATGGGTTTGGTCTTGGTGAACACCCCAGGCCTTTTCCAAATCTATCTTAATAGATATTGTTTGTGTTTATAAATTCTACTTTCTTTTGTATTTGATCCCTTTTTACATTTCATATGATAATAACAGCAAACTACCATTTCTTGGGTACTTACTATGTGCTAAGCAGTGAATGAAGTGATCTATTTGCATCATCTCATTTATGTAAACAGTAATATCTACTAGCTGTTAAGCAATTACCTTATGTACTTGGCCTTATGCTGAGAATATTATATATATACAATGTATATATATTATATATACATAAAATCCACTTCATATTTATATAATACATCTATTTTTGATGTGGAAACTGAAGCACAAAAGGAATGAGAACAATGTCTACATTCATGCAATTAATAAGTAAAAACTGGAATAGAAATCTAGCTCTATTTATCTCCAAGACCTATCTCTTATTATCATATTATCCTACTTCCACATATCAGTTCTTTAAGGATCTTCCTTATTTACTTTTCTACCTCAGTGCCTAGTTCAGTGTCTGTCTCATTTTAGGCACTCATTAGTGCCTAGATAAAGAAGTGCATGAATGGTGGATAGATATTACTTCAATTTTGCTGTATAGGTCTTGATGTCAATGTGCTAGAAAATGGGAAAGAGAGAGAGACAACTTCTCCTAATTGTAGACACTAGTGCTCCTTAACTTAACTTTGGTTTACTTTTCCTATTAATTGAAATAGTATTATGATCAGAGATAGGACAGTTATAGTGGGGAAAACTTGTAATTTCTTGTGGTGGAAAAGTGGATTCCTCACCTCTGCCCCCTTATTCTCATCCCTCTCTCTCTCTTTTGATAAGAATTTCCTTGAGGGATACTGCCT
The DNA here is from genome assembly GCA_004363575.1 of Solenodon paradoxus. Lineage (NCBI taxonomy): Eukaryota > Metazoa > Chordata > Mammalia > Eulipotyphla > Solenodontidae > Solenodon > Solenodon paradoxus. The sequence continues at coordinate 888,106 of RJWH01000109.1, read as the reverse complement.
CTCCCCTACTCCCAGTCTCTGTGTTTCAGTGGAGGTGATCTAGTTCCTGGATCCAGAGATGGGTTTGTATCCTGACTTGGACCAATGAGAACCATGTAGTTCTCTGTTATCATGTATGGATCAGGAACCAACTGGGACTAAACAAGACACCCAGGTCAGGCCAAGGAGAATTATTTCTGGGAATTTTTTAATTCCCACAGCAGAAATGATGTGTCCTTGTCCCTGAGAATGCTAAACTGATATGGTATAATCCCAGTGTTGCCATCTTGCTGCCAGGAGGAATGATTTTAAGTGAAAATGAATTTAGAAATGGAATGAGTTTTGAAATGGAATTAGAACATTCCTGGCAGTGCCCAGTGACAAGTGGAGTCAATCATGTGTAATCATGGAACTTTCAATGAAGCAATCCAGTAAACCACCATCCTTGCCTAAACAGTTTGAGTTAGATTTTTGTCACCTGTACTAAACTTAGTATTTCTTCAGTACCTATAGCAGTTTAAGAAAGGTTTTCATGGTGGATATCACTGAGATCAAATGGACTAATCCAGAAACCATGGATTGTAAATACTTTGAGAGAAAAGAAATTACATCTAAAACAAAATAGATGAAGACCAAATTACACATGAAGCCAAATCTAGTATTTGGCTCTAATATCTTAGCCCTAGCCAGTCTTTTAACTTTGGTGCTTAGTGTTATTACTGTGTTCTTTGCTTTAAAGGAAGACTCACTAATCTGCTAAATAAAATGACTTGATTAAGAGAAAGGATATATAATATTTCAGAATCTGTATTTCTTAGGAGTCTTCAGATAAAGTTAGAATAGGTAGGAGAAATGCCCCCTACCATGTTATATAATGAATTTTTTAATTCAAGACTTCTTCAACCAGCATTTTCTTCCTACTCACTTGTAATACATACTCATATATGCATAGAATACAGAAATAGAAATCCATTCAGGTACAATCTAACTTGCAATCAGGAATTGCTGAAATAGGACCTTTATCATCAGCACGGCACATCCCAAAATGTCTTTGTAAAATAAATCAAATTATAAAAGTTAATTGATTCCAGGCAACATCAGTAAGTGCAGGTGAAGACTGACTAACAGGATGTTTATTAATGAAGTACTATTAATCAAAATTGACAACACCAATTCCTGTTTGTTGCACATTTGAAAGCTACCTGCGGTAGTTATATATTTGATGAATTTTTGAACACAATTTTGAAAAAAAAAATGAATATAGGAACACATGGAATTTTTTTAACTGTGGACTTTGAACTACTGTTATTAAACACTGAAAAGATACTCCTAAATGCAATTTGACAAGCGGTACCAAAGATGCCAATGGTAATTAGTTAGTGCTTAATTGAGACCACAAAACAACAGGATGTAGGAATTGGTACTCGGTACCATTTCCCCCTAAGCTTTGTCTCATGAAGTTCAGGAGTGTGGCTGCATGCTGAAGGTCAGTCAGTAAATTGGGAGAACACACTGATATTGGACATTTCATGATGGTTCTCCTTTACCATTTGCTGTTACTCCCAGCTTTCTCTGAAGAGAAAAGGACTATAATTGTATGTAACAGATTTTAGTATTCATGTACATCTAAAGGTAAGCACTGCCCTCACATCCTAGACTAGTTAGACTGGACATTTCACAAATAGATAAAGTTCATGAATCAAATGTTAATATGAATAAGGTAAGTCAACATAAAAACAATTAAAATTAGGATGACTATTTATTGGAATCATTGACCTTTCTTAAATTATATTTAATTTTATGTAAAAAAATTGATCATTTTAATGAAAAATATTTCATAGATATTATAGTTATAATTTGGACTTCTCCGATGTCTATTAAAGACTTCTAGACATTCCATCTCAGACATCCTGCATATGTTCCCAAGTTCTCTCCAAGACATACACCTTCTATCTTACTAGGTAGGGGTCAATACCCTTAAGAGAGAAACAAGAAAACTTTTGTTTAATAGCTCCAGAGATTGAAAAAATGCAAAATGAAACAAATTAATCTTATCTCTGAATAAATGTAGATAGTTTATGACTGAAAATTTATAGTAGTTTGTCCAATAACAGATTAATTGGGGAATAAGGTAGTTAAACTCGCCTCAGTATTTCCTGAAAAATAAATTTGGGACAGTTTTTATTTCCTTATTTTAGAGTTGAAATCAGTTAACTGACGTATAGCACATTGATGTAACTGGGTAGTGAAATCTGGGTTCTTGAATACCGTAACCTCAATCCACACAGATTATATTACTTTTCGAGGACCTTCACTCCCCAAAATAGGCTCAGATAAAGAACAAATGTCATATGTACATCTGGAAAAAGACTCTTTAGGGATCTGATTTATTTGGTCACACACATGCCTGCAGTAAAACAAATCAGATACCCGTCCTTTCAACACTCCTAGAAAGGGCATGACTCATTCTTCAGAGGTCCTCAAGAGTTTGTCATCAATAATGACACACATTGACAGAGCAGAGGGCAAGAACAATTTGTAAGAAATACTCTCTCCTTTCTCCTAACTGACTTCCCCTCCATGGTTCATTCACTGAGCTAAGCTGGTTCCCATGAACTAAGATTACCTCAATGTCATTGTTCCTTACCACAAGTGGAAAAATCTGGACAAGGGCTTTCTTTATTAAAATTGCGATGCTCACGTGATATGACTGGAGAAGATTAGTGGTTCTCAGTCTCCCTTACTATAAGAGAGCACAGTTGAAGACTGGTGATAGTAGCAGAAAGAAATGCCATATGGTAGCCTCAGAATCAAGCAATAACCTGAACTTCTCTTTATTGTTTTGATATTAATTTACCAAGAAATTTCAAGGAAATCACATATATTTTGGTCTTAGTCAACTCTCGCCTCTGTTTTAAACTATCAGTTTATAAATCTTATGGTATTTTAAGGATAAGATCATTTTCAACCTTAGAGATTTTTGAATTGTCTGGAGGGATTTTTTTCTTTATTCTATGAAAATCCCACATCTCTTCAACTGATTTTTAAATTCTTTTCATTTCAATACTGATAAGCTATGTCATTTAAATATCTTGTGGAACTCCACACAGTTCAGATCTTCCCTAAAAGGCAAATTCACAGAGTCCTATGCTTGACTAAAATGCTATGTGAGGCTATGAGCTACTCACTTCAATTTTTTAATTAAAACATTTCTGAACTTATTTTGTAAATCTGAGCACCCATTTTATTTTGTTAATTTGTTTTATTATGTATTAAACTAGTTTACACTTCCACCTTACTAAATAAAATCATGTGCCATATAAAAAATGCAATGTAAAAAGTTAATATACATTTAAAATGGGTAAAGAAATAAGCCATAGGGAAAGTAAAGGGGTGATAGAATACTCAAGATACAAGCTCTAGAGTTCAAAGGCTATCAAGTTTGACTGAGAATAGCTTCATTCCTTGTGAGTCATATCACTTCCTGGTAGGCAGCTGATCAAATTTACTGTTAACTTCTGAGAGTAATTCTGCTTTCCTTGTGCTTTCTATCTGACCACATCTATTCTGAGGCACCAAGATTCAGAATTTCTTACTGTTTTTCCTTTTGAAAGTCAGATTGATGCAGGGAACAGATTCCACATTAATTAATCAACTAATTCTTCCACATATCCACAAATATTTAGTACATTTTACATGTAGTTACTCTGAGCAGGGAGGCAGTATTTTATAGAAGTTAGGCAGCTCTTCATTCAAATATTGGCCCCAACAATTTTTAATTGTGTGATCTAGGAAAAAATAACGTGGTTCTTGGGTGCTAGGTTTTGCGACATACATTGAGGATAATACTTAATTTACGTGGTTGTTGAATTGAGATAATATGTTTTAAATATTCAGCAAAGTGTGGATAGACTGACCATATATAATGTTTTAAATAGGACAGAACCATTTGTTTTCCTGTTTCCTGATTATCAATTTTATCCTGTTTTTAATAAACAGGGTTGTCTGTAATCCAGGGCAAAAAGGGGCAGTTGAGTTGCCCTGGGCCCAGTCTGTTGAGGGGGCCCAAAGTTCTATCCTGCTTTGCCTCAAGAAAATATGGTCGGCCTAAGTATGCAGCACATGGTTAGTATTCAATAAATTGTGATTTTTTTCATTCTAGATATACCATAAGAATCAAAAAAGAATAAGAACAGCCTTTGTCCTACATTCATGATGTGGTATGTAAGTATCAAAGTCACCTATATCTATTAATGGGAGGGACCATGAGTAGGGACAGATCTTCTCAGATAGGACCAGCCCTCTTATCAAGTAATGGATATTGAGCCAGATTCTTTGAGCAAGTGATAGAGCCTGGAATGGGCAGAGAGCAGAGAGAGGAACTTGCAGAGGACCAGAAGAGTGTGTCGAGCTTTCCAGGTTGAGGGTGCAGGAATCACAACTGGAACAGAAGAGAAAGTTCACTTGCCTGGTTGAGTGAAACATTCATGCAGGGAAGTACGGGTACAGGTTGAAGCTAGAGCTAAAATGAGGAAGTATTGACAATATTCTAGAAAGGGATCTAGGTGATGGAAGTATCTCCATTGGAAACTGAAAATCAAAGCACTTGAATTGTATTTAACCACCCAGAATAAGCAGTCAGTTGGCACTTAAGTGTCTTCAAGGTAGCTTATTTCTATTTTCTTTCCACAACTAAAATGAACCTGAGTTATAGGACCTGAAAACTGGCTGGCTATCTGGGAAAATCCCACATTTTCTCATCTTTGAAATGAGAGGATTGGACACTTCTATTCATTTCTGATACCTCAAAAACCTAAGAACCATTTCCTGCGTTATCATGAGAATAAAGGTCAGACGGTTTGCTATTGCTGGTCTACCTTTGCTGGCCTTTTGGGTGTTTCAGGTTAAACTCCTAACTGTCTGCAAGAAATTCTTTGTATATTGAATCATTAAGAAAATTTAGAAAAAAATCCTTTTGTTTTAAAAAGGGAGTGGCCTAGGTGTTGATTGGACTGAAATTCCACTGAAGTGAAAACAGAATCGACTCCTTCCCCCACCCTCCTAACACAAACCTTCCATATGTGTCTCTCTGGGAAGCCACTTTACTACTTCCTGAGTTTAGGCTCAACTGCTACATTTTTAAAGAGACTTTATACTTAGGAATATAATCGTGTGAAGTCTCAAAACAAAATCCAATAGAGCAGCTTGAGTCAAGCCTTGTAATTTGAATTTTGTAGTTAGTTTAATTTAGGGTAGTCAGGCACTTGACTTTTGAACTCTGACTCTAGCTTTGCTGCTGTTAGCTGGTGGGTTTTGAGATGAAATCAGCAACTTCTCAGTGGCCTAGTTCATTCATTCTCAGGGAATGCCCTGCCTCTGAGGGGATGAAGATATTCAAACCTCCAAACAAGACAGTACAGAGGACATATATCTTTTCACATTACCCAAATAAGATGGTGAAGGACAAAGAGATATCATATACTTTCCTCTAAGCACAGGAAATACCTTTTTGTGATTCATTCTCACATAGACTGAGAAAGACATATGATTACAGTGTGTGTCCAGGTCCTTTCTAAATTCCAGCCCTGGGGATGAGATAGAACTTGCTTAGGGTAATGGCTGACACCAAGCCTGGGGACAAAAGAACTTCCTTTCACTTTGACTGTCTCATAGCAATTCTTTATTTTTTGGTCTCCTACTTTATAAATACCCACTTACGTTAGTAATAATGATGCCCAATGTGACTAACGGCAACCTGAAAGTAGCCTCTCTACCTAGTGGTCTTTATCTTCCTTGAAATGCTTTCATCAGAACACTCTAAATAATCAAACTTTTCTCTACCTCTCTGACTCCCTTGCTTCCTCTGATCTTTTACGTACAATTACTGATCTGTATTTTTATTGTCAGTGTTCCTCCGTGGTCCCAGCCCACGTGTTCCAGAACATTTCTCAATTTGTGCCATCATAACAAAAATTTCTGAATTCGTGCTTCCTTCAGTTAACCTTCTCTGGCTAAATTCAGGACTATTAAGATGACTTTCAACATACGCTTCCTATAAATGCATTTAGTCACTTTGATTTAAAGTAATCTAAACCATTATTCATAAGATACAGAGGAGACTCTGGATCTGGGCTATCTCTGCTTTGTTGTGATCTGTCTTAGCTTATAACCTCATTGGGACGACAGGATGTGTCAAATGCATTTTTTGACTGTCTTACAGAGTACTTTGTGAGATGCGTAACAAATTTCAAACATATATTGAGTACCTACTATGTGCCAGACATTGGACTAGTTTCCAATATATACAGGAATGGACAACATAGATTCACTACTTGGAAATAGGGTAGAGCACTAGAAGTAGGTAGAAGAAGGTAGACTATGCAGTAACAATAAAAAGTCAGAAAGAAATGTGGTGGTCCAGCATTCCTGGTGGAAAATGTGGGTGGCCAGTGAAAGTTTCTCCCGGGCCTTTCAGCTTGATGAAAGACTGTAATAAATGGAATGTCAAACAGATTTGACCCCGGAAATAATGACCAGTGAACAATACGCAGAGCATGATTGATTTCTGCTTCCTTAATAACCCTTTTAAAAGTGTTGCTGCTGCAGTTGTCCTTGATTAGGGCAATTCATTTCCATTTCTGAAACTTAAGGTCTGAAACTATGTGTTTACTTTCTTGCTTTTTTTCTTGGTTTTGTTCTTAATATTAGAATAATATAATTGATGGCTCATTTCTACATTTCTTCTGTTCTGAAAAACAACAGATACATTTCTTTTTCCATTTTTTCTTGATATGTGTGCACATACAAATATCCACCTCCAGGATTTTTACCGGCACATTAAGGGGAAACTTAAGCATTGGTTTATGTCTGTGTAACTGAGACCATAGCTCTGTGGCTTTTGACTGCACTTCCCAGTGCTGAGTAGACTGCTGGGATTCCACAAATAAATAATAAAAATAATAATGATTTTTAAAGCATTTGGAAATGCTGAGTTGAAAGGTATGGTGTAAGTGCAATGTTTTATTGTGAAAGTGATATCTCTCACATTATCTGCTCCTAATGGAGGGCGGCAATAATGGAGAAGGAGGCACTTATGCCTCTAGACCAGGGGTCCCAGAAGGCGGGGTGGAGCTTGGGCGGGCACTGTGGTAACACTTACTGTACTTGGTAACTGCTTCCTTCCAATCTAACAAGAAGGTATGAGAAGAGTCATGAAACTACTTGTCCTAAACTTAGAAAGTCATCATTGTTTCTTAAAGATGGAGGAGGTGAGTGAAAATCACACTGGTAATATACCACAGATTTGAAAACATTAATTTCAGTTGAGCTAGAGGCTCACATAAATTCACATTCGGCATGGTGCATGAACGCAGCATGGAATGAGTATACTCTTGATCTATGTTATGGGCTGGATTAATCTCTCCATTACCTCAATTCATATGTTGAAGCCCAAACCTCCAGTACCTCAGAACGTGCCTGTATTTGGTGACAGTCCTTTATAGAGGTGCATAAGTTAAACTGAGACTGTTAGGGTGGGCTTTATCCAGTATGAATGGTGTCCTTAAAAGAAGAAGAAATCGAGACAGAGAGATTCCAGGGATGTGCATGTACAGGAGAAAAACCATGTGAGGTCACAGTGAGAAGGTGGCCACCAGCCATCCCAGGAGAGAGGATTCAGAAGAAACCAAACCTTCTAATACCTTGATCTTGGGCTTCTAACCTCCAAAAGTATGAGAAAATAAGTTTCTGGTGTTTAAAGTCACCCAGTCTGAGCTATTTTCTTATGGCAGCCCTAGTATAGGAATAGAGTCTGGGATTAGCCTATTTAGATTTTGCATTGAATCATGGTAGTTCAATACGGAAAAAGATGCATATTTTTAATGCAGTATCGTCTGAGTGCTTTCCCAACTAAGTCTATAACTTTAATTATAAAATGAAAATAACCTGTATCAAATTATAAATATGTTAACATATTGAATGGGGACAAGAAAAATAAGCACCAGATTTAGGCTACATAGAGACTTGAAGGTAGAGTAAAAAAGTCTGGTTTCCTTGACCACATTGTCATAATATGCATATATAACAGTTGATTGAATCCAGGCTGTGTAGACAACCAGAAGAACTCTGGCTCCGTACTGTCACAATGCATGCCCACAACAAAGACTCAGGGAGAGCAGCCCTTTCATTCGATCTCTCTGACTATTACCAACACGAGGGCTCAAAACTTTACCTCTGTCTGACGGATATCTATGTATCCATGCATAAGTTATTAACTGGGCTTCAAGGACTCCACTGCTGAAAATATTAATGTATTCCAATCTCATTCTAGCTACTGCAAGATGGACACAGTACATCAGATCAGTGCATGTGTGTTGTCTTTTGACAAAAGAATCTGGTGCTATTTTTTAAAGTTTCTGTATTGTTCTTTGGATTCCTACTAAAATGTAGGTTATAAATGTCCTACTAAGCAAAGTGGACATAGATGTCAAAGGGCAAGGTTGACTGTGTCTATAAAACACCATTTATTGCACTTGAAATACAGCCCTCTTTATAGAGATTTGTGTGTTGAGGACTGTTCATAGCATCCAATAGATAGATTTTTTTTTAACTTTTTTAGACATTTTTCTTGGTGGAAATTAGATGACATATACAGATGCCCTCTAATTGCAGGTGACAATAAAGTAAGTTTTAATATATCAATATTAAAAGTTGCACCTTTATGGCTATGTCTTTCGGACACAAATACAGCCTTGGAGGAGTTGGTATGCAAAGGTTAGTTAAGAGTCAGCAAGCCAAGTAGAAAACTTGGAGAAGTTAAGGCAGCAATGAGAGCAAGTCCTTCTTGAAACTTATCATGGAGATCACGGTTCTGCATTTCTGGATCCCAAGCTTATATATATATAATATATATATATATAATATATATATATTATATATATATATAATGACCAGCCTTTCTGCTACCTACCTTTGCCTTCTACTTTTTGCTATTGGCTGTGCTGAAGGCCTTTTATCAATGAAAACAAACCAAGTAGGTGGTCTTCTACCTCTTTCTAGTTGTAGGAAAAAAGTGACATAATTTTTCACAGCCTGAAATAATTGTGGAAGTACAGATACTGGTTAGGATCACTATGAATTATTAGTGGAAAAGTGGGTCTCAGAAGTACGTTACATGTGAAATATTTTTCGTCACTTGAACATGTGCCGTCCAGAGCTGGCCCTGTTCTAGCCGTCACAGGGAACAAACATTTCACATTCACAGATGCTCCCAATTTGGTGCGGTTTGGAGTGTAATTTAGATCAAACGTCTCCATGTAAATGAGTCAGGGTTTCTTAATTAGGTGCCTCTAAAGCAAAACCTTGGACCACATCAGTAGGTGTGGGTGTGGTGCGTACAATACTGGAAATCTTTCCTATAGACCAGACTCTTAGCATCATTCAAATAGAGCTTTCTTTTCTTTTTCTTTTTCTTTTTTTTTTTAAGTTGTTTTTTTCAGGCAGTAATAAATCTGCAGATGGCATAGACAGAAAGACGCTACTTCAGAAGAGCTGTCTAAAAACACTGCCTCTTTGGCAAATGCCTTAAAGTAGGTCATTCTGCTGTGATTTAGCTTTTTCTTTAGATTTGATTGCCAGCTTTTTGTTCCCATTACAAGTAGGGTGCATTCCAGTCCACAGACTTGTTCTTAATTTTTCCAACTGGTATTTGTTTACTAGGATTTGCAAATCTTCATACGAAAATGGCCAATATCCTGTCACAATGCTAATCATGCACTTGACCACAAAGTGAAATGGATCCCAGTGATAATCTGGTGATGCTGAAATATTAAATGCCTTAAACACCCAGTCTTCCCACAGCAAACAGTGTTGATTTATATGGGTAGGTTTGTCGAAATAATTGTCCCATCTTTTATATATGTGAAAAGAAGAGGTGACAGGATGTAAATGGAAAACTTTTATAAGCCATAGAGCCATTTGTATAGATATTCAGGTTATCTGCTTTTATACTTGTCATTGTTTGTATTTTTTATAGGGGGAAAAATCATTGGGTCCCATTTCCCTATCGAGGCTTCAGGATTTACATGCAGAATCCCCTGCAGCATTAATGAGTTACCTGCATAAATCCCCTGGCAATCGATGGGCACATAGACCTTGTTTGGTTATATTAATTATTCCTCACAGAACCTTGACAATGACATTAAATGAGGCCTTAAAAATCTTGATGAAGGTCTTAAGGTATCTTTTACTGTTCAAATATTAGCATTGCAAAAACTATGTCAAAGGCATTATTCATTTTGTGGGACTACAAGAAAGGAAGGATTGGAGTAAGAGCTTAGGGAGTGAACTTCTGGTCTTAACTCTTTGTTGTCTAGAGGCAAGTTTTCCTTAGCACTACATTCGAAATCTCAAATTTTGATATGCTGAAAATAAATGATAAGATCATAATGAATGGAAGAACTGAGTACACTGTTTTCTCCAGATTGGTGTTGAATATGGTTATCTTCGTCCACAGGCCAAGTTTTGTCCTGGAAAATTGATGTTTTCAGGTGAATTCCAAGATGTCAGTTAAAAAGATACAAAGAGTGGGCTTTGGTGAGGAGGGGAGTTATTGGCTAGTTAAGAAACAGACTGGAAAAATGGATTTATATACAATTTCCCTTTATTTCTAGTAAATTTCTTTTACTTAGAAGCCCTGGAGAGTATAGTTATGAATAAGTGAATGCTCTGATGGCAAACACATATATTATTCCATGTGGATTAGCAGTAATCAAACAATACAATTAACATTAAAACTACAGTGGACACTATGTTATCATCCTTTGATAATTCAGAAGGAACTTTTGAATAGTGAAACTCTCATTAGGTACTTGAATTATCGCTCTTCTTCAGCTTGGTTATTAGATAAATGGGTGGTTATACGAGATTTCAGAATGGTGAAATGACAGTAATTGAAATTTGTTGGATCCCTTTGGAGCAGAAGGTATTTACTAAGTCATACTATTTGATTACACTCTTCAGGTTTTTATAATATGGATGATTTTAAATGATCTGTTTACTTTATATTCTGCTTTCCTTTGCTGGTTGCTGATTCTTACTGTGCTTGTCCCCAAAGTGGTTTTTAGTGCTATCCTCTCTTTTCAGGTTCTGAACTCACTTGGTGAACATATCCACTTTCATGATTTAAAATATTTACCCTGAAAAAGATGATTTTCAAATCTATGTCTTGCTTTAATGTAGACCTGCACTTATCCACTCGCTAAAATGCTTCGTTCAATACCTCCCATTATTCTTCCTTGTGTTAGTTATATGAGGTACGATGAAGCCCAGGAAGAAATATAAGTCCTGCCTTGAAGGAATTCAAGTTAGCCCACCTATGAGGAAAGATTAATTACAAATTTACGACACAGTAGAGCTATCTATGGCTGCAGTAGGACCGTGGGTGAGGTTAGCTTCCTCTCTGGTGCTTTGCAGTTTATAATGGGTTTTGGTTTATACATAATACTGAATTAAGTCCTTTGACATATAGTTATAACAATCTCCTTTAACATAGAAGACAAATAGTGTTATCCAAGATGCTATGGTTAAGGAGTCAGCAACATAGGCAGTAAACATAAGTATTCTGGTTCTGAATCCAGTGCTCTCTCTGCTCTCTGATGGATTCAGTGCAAGACTCAGTGCCTTGGGTGGCCTGTCTACCTGGATTTTCAGTTGTGTCAAAGTCAAATAAGAGTTTATATTCTTGGCTTTCTCTATATTGTCAAGTTGACATACACATACACATAGACGACACAAAACTGGAAGGTTGATAAAGCGAAGCATTTTTCCCATTCTAAAGATGATAATTGAGAAGTGAGGTGACATTCCTAAGGTTGCTTCTGAAACTTAGGTCCAAGCTGGGGGTGGAATTCAGCTCCTTAGACTCTTTCAACTTATTAGAGGCAAATACATGAAGTGCTTTTCACCCACGAATAAAAATTTGTAATAAGACTGATAAACTGGATAACCTAGTTTCCCAGCTGTTTTTCTTGTTCTCTTGGAAAATATTCTCAACACAGTGATTCTTTTTAAATTGAAATTATCTCAAGTGATTCCTGCTCAAAAACCTACAGCAGGCTCCCCTGACTTTGAACTCAGAGGGAAAGAGCAATTCCTCCTAAAAGCCCCCAGATTCTTTCAATCTGATTTTGTAGGTCACCTGACTCCTCGACTCCTCCTCTCCCTACGCACCCTCCCTTGAATGTAGACATGCTGGTCTCTCTCCTTGCTTTTCTGTAGCTCCAAGACATCAAGACCCTAAATGCTTTCTCTGCCCAGCGAACATCTCTGTGCTTCCCAAATTCCACCTGTGTGCCAAAATTTAAGCTCCACTTTCATTGGAAATTTTTCAACTCTTTTAGTTTATATCTTCTAACATATAATGTTTAATAGTTACTCATTCTCTACTTTTTTTTTTTTTTTTTTGCATAAGTGCTTTGTCCCTTGTTAGATTATCAGTTGTGCAAAGGCAGAACTTTATATTTATTATTTTATATATCTTTTTGTCTTTTGAACTCTCCCCAGTGTAGTATGAGCACAGAGTAGAAAATCCATAGATAGTATCGGTTCAATGATTGATGCTTATATTCCCCTTCTTGTATATATACTTTACCATGCTAGCTTTAGGTCACTAAACTTTTCAAATGATATAGTTTGATTGATATCCTAAATATATACATATATATATATATATATATATATAGACATATATATAGACACACATTCTGATTTGGCAAGTAATAACACTTTTGAAGCTATCCTGATGAGCTATATATTAAGATAGATGTATATTTAAACTCTAGTCTTATCTACTTTACAGCATGTTTACAGCACAGCACATTTAAATGTAGGAATCTGTACAGTTTTCATCAGGGATTAATTGAGGCTTTTTTTTTAAAGTGTGTGTGTGTGTATGTGTGTGTTTCTGACCATACATCTAAAGTAAATTCTATCAAGAAGCCACAAAATATGTAGATATTAGTATAAAAACCACTTAAGAAATAACGGGATAAAAATATATCATTAATCGAGTCAACAATTAAATCTTTAGTGGCACATACAAGCTTCGGCATGAAAGCTTCCGCAGCACACAGCAAACTACATTTGCATAATATAAGCTTAAAATGGTTCATTCTTTGATGTTTTTCAGCAACTCTGATTTTTATTTCACAGAGCTTTGAAGGAAGATTATCACTCCCTTCACTGTCCATTGGTCCAGCTTTGAAGGGCTGCATTCTGTCATCTTGTCTTCTCTTGACTCATCTTGAAAGGCAGTTTTGGTCTTGGGCAGTCATCACAGACCACCGCCGAGGCTATGGTACTAGCCAGTGAGTGGAAAATACTACCACTATTCAGAGTGGGCAGCTCATTCATAAAACATGTTGAGGGCCCAAATTCGGGGCCTTTTGCCACTCCTCAGTAGTAAAAGCCATTTTAGGAGTGGACTGGATTATTTACTATTTTGGACTTCCCATGTTTCTGCTTCCTTTATTCCTCAAGACAAATGAAAGTGAATCTGATTATTCTGAGTTAGCTCTCACTGTAACGTCCTTTTTCTCTTTGTGCAGCCTCTGCTCTCAGGGTTTATAGAGAACTAGTTTCCCTTTTCCTTGTAAGAACTGGTTTCTGAACTGGTCCCGCAGCCTTTGGGTCCTTGTTCTCTATGCGGAACCTCAGGCTCCATCCCACGCTTCTAGAATCAGAATCTGCATTTTTAATAAGGTCCCTTGCTTGGTGATTGGATTTATAAGCACAGTAAAGTTTGAGAAATCCTGAGTTAAAATTTTCTAAAATGCTTCGGTGGTGGCGGTATTGGCTGCCGGACTAGCAGAGGAAACCTCACAGTTCTACTGCCCATCACTTGGTTTCTGGGTCACCTGAATCCCCTCAGCCCTAGTATTGAAAGCTTCCCCCGAGGAAGGTGAAGTGACGCGGCACAGGTGCCTCTGTGCCGACAGAGGGCACTCTTTTTTTTTTAAACCAATTAGTTGACACCATTAAGCACTTGTGCTGGAGCCTGAGTTGTGAGAGGTGAGGCCTTTTGGATAGGCTGTAGGAGGACGGCCCTTACCACTTGCGGTCATTAAAGTTCCCGTGGTGCTTTTTGAGAGAGAAGAGGTTATTAACCTCAGTGTCCTGGCTGACTTCCAATCTGTGTAATTGCACGCAGCCTACCTAAGTCCGCTCTGTAGTTTCAATTAGGTAAAGCATTGTTCACTTCTTGTACTAAACTGCTGTGTTGTGTGGCTACAGACTGCTAATTAGCTGGTGTTTTTCAGGTGGCTGCGTTTGTGATGAACGAAACGTCTCTAGCTGGCGATCTCCCTCCCACCCCCATGATCTCCACCGCCCACAGTTCCCCAACTACCACAGGCCCATTGGCTTCTATAGCACCATTTCTTGGATAAAGTGCTTTGGGATCAGAAATTCCTGGAATGTGACAATGAACATTCCTTTAATTTCTCTCTGTAACCACCTGCTTCTTGGTCTACCTAGCCTAATGTAGGGCGTTGGAAGGGAAATTTATGCAGAGAATAGCAAGAATGTGATGGGGTGGATAAAATAGGCCTTCCTCTGCCAGGAAGAAGGGTAAATTCCTGTGATTGCCAGGGAAGTGTGAATTGTTTTAAAGGATTGGCACTTTAGGAATTGGTTATTTTCAGTGTGATATGAATGGAGAGTGAGGTCAGCAAGAACAGGGCATGCATTTTGTTTTTTATTTCCCACTAGTTAGAAAAATATAACAGGACATGTAAACCACCCTTAACATGCTTCACTTTCTGTGTGGGGTGATGTCTGACCCTAAGTAGGGAATGTGGTACCAGGAGAATGAATGGAATCCATTTCTGATGACTCAAAGTATCAAGGAAACACTTATAACTACGGAATGGCAGTTGGAAATGAAAGAGAAGTAGAAAAAGATGGGTGAGCAGAAAGTCAGGAGGACAGAGCTGAACTTTAATCAGCAATGCATTTGAGAGTAGAACTTGGAGGGGGCTGTAAACTAATTGCTAAGAAAGTGTTCAAAAGGGAAAAATAATCATATCTAGACCAAGTATTACTTTGCATATCTTTTCACTATGTGAATAAATTGATTATGCTTTGTTGTCTAAGCACAAAGACACAAATTAATTAGAAAAAATTTCCTTTAGAGCAGGGCTAATATCTTTTCATATTTCAAACACTATGGGAAATAAATGAATGACTAAATATAATGAATGAATGACACTGATGAAGGGAAAACTATGAAGATATATGTGTTGAGTCTGTGTTCATGGAGGGAATGTGCACAAGCATACAGAGATTTTTGTGTTCAGGAGCTAGCACCTATGCCTTGCTTATTCCTCGCTCTTGTTTGGTCCAAATGTGTTCTTTTTATCTCTTTGAAAATAAGAAAGAAAAGAAGAGCAGAAGTTTAATCAACTTAATCAAATGGACGATTCACCAATGCCTGTAATAGAGAGACTTTTTTTTGCAAATCCCTATGAGAAAAGGAGGGGCTAGAGTCAAAAGGTTAGATGATAGTGAGGTTGAGAGAAGTGACATTGCCAGATAAGGTCAGGGAGGTAGATAATACCATCACATAAGATTCCTAGAGCTAGAAGTTGCTTATCTTGTTGGTAAAATTGCCTCCATTTCCAGCTCAGTGTCTATCCCATGGTAAGTCTGTCCTTCTGAATCTCTCTCTCTCTCTGTCCTACACCCCCAAACACATTGCTTTCCACCTAATAAACACTGAAGTATATGTGAAAAGAGAGATGTGCTTGAGGGAGGGCGACTGAGAGAAAGAGAGGGAGGGAACAGACACCAAGAAAAAACTGACATAAAAATATGTTAGCTGACTAGACCATTTTATTTAAAGGTGAATAGACTTCTCAAAATAATGGATGGGAGGAAGATTTTGAAGATGATGATATTGGGAGTAGAAGCAGAATAAAAGAAAGGGGAAAATGTTAGATTAAAAACCTGGTTGAAAAGAAGGTGAATTTAAAACAGAAGAGAGGAAATTACTGGAAGGAAGCAACGATGATTTCTATACAAATATAATAAAGCTTCTAAGTTCTAAAGGTTATTCAATTTCCTTTGTGCTATTAGTAAATGAATCTTAAAAAAAAGATGAAAAAAAGTCATTGAAACAAAGATAAAATAGCCTTAAAAATTCTAAACTTGAATTTAAATTCTACTGTTACATAGATGGCTTCAAAGGAGATTTTCCCAGGGTCCTGATCCAAATGGCCCCTCAATTCATTTCCTTGTCCCCCAGGGGCTATCATTCCAGTTCAGCCCATGGTTTTAGTTGTGTGCCTCTTCAAAGTCAACTGTGGGTTGAGTCTGTCACTGGTCACAGATCAGCTATTATTTACGACGGAAATTTCCTCCTGTCTACTGCTGGAGTCCAGTATTTCCTCAGCCCAGACAATACAGTCTTGAGATCTGAAATCTCATATATATTCTGCACTTCTTGCATGAGGGAACAGAAAAAACAACAACAACTCAACAACATGGAAATGTGCAGCTACTCTGTGTTAACTATTCCTGGATGTCACCCTGAAGCTCTAATTTCTGCTTCTTCTCTGCATTCCGGGGGCTGCTGCCGGACTCGTCAGCACCTTGTCACGGCTTCCTGGTGCGTGGGCTACCATTGGACTCTGTGTTCTTAACAATTATCCATAAAAAGCCCTTCATGAGTTAAATATATATACATATATATATGTATATATGTATGTGTGTGTGTGTGTGTGCGCACGCGTTTGTGTGTGTATTAACAGGTAAAAAAAAAAAATGAAGCTACTTTTAAAATTTTAGTGTCCTGGAGCGGGTGCTATTTGTAAATGTTGCTGAATTGTCTCATCTTTTCCAGCCCTGCGATGCTCTTTTGTTCGTCGTGTGACAAAGATGTGGGGAGCCAATATGATTTAACTAAATAATACACAAATGTCAAGAATACTTTCATGTCTTGTGTACAGACCAGAATAAATTACTCCGATGGATTTTTTTTTTCTTTTCAGGGAACAACCCCACAGTTTACAGGGAGATGTGCTGACAAGAAGTGGCTAAGAAACATTATTAAAAATAACCTATTTATTGTAGGACTAAATGGCTGAGGATTTCACTCCAGTTCAAAAGAGGGTCTGGAGAGGAAGTTGACAGGCAGACAGCAATGAGAAATTAGTCTTGTCCTGGAATTCTGATGAGCAATGGGGACGAAAATAAGTCCAGTAAGAAATGAAAATGAGGGAACTCATTCTCAAAATTAAAGGTGAACCAAAAGGAACTGGCGGCTGCCTGGACATGCCAGCCACAGAGGCCAAGTTATCTGATCCACGTGACAGACCAAGAGACAACTGCAAATCTCCCCAAGCAACTTTCCTGGAGGGCTTGCCAGGAAGCCAGATGCTGCTTCTGGAAGAATATCTTCTGTGGTTGGGCATCTGGGTTCAGTGCTTTCCATTTAAAAAGGAGAAAGAAGGTGATAAAAGGCAGCAGCATCATTTCCTTTTAAAAAACATATGAGTATTTGCATGTACACACACAGATAGAGCATTAATGCATGTAGATGTGAATGCTGTTTTTAAAAAGAAACCCCTAAAATAACTTTCCTTAGTAGTGATTAAGTAGAAAGCAATGTGTGTGTGTGTGTGTGTGTGTGTGTGTGTGTATGTGGAGAGAGAGAGAGAGAGAGAGAGAGAGAAAGAGAGAGAGAGAGAAGAGACATATTTATTCAGAAGGTCAGACACCCAGAAAATTTATTATAAAATATGTCAGTTTACTAATTAAATAATTAGAGATCCAGAATTATGACTGGTATTCAATATTTTAAAAAAGGAAATTTGAGGGATGGACTTGGACCTCTATCTCAGTTGGCCCCTCTTTCTCACTTTGTTTTACCTGTCTTTTTTTTTCTCTTCCCCAAAAACAAAACTGAGTATTGGTATTGGCAAGAAAGCAGTGGACTGGAAATCAGGTGACTTGACGTCTAGTCCATTTTTTTCCTTTCCACTTTGAAGTTTGCTGTGTCTTTGTTTCAAAAAATAAAGGAACCAAATTTCTTTGTATATTTAATAGAGGACAAGGTCTTGTAATCAGGGTGGTTTTGTATTGGATCTGGAACAAATGATGAGCAGAAAGATTAGATTAAAGTGACAGGAGACAAGGTACTAGAGATTCTCTGATTTAGTAGTGGGAGTACTGACAGATATAAAACTATTATTATTATTATTTTTTTTTTTGCTATTCCAAGAAATGCAACAAATGCTAGATAATTAAGAATTCAGAAGAATTGGAAACCCAAACTGGACTATAGTGATTGATCTAACTGGCTCCAACACTGGTGGGTGGTCACAGATTCCCAGACCACAGTTTCCTCAGTAGGGTCAACCTCTTTTAGCACTCATTCATCATTGTTCTCAGGCCTCTCAACATGCAGCCTTAGTATTAAAATTGCTTCTTTCACAGTCAGAGCTGCTCTTCTCTTCATCATGATCAAAGAGAAATATCAGGTGGAGAGATATACTTGAGAGGAACAACTTACCAATGCCATCAAAATAGAATATTCCCTAGTCCTAATTTAAAATATACCAGGTTTCCAAGAGTCTAGGCTTAAGAAAATGATCTTAATTGAAGCCATTACTGGTCATTAGATTATCATCTCTTCATTCAGCAAAATCATGGGATTCCATTTACTTAACAAAAAAATATTAAGTATTTATGTGGCGGATACTGTAATAGGCTTGGGGGATATAGAGGAATCAAAATTACATGAATTCCTGCCTTCCTGGAGCCTATACTTTAATGACAAAAGGGACCAAATCCGTTGCTTCTAATTTCCACCTCTACTGATATTTTCAGAACCCAACTATGCTATAAAATGACATTTTCCCCACTAGATTATTTGTTCCGTGATTTTTTAAGAGTCAGAGGATAAAGGTTAGAACAGTTCCTAATTGTCATGAGAAATTCTGCCCAATGTCCTCATATTATGAGAAATTTCTAGGCCTTCTTTTTGGGTATTAGTTTTAACTACAAATACAATACTTCTGTTTGTTTTTTTGCCAAGTTTTCTTTCTATCATCAGACATGGCATTCTCAGACTCCTTTCCCAGTCTCTCTTACTCTGACAACCCCTTCAATGTTAGACATTTACCCAAATCTTCACTCAACTCTCTTGTTTCATACTGACCCTTGAATTGTTCATTACCTTTCCCCATTGCCACCTTAAAAGTGATGACGCCCAAATTTATACCTAGTTCCCAGTCACCTTTCCTGTAGTGCCAATATATATTCCTAACCAATACTGAACTTTGCCAGTAGAATATAAAGAATGACCAAATATACCACGTTGAATGAATTTTAACTTTTTCCATGTTTCCAGTTTTGATCTTTTCCTCTATGTACTTGAAGGATATCACCATTTTGCTAGTCCAAAACCTGGGTGCCACTACGGTATCTTCCTTCTTCCTAACTTTTGCCTGCACTCAGTGAGTACTTCCTGTTGCATTCACCTTCTCCATACCTCTTGTATCCATCCATCCATCCATTCATCCATCCATCCATCCATCCACCTTCCACCCACTCTTAGCTTGGGCTCCCTATTTTGGACTATATCAGCCTCTGAACTGGTTTCACTACCCTCTACAGATTATCCTTCATATCTATAATAAAGATTGAGATTGGTTTATCCACACAAATCTCAGCACTTTATCTCCCTGCTTCAGACCCCTCAATTATTTGCATAATGTCTACAGAATTCATTTCAAACTCCTATGAAAGCATTTGATATTCTTCATAACTTAGCTCTAGTTTACAACATTCTGGTTTATATTCTGCCACATCTTTTATGTTTCCTAATTCTCTATTAACTCACTGTACCATAGTTCTCCTTTGTGCCTCTTTATACACAGTATGCTCTCTCCTTATAGCAAGACTATTGTCTACCGCACTGACATTCTTCAAGATAGCCTGTGTTGTCAACCCTGGAAGGCATCCTTTTGTTTCTCTAGGCTGAATTTCAGCTACTGTTTGGTGTTACAATAGTGTCTTGTGATATAGTACTCTGTTATACTAATTGCTTACTAATTTATCTACCCAAGAACACTATCAGATAAGTGAGGTTAGGAGTCCTGACTAACTTAGTTGAGAGATCAGCAAACTTTTTCCTGTATAAGATCAGATAGCAAGTATTTTTGGTTTGTTCAACTTATTACAACTATTTAACTCTTGCCTTGTAGCATGAAAGCACTCATAGACAATACATAAACAAGTGTGTGTGTGTGTGTGTGTGTGTGTGTGTGTGTATGTGTGTGTTCCAATAAAACTAAATGGCAGCAGGCTAGAAGTGGCCTGTGTGACAGTATGCCACCTCATCTAATCCAGTGTCTAGAGTACAACAGGTACTCGTTTAAAATGTCCTGAAGGAAAGAGTGGACAGAATTTCACAGTTAACAAGTATTTCCACAAGCATGAGCTTATTTGACCTATTTCACACAGGAGTAAAAGGGAGAATTAGAGACATTAAAAGATCTTTTTCAATGTTGTACAGTTTCTATTGGTTGAGGTTGGGACTTGAGCAATATTTCTGATTCCAAATACTTGATTTTTCCATTAGATAGGAGGCCAAGATTCAAGCAGAGAGGATGAAGCAACTTAAAAAATATCTACCTCTTATGAGCAAACTAACCCAATGGGTAGGCTACCACGAATAATAGAGAATACAATGATAGATGGGGAGTAGCCATCTTTTGTTCTGCTTTGTTTCCTATTATTCAGTGGTTAATGTTACTATTCACATGTTAAATCCCAAGTTAAATCTAAAGTAATAGTTTCACTCCTGTCTTAAAAACTTTATCTTGCAAAGCCTTCCTCCAGAACAGGATCCACCACTGGAAGGATCATTGAACCTTAGTCCCTAGTCCACAAACCTTATAAATCCTCTGCCAAGATGTCTCCAAAGTAGATGACATTTTAATGATTACTACAGGGAGTTGGGAACTATTGCTTCATCCTCACGATCAGAGTAATTAATTTTCTTAACTACCAGGCCAAATTCTGCCACAGGAGTCCAGTTGAGAAATTTCAGGCCCATAGGAAGTGCATTAGCTCTTCAAAGTGATTAGGGTGCCATTTCAAATACACAAGCTATTAGGCTTCTGGCTTATTTCAAAAAACTTGCAGCCCATGTTCCTTAGGGGTGGGGGGATAGGAAAAGAAAGAGAAAAAGGAAAATAACAATTTGCACAGGTTCCTCATTTTCCAGTAAAAATACCCATGGCCTGCAAGTCCTTGAATATCAGGTATTGTGGTTGGGTGAGAGACCAAAGTGCATGGAAAAAGGGTGTTGTGCCAGAAGACAGCACAGAAAAACACACCCTCCTCCAAAACACACCAGAACTGAGCATGCAGAGGCGGAAAGCTTCATCAGCCATTGCTTTTGGTGACCAGAGAGAAAGGTGGGGGCTCATGGGCTTTCAAGTTCATTTTCAGCCCTCTCTGATCTACGTTCCCCAAGATATCAGAAATGCCCATAGTGCCATTTTAAAGACAGAGCAAATGAATTATTTCCTCACCATTGTTTCCTCCTATAGTCCTTATATTTGTAGTTCATCATCACTTAACTTGACTCTGACATGCTTTTGGAGAATATTTTCTTTAAAAACCATGAAGACCACAGAAAAGCTTTAAATATCGGTTTACTTTCACAAAATAGCCACAGATCAACAGTTTCACCTTTCAACAAGACATTCAACTGGCATGCTTCCATGCGATTTGTCTATTCAGCCATATCATTTTTTCACCTTGGAATGCTATGAACAGCTGGGCGATTTTCTTAGCGTCAATGCAAAAGAGAAGATTTTTAGCTTTCCTTTCAATATGTTTCACAAAGTGCCAGTCTCTTCTAAGAATGCTTATTTGCACCTGTAGTCTTGGTTTTATGTAACTTTCTACAACTATTTAACTCTTGCCATTGCGGCATGAAATAGGACATAGGTAATACTTAAGTAGCGTGTGTGTGTGTGTGTGTGTGTGTGTGTGTGTGTGTGTGTGTGTGTGTGCTTTCAAGAATGCTTTTGGAAATCATGAACAAGGTTATGTCGTAAGTTATCTTTAAAACCCACTTCTAAGAATTTTATTTTCTCTCAATAATGTATACCTGAATAGGAAGTATATGTTCTTTTATGATCTATATTCCTCAAAAATTTGATACTGTTTTGGCTTCCAAAATACATGCCACAGAGTAAATCTCCTAACAATTTCAACATAAAAGCTCCATGAAAATTCTTTAGTGTTTTTAAAAAATTTTCTATTATCATGTATTATTTTTATTCTAGAAATAAAATTATGGAAAAGAAACTTCAATAACAGCAGAATAATACAGTAATAGTAATGAGAACAGGAATCAGAGCATCAAAGGTTAATACGAGTTCCAGGAGGATGTGCTGTTGATAGGATTCTAGAAGTGTTTACGCAGAGGCTTTAAGACTATACCAGCTTCATAATATCTCACTTACTGGGTGTCCACAATACCAAGACCTGTTTAGTCTGGCAGGAAATTCTCACCATGAGAATCATTCTGATAAGTTCAACAACCAGGCAAGAGAACAGTCTTTAGGAAACTTCTGTAATAAGGGGACTCTGGACAAGAGGACCAGAAAAACTTGTGCCTGTTTCCAGTCTCTTAGAACTTCCTAATTAAGGTAGTCTGAATTATTTTATCAACAGGATACCATTTTAAGTGTGAAAATGGTTATATCTGAGGACATGGAACAATATGTGGTACAGATTGAGGGAGAGCTGATGAGAGAATAGATTTGGACTAGGGAGTTCAAACAGGGGTCTTATGAAGCATGTCAGACTTGTGAAAACAGCCTCACTGGGAGTTGGGAAAATGGACTGAGTCAAGCCAGTATAGAAACTCAGGTTTTGGGCAAAGGTTCTGTGGTGAAATAAAAATTTTTCTGGAAGTCAGGAATTTTGGCAAATTAGCCTTTTCCTATATTTTTCCTATATTCATTTCATTAAAATTATTTTATATTTCTCTTTATAAAAATTATGCATGTCAATGTCTCATGTGTATCAAGAATTTCACGTATGTTAGGTACTGTGAAAGAATCTTTAAGAGCATTATTCCTTTACTCGTTACCTCAGAAATAGATTCTATTATGATCTCCATTTTCTAGATTAAAAAAGCAAGTTTAGAGTTAAGATTTATTCAAAGTTAGACCTCCAGTAAGTGGTAGAGCCAAGACTCATATCAAGATCTGTCTCACTCCAAAGCCTGTTCTCTTTGTTCTTCTGGCCTCAATATCTCCTACTATACTGTTGTTAGGAGAGAAAAACACATCAGAGGAAAAAGCATCTCATAATTCAGCAACTCTAAGAAATATTGACATCTTAGTAAATACCTTTGCAGTCTCTTCAGAATGAACAGCTTTTCATGTTTATAGTTAAGTGCTCTATGATTATATAAAATATATGTCCCTAACTTTGTTAAAATAAGCATTTACCCAAACATATGTATGTAAATATACACATATGTACACACATATGCATATTGCTATGAATGACATTTTGCCTAGCTGACTTGAGTCTATGAGCTGATTCAGTTGATTTTTATTAGTCTTTCATAACACATCTTCCTCTTTGCCGTGTCTGCATTTACAAAATAAAGGATCCCCTTTTAAATAATATCTCCCTTTTTTCTCTCTTTTTATCTTGCTGACAGAGGGACTATGTTTACAATTCCTTACGTTCGCGGCTGACTGGACATGAGGAATAAAAACACGAGAGAAATAAAAAATTATGTGGACATTTTCTTCGAAAAGTCTCTCAAGATTTTGAACCACTTCTACTTGATGTTCATTACTCCAATCGAACTACAAATCTCATCTCCTGGTTTTTTTTTTTTTTTCTGTACCTCATTCAACCTCTGTTGCTACATAACTCAAAAAACGCTCAAGAACATCATATAACTGTCTGATGAAGGTTTAATTGTTCTCTATTTCTTACCTAACCCCTTTGTCTAGATTTCAACCTTCAATTACTACCATCAGCAAGTAAACCTTATCTTTCTAGGTACTCCTTTGCATTGGTTTTATATTCACTTTGCCTCCCTGCCTTCCCAAAGACTAAGACTATAGGAAAATACATTTGACACATATGAGAGAGAGAGAACTTGCCATTTTATATGATGATTCAGAAGGTACCACAGGACCTTTCAGAGCTTATCTCTGTAATGTCAATTAGTAAAAGTGGCTATTAATAAAGGTTTCTGGTTGATGGCATTTTGACATCATAGCTTATTCTGAATTCCTTGTCTCAAGCTATCACAGTGGAAGCACAGAACTGGGAGTGTGATCAAGAATAAGAACTCTGGACTTGGAGATTATTCAGTTTGTACACAGTCCATTGTATACGCTTTTGCATAATATAATCACAACCTTTTAAAAATCCTGGGTTTTCTGGAAACAACTTTCACCCACCCTCCAGTCCAACTGTTCTGTATTAAGATTTCTCAGAAAATTGCTCTGCTTTCAAGGGAATGTTTAACTCAGAGCTCTGCAAAAAATGGAGTTCTATTCTGTTGGCTCTAGAGTACGTAGGTCAAGTGGAATTTTTGGCACTTCATCACATTCCCTGACCCTCACTAAACAAACTTTAAAATATATATATTTGCAACAATTTTGAATAAACACTACATGTAAGTGTTGACGGTAAATTTTCTGAAGAACTACCAAATGCATCAAGACTAAGGAAAACATTCTAATGATTCTTTCAAACATGAATATATTTAAATTCTTGCTAAACAATCTTTCTTATTTAGTCTTCTCAGGCTTTGATGACATGCCACGATTGACTGTTTATCAAAAACTTAGCAAGAAATGCTTAACAAGATATAATCATGTGCACACACTTGTGCATAATTAAACCTAGTTTGTAAATCAGTGGAGGGTGGAATATGGTCACACCACTCAAGAAAGGTTTGTGGCTGGCAAATAATAGTTTCTTCTCTATCATTAATGAAAATGCTTAGAACACGAATGCTATGAAGGTGATCTAATAATTTGATCTTAAATCTTAGTTTAAAACACCTATTTCCATCTCTTCTGAACTGGATGAAAATTCTAAGAAAACTATGATGTTAATTTAGATGTAGGGAACAAGATCAGGTATTAATTGCTAATATTAGGATTATGTGGCATGAAGGTGGGAGATTCTTATTCCATGAAGATTTTTAACTGGATGAATTCTCATCTATGTTTTTTTTCTCCCAAAAGGAGGATTTAGTTTCCTCTCAATTTCCTCATTTTATAGTTGTTTTTTCAGTTGGAATAAAAAGAATAATCAAGACAAGTAATATTTTTCAAGATCTCCAAGACTAGGTATTGCATAGCATTCAAGAGTAGACTTTTTCATTTATTTTACGACTTTGTCCAGTTAAAGTTACTGAGATAAGCACTCCAGTATTTACTAGTAACTTGAAACCCCTTTCATGGTGTGTCTGGATCCTAAGGAAAAAGAATGAACAATTGAGGAATGCTTACCTTGTGCCAGGCATTTTATATGCATTATCTCATTTAATTCTCATAGCCATAAGATACGGTTGATATTATTTAATCCAATTTTATGTGCCTAAGATCATAAAGGAAGTGCAGAACAAGGACCTGACTCTCAATCTCACTTTCCATTTCTTTAATGCCCCAAATCCTTTCAGCAAACCACATGAGTTTCCCCGGTAGTCAATATGCAGAAATGACAAGGAGAGACATTCTAACAATAAGGGGTGTATTCCGAACTTTGAAACAGGTTCTCTTCTGGGAGAAAAATAAGAAAGAAACTAACATGATGAATTAGATTAAAATAAGTTCTGTAATGTAATGACGAGTCAGGCAAATTTTGGACTGTCCATACTATAAAATACAATGTCATCATTACAGACTCCGATAAGTCTGTTTAATGAAATAGAAGCCTATCCAAGTGTTGAAAAATAGTTGCAATATGATATACACAATAAACAGCATGCACAATTATGTTTTCATGTACTTAGAAGTAGGTCTGGAAGAATATATGCAAAATTGTCACTTACTTCTACTTGGCAAGCTAGGAGTGACTGACTGCTAGGCAAATTTCACTTTTTAATTTACATGCATCATTGTGACTTTATTTTTTCTGTATGTAATTTCTTGTATTACATTTGTAATTAAAAAAATCACACAATAGATTAGTTGAATAATCCACAGGAATGACGCAACCCAAGGAATTGGTGAATAAGGTGAGTAAACAGGTGATTCCACAGAAGCAAAACTATCCAAACCATTCGAAGCTCTGTCAGGTTTAAACATTACTGTGTATATGGTGAAAACTAAAACCTCATTATTTGAATTGTACTCTGGCTTATCTGAAGCTGTTAACAGTGGGTAAATGAGTAACAGTTATATCAAAATATGTCCAAAACGGAGCCTCCAGTCTGCTCTTCCTGTTCAACCCTTTCCTCTTCCACTTTTATCCATCTCGCTTTGTGGTACTATCATTTTTCCACTTGTCCAAGCCCAAACCCTAAGAGTCATGTTTGATTTTTCCTTTCCTTTCCCTACCACGTCTTAAATAGCAACAAATCCAATTTGATTCTCCTCCAAAATTTCTCTACCCATTTCTCTTGAAAGACTTCACTCAAATCCATGTTACCTCTTGCCTGGACTATGGTGGCTGTAAGTAAGAGGCAACCCTGCTTACACTTTTGCAAACCATTCTCCACAAGGTTGTCAGTATGATCTCAATTACTCCCTCAGTTGAACCCTCTTTATGGTTTTTCATTGTATTTAGAATGAAATCCAAATCTCTCACTGTAGCCTAAAAGAACCTATGTGATCTGACACTCATGCAGCATGGGTGACCTCAACTCCCACCACCATCCCTGTAGTTCATTAGACCCTAGCCACCAATGCCTGCTTTCTGCTTTTTGATAAATGAAGATTTTTCGGCCCTCTGAGTTTTTACACTTGCTTTTATACTCTGCTTGGAATTTTCTTAGTCCTTTACATGGGTGGTGTCATGTCAATCTGAACCAACATCTTATAGGATTTCAGAGAGTTTAAATATCTTAGATGTGGTCATAGCACTTGGTACATAGTAGGACTGGATTTTAATGCTTGTCTAAACCATTTCACGCTCTTCTCATTATACTAGATAACAAAGTAAAAGCAGCCCATCCCAGGGCTCTGGTTGTAGTTCTGAAAATCAATCAGCAAATGTCTACTTTTGCTGATGTAAAAATTAATTCCTCTAGAAGTTCCTTTTGCAAAGTTCACCTACTTATTTCCGGTACATTTTCTAGCATCTGCTGGAAGACTTAGATCAGTTAGAGGGGAAAATCCAATATAGATTCATTTAGGAACTCTGTCCTAAAAATTTGAAATTAAATAATGATCATTTAGGAAGTGAGTATATGATGACACAATTGGAAACAAGTAAAACTTACTTAGTTAGATGTCCGAAGAGGACTTTCATCGTGTCACGATTTGGTGGAGGGAGTTTTTGTACAAGAGACTTTATAGTTTCGATTCTTGTGTTGTTGTCTTGCTTTTCTGAAAAAAAATTAGTAAGAAAGGTTAGAAAAGAATGGCATTTCATAGGTACAGGGATGCATCCTCAATGGGGAATTTTGAAATAGGTTTTAGCAGCTTCTCTAATCAGCAGTCAAAGAGAGTAGGTGTAGTTAACATCGTTTACAAGGTTTATTTTGACTCTGAATTAAGTCATGGTAATACGAAAGTAACAACAATGTGTCTTTGGTATACTATTCATGTTAGCATCAGGTATTGAGTCAGTTTTCATAAATATTTTACTGTTTTGCAGGTGTGAAAGGATGAATAATGGGTTTCCTTATCTCAGGCATCTGTGAACATGCTATCTTACACAGAAAAAGGAATTTTGCAGGTGTGATTATGTTAGGAATTTTAAGATGGAGAGACTATTCTGGTTGATACACTAGGTGTTATTATCTGTATCCACAAAAAGGATTAAGCGGGAAATAGGAGGCTCAGATTAGAAGGAGAAGAATTTCATAGGGGAAGCAGAAGGAGAAAAGGCTATGTGATGAAGGCTCTCAGACAAGGATTGAAGACAGTCTTTAAAAACTGGAAAAGACAAGAAATAGCATGTCCATAAGGAGCACCAGCCTGCCAACATTTGACTTTTGCCCAGTGAAAATGGCTTCCTACTTCTGACTTCTAGGAATGTAAGAAATTCACACATAATATGTTAAGTTTGCCAGCAATAGTCCAATGCACACCTTAAACCTATATAATGTTATAATACAATGTTCCTTAAATAAACTTTTTTAAGAAGAAAGGAATTCTTATTTCAAGTCCCTGCATTTGTGGTCATTCATTATACAATGATAGGAAATAAAGACACAAGTACACACAGTAGCCTTCCGTCACCAGTACTATTTGTTTGATTTTGTGGAAGAGTAAAGATTTTTCTTACTACTAATATACTATTCTTTCTCCCTAACACATTTTGTTCTTGCTGTAAAATAAGAAAGTGCACAAAGTGAAAATTGAAAGCAAAATAAATAATCATATACTTTTAAAAACAAAGTTGCTCAAAATGATATGCCACATAGATTGCTTTTCTTCATTTTGTTTCTTATTTTCCTTTATGGGCATGGATGGCATAATAAGAATGGAGTTACTTAGAACACTAGAGAATTCATCTTACCATAGTTTTCACCAGGGCTTAACCATTTAATTTTAATTATTAAAATTAAACACTTTATGTACACCGACGTAGGTACTTTTCCCTCCCCTTTATCTCTAGCACAGATTTCTTAAAGATCCCAAAGAGGTTGTTGCTGAAAAAATAATCTATAAGAGAGTAATATGTAAGGCAGACACTCAGTCAGTATCCATTCTCTCCTTCTTAACAAGACCATCCCATTATTAAGGGAATGGCAATATACCAGGTTAGAGTCCAAATTCCAGCTTCCGTGGCAACTGGAGTGCCCATGTGAACCAGACTGGCCAGTGAGACTTAAGTCCAGATGTTAAGTAGGATTTCCTGAAAGACAGGTTGCTGACTTAGCTTTTAAACATTTTACCCTTTTCTTCTTTCTCAGTGTAGATGGAATGGTTGTACCAAAAGATGACCTTGAGAACGGAGGCCATGCAGAATGGAACACATGGCTAGAAGGAACATCCCTGAATCTGTGAAAGCAGTCTACTACTGTCTGTAACCAGGTTTCATTGACCTAAGAAAATAAGTCCTTATGCCCTGGAGCTTTTGTGAATGATGCTAAAGTCAAACATAGTTCCCACTAAGATGTATTTCCAAAAGCCTCATTCACAATTAATCACTAAATAAACTTTATATAGTGGGGTAAAAGTTATTTCAGAAGCTAACAGGGGTTTTTCAATACACTGTTGCAAAAGAAATTTTTAAAATAAAGAATTATAGAATTATAGGAACATATCCTGAATAAGATGATACATGGCTAAAAGGGAGTAGTGACAGTCTATCTAGTAGAACTCTGCTCGGAAGGTTTCTTCCCCCTAAAACCACAGAGGCCTCTGAATAATGCCTACCACAGTCAAGGCTGGAGGATTCTTAGAAGAACTCAACATTATATGGATTGGACAAGTACAAATCAAAGAGTCGGGGAAGGGGTGGGGGCAGCTTACAGCAGATCTGATTTTCAGCCAAAAGGGTAGAAAGCTCCCTTGTAGTTCAATGATGCTTTTAAAAAAACGTGATATTTCATAAGACTGGTTGGAGCCTATGGAATACCAGAAACTCATAAAAAGAAGTAAAAAAATGTCAGTAAAGACAGGGATAAAAATTATATAATATACCCAGGACAGAATTCTTAGGGACACTTGAATATCTTGTATCTAGGCACCTTAAGCTAATATAACACGTCAATATATGTACTTTCATGTGTTCATGAAATGGATACATCATACATAAGTTGGCGTGAGGCTAGTAGTAGAATTTATCTGAGGATCTGGTGAACTACTTGGTTCAAGCAATGAAGATATAGGTAGAAGTGGGGAAGGAAGAAAGGGATGAGGGAGAGAAAACCTTTCTAATGTCATTGAAATATCTGACCAGTTATGATGAGGTCAATGTTAGAGCATTCAACAAAGGAGAAATACAGCTTGACAGATAGTAAGTGGAGAGTGAGAGCTATCTGCATGACTACATCTCAGTACCTCAGTTTTAGGGAGCATATAATCCAGTCAGTGTGGGTTTATGAAAAGTTGTAAATTGCTTAACCGGAAATATTTGAATTTACAAGGTCACTGTCATGGTGCTAGGACAGAAATTAAAACATGACCAAGTCAACAGACTTACCACCAGGTAAGTGAACATATTAACTTCTTTAGACAGTCAATTCTTCCTCTTCCATGTGCCACTGCACTTAGGGCAGTCTATATATAAGCCACATGGTATTTCCATTGCTTACATGCCTATCACTTTCCTCCATTAAATGTGGAATTTTCCTATAAAGCCAGAGAGCTCTTATAATGGCATATATTCAGCTAAGCAAATGAAGAAAGAACTAGTGAATAAATGAAAGACATGAACATGGGTTGGAATGGACAGCACTTGTTTTAAATTCGGTAACAGATTTTTATTAGCTGCATGGACCTACTTCCTTTGAATAATATCTGAAAGGCTAGATTTATGGATTAAACAAGATAGTATGTAATATATCTGCACCATTACTAGTAAAATGTAAGTACTCCATAAATGGTCACTTCCTATTTCCCCATGGATCTTTTTGTGGTCCATGCTGAATCTGGCTCATCTTTTGTTTCCAGCAGTGAGCACACTATTTGGTTGCAGTGAGCAATAAAAATTCAGTTGTTAATAACTGAAGTCAGTTGGTCCCTCTCAGTAAAGATAAAATTGCTCTGGTAGCTGGACATTAGATAATACACTAAATACTTGTTGATAGACTGATGATCTGATAGGCGAGTAGTTCAGTTATAAGTATATGGTGATTCCCTTATCTTCTTATAAGACACATCCTGTACAAAGACTACTTTAGGCATGCTGTGGTGGAGTAATGTTTGGGTGCATACCACATACATCCCAATGTCCTGAGTTTGATTCCTGGGACTGGTGGGGAACAACCAAGATGAACAACTAAATAGAATAAATAAAGTGCTTCTTCCACCTCCTTCCTCCTGTCTGTTTCTGCTCACCTTCATTCCTGCCTGCACCTTTCCTTAGAAAAAAAAAAAAAAATCTTCCCCTTTTCTCTACTTTCATACATACTTGAGGAATTGGACAATTTAGATTGTGGTCCATATATATTTGTGGCCAAGTTACACTTAATTACTGGAGGGGAGCTAGTCAATAACTTAGAGAATGGTAAAACAGTATTCAGGGGAAATTTATTTTTCTTATGACCTAATCAAACAAGACTTTTGAAAAGGTTCTAGAAAAACACTGGTTTCCCATTTAAATCAATACCCCACCCACTCCTCCATAGCATGTAAAATCAGGAAATAACACAAATACTTCTAAGTGGAGAAACATCTAAAAATACAACTGGATACATTAAAATTGAAATGACACCTTTTCAGATCTGGTTTATTGATGTGTCATATTAGGAATTGGAATCAGCATACATAATACAGGAGTGGTTAATGAGCTAAGATTCATACACAGCTTACTAAAGATGTGTCAACTGTCTTAAATTGATTCAGTGAGCATCTGAAAGACAGCATTTTCTATTAATATTTCTCCTTCAGCATATGGTTTCTCATTATTATGAAGTATTGAGAGTTTTGAGAAGACTTTGAGATTTCTCTGACTTTTGTACATTATGACTAAAGAAGGAAGGGAAACTTTCTACATGAAGAATTAGAGGGCCTCTTAGATGAACAGTACACTAAGAAACTTACATAAAATCTTTCCAGTAATTATAAATTCCATGATTCTTTCCCCTTTCACCCACATTTGCTCCTACCCTCATCCCATTGTAATTTACTTTTGTATATATCTTATTCTCTTTAATACCTCCATTTTAATTCTGCACCCATATTTCTATAAGCTCCCCATTCTCTGTGCTGTGAAACCACAAATGCATGTAAAACCTTATTGTAGTACTTCATCTTGGTCACTCATTAGTGGCCAAGATGTGTATGTAAAAATATACATAATTTATAAGTATATACTAAAGCATCTTACTAATGTCCACTCCTTACCCACCTGATCCTATTTTCTCATAGTATACTGAGCTCTGTTGCAAATGAGTTTCTTCAAAAACAACTCCAGGCTGCTTAGAGAAGTAAAGCTCCTACACCATGTGAGACAGCCTTTAATGTGATAAGACTGTGGTTTTATAGTTTTCCCCCTGATTCATGGTTTTCAGGACACATTTTAACAAATATGGTTTATGATAGCTACATTTGCATTTATCTGCATGAAATGTTGCTACTAAAACAAGGACATTTACAACTGAATGCCTTTTTTGCAGAGATAAGATAACATTATACAACGATGGAATGAGTTCTGGGCAGTGCAGATCCCTGGACCTGATGACCCCTGGACACTTTCCTGGCTTTATCATGCACACATTTATTATTCTTAACTTATTTATAGCCACATGTTAAATCACATTTCAAAATTAATTCTCCTTTGTTATATAGGTTCACCCAGAGGGAAAAAAAAAACAAAAAAACCCAGATTCTCCCATTAACCAATGTATAGGGAGTATTCATTCTATTCATCTGTGATTCCTGAAGGACAACTGCACCCTTTTGTTCTAAGATCAGCAATAGCACAGCTGTTCTGTTTCTGAAAGTTGTTATGAAATTTATAATGCTTCCTATATGAAAAATATGGTAGTCACTTATATGTTAGGGTTATATTGGGAAGAAAGTAACTCTTAGGTTTTATTCAGTTTATGCTTTGTGTATCATGAGCACTTAGAATTCAGTTAGCACATGTTTTGGCTTATAGAATGGGTGAGTGTTGTCAGAGAACAATTTAGTTTTATATTTGGTTTTCAATCACTGCTATCTTTAAAAAAAAATTATTGAAGTCCATTGGTTAATAACAGTGTAGAATGTTCCGATTCTCAGCATTATAGTTTGGCATCTATAAATGCTACATTATGATTACTACCAAAAGTCTAATTGACCCATTTTACCCAATTCTCTAACCTCTCTTCTAACTCTTCCATTCTGATAGTCATCATTTGTTCTTATAGACCAAGAGTTTGTTTTTTGGTTTGATTTCGTTTGCTCATTTTTTTCATCTTCCATACCTGTGAAGTTGCATGGTATTTCTCTTTCTCCATTGGATTTAATGACAACATAATTTCTCAAGATTCATTCATGTTGTTGCAAATGAGAGTATTTTATCCTCTTGATTTTTCATTATATATATGTATATATTTTTATATATATACCATATCCAGTCATCCATCCATGGGCATCTAACTTGTTTCTAAATGTTGGCAATTGTAAATAATGTTGTAATGAAACTAAGGGTGCATTTGTCTCTTCAAATGAATGCCTTTATTTTCTTCAGCTAAATAGCCAGAAGTAAAATAGCTGGACATATGACATTTTACTTAATAATCTCCATACTATTTTCTATAGTGGTTATGCCAGTTTATATTCCCACCAACAGTGTAGACATGTTCCCTTCCCTCCATACACTTGCCAACAGTTGTTGCTTTTTGTATTTTTGATAATAACCATCAGAGAGCATTTTATTTCTTTCACTGTACCCTACAACTGGATGCAAGTATTTGAGGATGTTCTTAATAATTAGAAAACTTGAGTTGAGTGCTGAGACATCATCTAAGACAAGACAGTAATTGCTTGCTACATTTCTTTAAATAATTTGCATTTACTTTAGGTACTCTCAGGACAAACTCAGGACTCACAAATGAATATAAATCAACATGTACTTTAAACTCATGTTAAAAATAAGAGTAGTGTATTACTGAGGGGTCTAAAAGAAGTAGGTTAGACTTCTTTGTTGTTTGATTTAGGGCAAGTTGCTAAGGTTCTTGCGGCTTTTAGCTCTTTATTTAAAAGTACACATTTCCCATATAAATATCTCATATAATTTTTGATAGAATTAAACTTGTCAATGAACATAAATGCATATATAGTAAGTGTTCATTAAATAAAGACCCCTTTGCATTTAAATCTTTCTCTTGAAATATCTTCTCTATTACCCTTGGCACATGACTGGTCATAGTTTAAGCTGTTTCAAAATCATATGAAGTATTACTCTTTAGAATCCTTTCCTAAAAATAGGAGCAGTTCACAGTGTATGTTAGTTTTGTAATTACAGAGAATACCATCCATTATCAAAGTGATTATAATCCATAAGTAGATACAGTATATCATCAATAAAAATGTCACCATATCATAAACCAGAAACAACCATGGCCTTTAAGGCTAACCTGTGGTTGGCAAATGACATTCTTTCAAGATTCTGTCTCTCCTCCCTCAACTAGAAAAGCCATATTTTATGTTTAATTAAAAGAAAGACATAATCTCAATGTCTATAGATACTTGGTAAATTGGATTTAAGTGTTGATAAACTATGTCAAAACAGTTCAACTTGAGGAAAGAGTTATGCTGTTTGCAAGGCAAGAAAAAACCCAGGAGTAACTGAATCTTTTTGACTCAGGTAGGACTTCTTCCTTGCTCTAGGGGGGATTTTCTGTGAATTACACCTAATCATCTACTGGTACACTGGATTTCTCTTGTATTCGGACTCTCTTCCAGGAGATATTAATGTTTCTTTTTTTTTTTCTTCTGATTTCATATAGCCAAGCTCTTTTAGGAAGAATTTTTGAAATGGTGATAACGCTCTATAAATAATGAATGTCGGTAACAGAAATGCTTTGGTCAAGTGATTACCATAAGTCTATGGATTCCTTAAGAGGAAAACTTCAGCCTCCTGGCAGTTTAGATCATTCCCAGAGGCCATTTCTGGTCTTTATCCAGGAGGCACCTGGCCGTCTAGAGCATGCTTTTAGGAGCCGATCTAATTGATGCTAAAGGCAACCTCCACTTGTTCTACCTCCTACTCTCTGGCAATAAATACTTAAGAAATTATTAAAAAGAAAATGAATGTATCTATTTATTAAATAAATTTTAGAATACCAAGCATACATATGTATACATGATTGAAGAAAACAAATATTTGTTAAGGCCTATGGGCAATCTATGGCGGATACAGAGTTGATTTGTATCTTCTGTCATTTTACAATCCATAGGGACAGATAAAATATAAATGTTATAAGAGATGTTTAGATTTAAGACAAATCATATTGTAGGTATCAATGATATTTATTTACTGATTTCTGACTGAAGAATCCTCTAAGATGATCATTAAACTTAAAAAACTTAATGATGAGGTGCTAGCTCATTATACATCTTATTCAAAATAATTGAGACATATAATTAAAACCAAATCAACAAATATAAAATCTAACCAGTTTCTGAAGACCTTTGAATTCTTCTTCTTCTCAACTTTTTTTAATACATTTTCAAATATATCTGGGAAAGTAATAAAATCACCTTTTCTTTTTCATATAATTTTTTTTTTTTTTTGGTACTTCTGGTGTGTGAGAGCAAATTTGGGAGAAGTAATCAAGTTTTAGTCTCTAAGTAACTTTTATTTTTAAAGGAAAGATGCAGGTAGGAATGAAGATGAGTGGGCAAGAAAAGAGAGGAGGAAGCAGCATCTTTATTTTATTTTTATTTAATTGGTCACACAGATTGTATCCCCCCAGGGCCTGGGATTTGAATCCAAGGGTATGTGGCTTGCAATTAACCTAACCACTGCTCCATCAGGGGTGCACCTCAAAGTAACTTTCAATGTGGGCATTGTTTTGATGTAATCAATTTTAGGATGACATTTCCTTAAATTCACCAGTCTGAAAATGTCTCTAAAATCCAGCTTCCTCTATTTTGCCACAATGTCCCTCTTTGTCTGAACTGAAGAGTAAGCCAATGGTTGACATCCCAGCAACAGTTTTCACAGGAAAAGCATTACCATATTGTCCTCCCTAGAATTTCTTCTTTTCAAAGTAATTTGGGAGGTGTCATGGTGGCCAAGTACATTTCCAAATTTACAAATGATACTAATTCATCCTCAGGCAACATAGTCAGTGCTGAGAAAAGAAAGTTACTAGTTTTATTTCTTTGAAATTCAGTGCTCGTGGGAATTTTCTGTATATTCATACATACCTGGTTTTATGAACTTCCGTTTAGAAGAGCAAGTCTTACCATTTTGAGTTATTTGACATCTTTCTAATGATAAACCATCAATTCAGTGAAAATATACAAGTAGTTATTTATATTAAGCATTATCTTTATATGTTTTCATGAGAGTGAAACTCCTATAAACAGTTCCCTAGATTGGACATTTTTAACGTAAGTTGCCTCATTCCACTGATAGACAAATTAAGCTTATAAGGGATTTAAAAAATCCCACTTGAAAATAATTAGAATTTGTCACACTACCAGGAAAAACTGAAATATTTTCTCTTGTGTTTTGGGTTAGAATGTGTTTTAAAGAAAGCGCTTAACTTTACAACTATTAATTTTGAATAAAAAAAAGAAAAGCCTCCGAAGAAGAGATAACGTTAGTAGGTGGGTTGTTTCCTGGCCAGTTCATTGACATGGCCACCCAGGGACACTGAGAGCAAGGGAGAGTTAATAGCACCAGCGTAAATATCCTTTACGGAATGGTGAATAAAATAATTTTATGATTCAGCTTTTTTTAAATTGTAAGATTATTGAAAAAGAAGAAAAACAGGCAACATGTGGTAACTTTAGTCAGCATTTCTGAACTGGGAATGATAAACACCTCTGCCTGGCTCTGGCATTTATCAGGACTGAGATATTATTACCACATAGAGTCACAGCATGGTTACTGTTATCATCGGAAAAAAGAGCCAGCTAATCTTAATGGTTTGTAAAGCCGTTACCTGCACTGGTCTGACATTTATCATGATCATTTTACCACATGGGTCCTACATAGCAAAGGTCTTTTATCTGGAAGGGACATCACTATGAATTATTATTTGCAGCTAGGTAGAAAATTGTATGTTGTAGATACCTTTTCTCATTATAAATCACATAGTCACATTTCACCATTTCCCCCAGAAAGCTGCTGAGCCCAGGTTTTTTGCCACAGCTTGCTTTCCTCTCCCTCTCTTTCTCTCTTTATAGTTTCTTGAAAATATTATCCATTTTTTTCATTAATACCTTTTTGTAATTTTTGAAGAACCACATATATGGTAAGCAAACATGGACATACTTTCATTATAGTTAAGGAACTTCCTTCCTCATTTTTTATAAACAAGATTGCATAGTACTTTAGAAACTGAAATTGATAAACCATATACATTTTTTTTTTAGTTCTTATTCTCTCTTCTGTCTTGGTGACCAGCTTTTCTCTGTTCTTGACCTCGTCAATAGAATATTTACCAGTAGATCGGACACAGTTTCTGATACATTATTTGAAATACTTAAAACACGTGTCATTTCTTGTCTGATAGCTTGGAAATGTGTTCTCATAAGGTGTAAAATATATAATTTTATTGTTAGATTGTGATTTTTTTCAGACTCTGTTTTAGTAAGTTACAGTGGAGTAGATGGTTCTTCCAAGACATTTGTTTAAAAAAGATGCTAAGTTTTATTCCTATTGATGTCCTAATGAACAAACATGAATATATAGTATAGACGGTAATAAGCATTTAAAAGGTATGATGCTTTAGAACCATGGGACTAAGTCAGTAAAGTAAAATGCATTAATTTGACAATGGAAAATTAAAATGAGAAACTCAAGTTGTTTACCACAGGAAAGAAATGAACACATCCTCTCTTTAAAAAAGATTGAGTCAACTAATCTTCTGAAAGAGATATTTATATATTTTCTTCTTTCTCAAGTGTTCCACTAGGAATAAACAAGCTAGAAATTCTGTACTTTTATAATGAAGAGGGAAAAGAATTCTTTGCCATTTTTGCATTTAGGAATAAATGTGCAAGAAGAATGTGACAATTTAAGCAAATCAAGATTGTTTCAAATGGATCACAAACGGGACTTTGTGGGATATTTTATACTAGCATGTGAAGCAAACAGTAAATTTGAAAGGAGGATTTTCTCAACGGTCTAGTTCTGATGTGCTTTCCCATTTCTTTGTGTGTTTAAAAGAGGTTTGGATGTGGTGTTTAATATTGCTTCGACTCTTGCAAATGAGTTCTGGAGAAATATTCTCACATGAAGGAAAGCTGATGTGCTGTAATGCTGACAGCAGCTGGGGGGATAAGAATAAAGAAATGATTCCCAAGTCTGGACTTAGCAAAAATAAACACCTATTATTCGATTAAAGAAACAAACACCATTTTAGATGTTGATGGGCATCAATAACCATAGATGGGCATCCATAACCCATATTCTTATAACCCTTTGAAGAAGTCAATATTTTTCTTAACTCTCTTCTTTGCAAGGTGGGGCTTTAAATAACTAGGAGGTGTTTTACAGTGATGCACACTGCTTTCCCTACCTTGTTCTATTTGGTTCCATATTAAATTTTGTATTATTACACATTTCCTCCAAAGGAAACAGTTTCTGCTTCAGAGACTTGTGAAATATGCTTTCATAATTTTGGGAGTGGAGATATGTATGGAGGAGATCATTTGTGAAATGAACCTATACTTTCACTGTTCAAAAACAGTTGCATAGCCTTTGGTTCTGTCATCTTAAATTTCATTGTAAAGAAGTGGTCTAATATTCCAACACATTCCCTTACCAACTGAATGCCAGGCTACACTGAATTAAAATAAACAAAAACAGTCTGCAAGATTTTATTCTTTCTCTTTTTTTTAATTTCAGAAAGACTCTTTTGTTCTGTTTAACATCATCGTACCATGGTGCCATGATGGTCCCCCAAATACTGCAACCTGGGAGCATTTGCAATCATTAGCAAGGGACTTTGCTGCATGGATTTTTCTCCTTTTCTGGGGAACTGGGTGAATTGTTGAGTGCTAATGAAAGTCGGAGACTTCGAGCAGTGGTTGGAGACAGGCGCAGCTCGGGCAGACGCTTTAAGCTTCCCACTGTGCTGCAGTGTAAGCTTCCCTGCTGTTATGTTTACCATAGTTTTAATGTCTGTGAAAAAATTCCTGATGCAACTGAATTATGTTATACCCTCTTGTTTATCTAACCCCACCCCACCCCCCAATTTAGCAGATTCCTATTGCCCCTGCCTATTACGGAAAGCTCCTTCCAACTTTGTAGTCATTTTACCACTTCAGTTTTTACCCCGAGAGAACCCAGTTGCTTTGCAACCACATCTAACAGATCACACACTAACAGTCCTTCTAGAACTTTTGGGAGGATTATACACACACCTTGCTCTAATTATGCCACCTAATAACAGATTTCCTCATCTCCAATGAATTTAAATGCAATGTCAAAGTACCAGATTTAATCATCTGGCATTGACAAGACTGGTTTAAAATGCAAATATACTTGGTGAAATGCTCTGTATCTTTAAAGAAATCTATTGAAAGAACTCAAACTATCACTGCAAACTCATGTGTTTAAGATGAAAACAACTAATCTGCAATTTGAGTTGATTTCTTCGTCTTCTTAAAAATGGCTATTTCAAAGAAAAATGACCCTCCTGTTATATTGTAAACTGATGACTTCACCAAGTGTGATGTATACAGTAAAGTTTTTAATGAATATTCATACAACTCTTTCAATCCATTAACAGGACTTAAGACAATGAGGATGCAACTCATTCCCATTTAAAGAGTGGGGGCAAAATGGAATTAATGGCATAAACAGCACTTGGAAAAGTTTAACTTTAATGTATCAAACTCCAGGTGCCAGAGTTTGAGGAAAATAACCAATAATAGCCATTTTTTACATATTTGATGGGACTGATTATGCAATGTGCAACTCTAAATGGCTTATAGCACATCGTAGCATGGTTCCATCCCATTGGCTACAGTAGGGTGCAGGCAGATGGATGACAGTGACAGGGAGAGAAGTGCTTTTGCTTAGCCGTGCGTTAAGATGCCATCCAGAAGCTCTGTGCACTGCAGACACTTCATTAGGATGCCAGGATAATGGTAAACTACCACTCAGAGTGACACCCCATTTCCTGCTTACTGAGCGCTCCAACCTCGGCAGATGTCAACAATCTCACAGTGCTACAGAGCAGACCTAACTTTCCAGCCACTTTGACTCCAATTTTTTCCTCCTAACAGTGCCATACATTATGTGCAATATGTAATGGCAAACACCTCACGAAAACAAAATCTGCCCAGTTCGTTGAAACCGAAGTGCTTAATTTTTATTTTTTCTTTTAAAAGATGATGGACAGTGAGTTGGGTAAGAGAGTATGTCCATTTGCTATTTTAACCTCAACATTTCTTCCTATGATTTCCATTTGCTAATCAGTTCAGAGTGTTAATTGTGTAGTGAACTCTGATTAATAGTAGTTAAACTCTGATCACGGGGGATATGACTGCTTCTTTTAATTAATGTCCATTCCAAAGGTAAGTGATTGTGGAATTCTTTTGTTAAAGATTTTAGACTCAATTTTGACATAGTTTTTCATTGTCTGCCAAGAAAAGGCTGATTTGAGCATCTGGACGATATTTCCTCTACAAATGTATAACTTGAGGCCATTTGCACACCTCCTTACCAGCAATTCAAGCCAATAGAAACTTTTTTCCTATGGTGTAAAGTCCAAAATTCTTTTTATAAAGAACCAAAGTGTGGTTTAGATAATGAAAAGAAAAATCCCCCAAATGGAAATTGAAATCTATCATTACGATAAATGTTTGATTTACATTTTATGATTCTGAGCATCTTCTTAGAAGCTTAAAGGGCCTTGGAAATGGTAAGACTAAAAATAAATAGCTTCTTCTCAGGTCTGCTATCATTTCCAGGTAAAGACACAAATATAAAGAAGAAGTCATAGACAGAGGTCACACTCCAAGGGATAATTTGAATGTAAACTTTCAATGTGATGTCCTCTAAAAAGAGGTGATGCAAATTTGACTTTTTGTTTAAAATGGCATCAGATTAGCCACATCTAAGCACCTCTTGGAACCTGTCACTAAATATACTTGAAGACAAAGAAGACTGACAAAGTTCTGAAAATAAATAGGGACTAACCGTCAATATGGTGACAAAAAATAAGAGCAATTTCCTTTAAGATTGGACTTAATTAGAAAATGCCGGTGGTAGGAACACCTGTGCTATTGAACT
This sequence comes from Solenodon paradoxus, assembly GCA_004363575.1. NCBI lineage: Eukaryota > Metazoa > Chordata > Mammalia > Eulipotyphla > Solenodontidae > Solenodon > Solenodon paradoxus. The sequence goes on along the minus strand of RJWH01000109.1, from coordinate 846,814 downwards.
ATTGAAGCAGAGATCCTGCCTTTCTAAAAGCAGATAGAAACATCCTTATATTTCTTCAACTGTGTGATTTCAGAATGAGAGACTCAACAAGGGCTCCAACCTGACAGACCAGGCAGCACTCTTTCCTCCACAGCCAGTGCTGTTGTGTAGTGTGAATTCTTTCCTCCTTTCCTTTCACCAGCCCTTTCCCCTTCTAACTGTACATCAAAATTTCTTTTACCAGCATTAATTTCAAGATACCGATTCTATAAAATAACTAGTGTTGATGAGTGGAAGGCAGAAAATATGCCCCAATGATGTCACCATAAGAGATGTAATCCCATATGTATGGACTAGGAGGAAGGGAGACTGGCAAAATTTTGTTATAAATATATTCTTACGAATCTAATGTTTTATGTACTTCATCTTTTAGAGTGCCAAAGAATTAGGGAATATGCCGGAAGAAATTTTGATGTCAGGATAATAGGGTCCTACCATAATAAATATGCTAGATAAGAATAAAAGAGCTGCAATTATTAATTTGTAATCTGAGTATATGCCAAAACAAGTATTAGACTAGAATTGAAGTAGAGGGTAAAAGGCCGTATGCATAGAATGTTGGATATATTTTCACCTTTTGAGTAAATACAACAAAATTTCCAGTAATGCATGACTTATGAAAAAACCCTTATAGATAAGAGAACTATATTCAGATGTACAGAACTCTCACAAGGACCATGAAACAACTGGGAAAGTAGTCAGTATCTTTAATAGAATTTGAGACACCAAGGATTCTAATTAAAAGGATCAGCAAGCCATAAGAAGAGAAAGGGGTAAAATGAAAAGATGCTAGCATAAGATGCTAAAGAGAGAGGTGATGAAGAAAGGTCATGTGAAAACAAAAAATGCAAAATAATATTAATTTGCATTAAAGGCCAAAGTCAGTGATTTGGATGACAAAATAGGAAAACTTCCCAGATGTGAGATAAAAATAAAATGCTAGGAAAAGACATGTTAGAAGTCAGCAAATTAAGAGATTATGAATGATTTATAAGAAATCTTAAGAAAAAACATTTGAAAATACATAATAATCAAGATTAAAGAAAACTACTATGAATGATAGAAAACAAAAACTATCTGAAAATAACAGTTTCTAAGAAGTATCATTGAGAGGATACTATCCTGATATATTGTGGCAAAACTTTGGAATGATAAACATCAAGCATTATACAAATATTATTACAAGAATATGACAAAGTAAATAAATGTTCAGCCTTTCCTAAGACTTACCTAGCTAAATTCTAAAATAAGACACAAATGACTGTTTATGTGGAAAAATTATGACCTCGGAACTCTGTACACTCATCTTTCTCAAGTTAAAACAGCAGAGAGACATTCTCATATAGGCAAAGATTTATAATGCACCACTTTCTTGAAAAGTTTTCTTGCAGGCTTATGTAAGCCTACCAAGTGATGTGTCAAAAATTATAACTCGGGAATAGAGATATTATAAATGAAACTAAGCATTTTCTTTATTTAGTTGGGGCCAAACCTCGTAAGGCTCATTGAATTATTTTTCTCTGGCTTCCATTTCATTCTCAGTACCAGGAAATGACTTCCTGTGGTTGACTCTTCACAGTTCAGGTGAAAGCTCTGGGGACAACTGATGACCATTTAAAACAACGGCTTGGTTCTATTTTGTTCTGGCATTTGCTAGCAAACACTATTATTGGAACACTGCTCTGGAGACAGTCTAAACAAGTTTTTTCTCTTTTAAAAATCAATCTTCAGGGAGCATCAGAATATTTAATCCAATTGCTAAGGATCTTTGGTAAACATGTTTTGTGTCTATAACAATTGTGTTGAAAAACTGAGATGGGATAGTAAAAGTGATAAAGATTGAAGAATCAAGATATCATAGGCATTATATGTGAATTCCCCTATGTTATATACATTTTTAAAGTTAAGAAACCTAGGAGAATATGTGGTACAAACAGGTAAAAAGGAAATAGCATCAAAATGTGATGAAATCCGAGTTTTTAAAATTTTCTTCTTTTTATATTTCTGTTCAAGTTACAGTCAATGAGTGATTTGTATAATTTGTTAAAAGAGGCAGTTTAAAGTAAATTTATATGATTGTCTAGATATCATATATTATAGCTTTGCTAGACAGCTAATTAAACATGCTGGTAAAAAAAAAAAACCTACCAAAATATTTACCATGATAAGTTATCTTTCAATAATAGAGTATGGATGATATTCTTCATTTTTTAAAAAGCATTTTCCATATTTTATATCAAGTATTAATAATTTTGTTGATAAAAATAATTATCTATATTTGGTGCAGCTGATAACCTTCAGTTGTTCTATATTGCAGAAAAATAAACTATTTGCTTAGATCAAACCATTTCTAGGAAAATGTACTTGACTTTTCTCTGGTATTTCTATTGCAGTAATCTTTTATTTAATGACAAAATTCCAGAATCAGAAAGCAAGATCAGAGTTTGATTTCTTCTTATGGGTGAAAATATTGGATATAGGAAACTTACAGAGAATGTATAGAAGATATAAAATGCTCCAGGATTACGTATTTGTAAACTGAAGAAAGACCAAAGGTCCTACAGTGTAGACATATTGCAATTATGTATTCTAATTTTGGATTCTTCCTCAATCAAATCCTTTCTTAGGAAATTATATTTCTTGTTGGACTAAACCTCTGAAGAATAGAAAGTAAATATAAACAATGTTAGTTCAAGGAGGAGACTTCATAGTCATACTTCTAAATAAAAAATAGTTGGTATTCATTTTATATAGAAACACATATTTTATTGCCATCCCGACCCCTTGAAGTCATGTCAATCTCCCTTCTCTTTTGAAACTACATTTGTTAAAGCTTTCTTGTATAATCAAATTGAGAAATAAGGTAGTATTCTGCTGGCTTATTATTCCTATATTTTACTTTGCCTCAACTTTTCTATACATATCAGATGCCCTATTAATATCTGTTGATTAAATGATACAGATAATCGACTCAGTTCTTTAGTCACCTGCATGCATAGTGAGCTGGGAAATTATTCTTTAGAGTTAGCATCAGTAGTTAGCTCCCAGCTTCATTAAGCAGAAACACAAGAATTCAGAGTTAAATATTCTGAATGTGGAAGTTTTGACAATAAATACTTCATTTTTTTGTGTGTCAAATTATATTCAAAATTGGTATCAAATTTCTATGTACCACAAATTTGAAACGGTAGGCACTCGGTATTATCTAGAATACTTAAGAGAGCCCCCTATTGGTTAATCTTAAAAATGTCTTTTGATTCCTTTCTGTGCTCCAGATGACCAGATATATTTAAGCACAGGTAAGCGGTCAGATGATTAAAAGTGAATTGGGATGGGGCAAAATTTCAAAAAGAATCCTGTAGTTTTTTTTAAGGTATAGAAATAAAGGCAATATCATTCTCTAACAGTGCTAGAAACATTAAGCAATATGGAGAATGCTTTAAGCAGAATAAGAATAAAAGGTAAATTTGCACATATTACAGTGGGATTACTTAAAGAGACTGAAAGTGATTGCTATCATAAAGGGACTGGTGGTTTTCAAAGGCTCTCAGGTTCATTCGAAAATCAATTTCTGGCTGAATTTAAAAAGAGAATGAAGTTATTTTCTCATATTGTCAAGCAATGGTCCTTTTCATTGCTAGACATTCCAGAATTTTAGATATTAAAAAAAACTAAAGTATGAAATGTTATTCTTTTCTAGCTAACATATATATATATATATATATATATATTTTTTTTTTTTAAAGTAAACATCAGCTCCTCAAGGGACATTTTGATTTGAAGACTGTTTATTATATCATTTGAATAGGACTAGACCTGGCCTTTTGACTTTGAACCACTACCAAATTTCAGGCTGTGAGGAAATTGTTCTACATTTCCTGACAAATTGAGTTAAGCAGACATTAAGTGGGCTTTAAGAAAACAAATGGCCATCTTTATCACAGGTGGACACTGATGGCTTAATGGGGCCTGGGCTGATTGTATCACTTCTAATGGCTTGACGGGAAGCATTAGGGTTTTTGCATAAAGAACTGGCATTGCGAACCCTGCTAACACAGACCTGTCAAGCGCTCTGTATCCCTTTGTGCACGGAAGCAGATGTTTGTATGTATACTATGAACTGGCATTAGAGCAAGCGACAGATGCCTGTATGAATGCCAGGTTTGTGAATTTTTACAGCAGGAGCATGTTCTGAGGAAGTGCAGCCCTGCCCTCTATCATAGGTAATTCCCTGTGGAACTTGCTAAATCCCAGCTATGTTTTCATTATTTGGCTTTCCTAGCAACTGGATGAATGTGTCTATCCTGAAAATGCAAGATGAGAGCCCTACCAAATTCTTGCAGGTTTGCAAATAGCTTGTCTGTGTTATGGACTTGGACTTTACAGGCTGTGTGCGTTTGCTCTGTAATCACAAGCAACTTACTCAGAGGAGCGAGTGGTATTATTCTCTCTAATTAAACTTACTACAGTGTTTCTCTGTCAGTCCTCCCCCATGGTTTCTCTACCTTCCTATCCCCACTGCCCAGGAAATTTGAGTTCTTCTTTGAGGTTTTTCCTTCCTGTAACATTCAGAACTTACACTCTGGTTGTCTGTCAACAATAGAAACAGGTAGCTTGCAGTCCATTAAACAAACACAGTGCCCCCCTCACTTTTATTTGACATTTTATTTGGCTGTGACAAATGAGCAGCAGTTGGATTATAACATAATTTGTCTTGTCTTTATTACCAGCACAAAGGACACCATTCATTAATTATTCTGCCGTTGCAGCTTAACACTGACTGGAAAGGTCCCTCTTCGGACAGATGGTGGGGACGATGTTATTTATATCAATCAGCCAAAATCCTCAACAAGGATTACTGTTCCTGAGACTACAATGATTTATTTCTTTTTACCTCACCCTCCCTCAACCCCTTCTGCTTTCAGAGATTTCTCTATAAAAACGAAATTTGATGGGAATCTTAAAGCAAAGCCATATTTAACCTGTTAGCTTGCAAAACAACATGCATGCTACATCAGTTTAACTGCATGACATTAGCGGAATATTTTTAAAACTGCTAGGTTGTTTTTTTTGTTTGTTTGTTTTTTTTTTGATCTTCCATTCTAGAGCAAAAGATTAACTGAAGGTCTCAGGGCAGTGAGTTCAGCAGAAGTTTACCTCTTCTGTGACATCGTATTGCTGTAGCCCAGGGGGACCCCCCTCACCCCGCCCCCCAATAGGGATATTGTGTTGTCAAGATTTTTTTTTTTTTGCCTCTGCTGAACTGAGATGATCCCTCCTCTTGCAGAGTCCAGGAGACTTTCTGCAAGTTCCACAAAGATATTGGACCACAATGAAAACAAAAACTAAAAGCAAAAAATGCAGAAACACAATTACCTCCTGTCTAAACTAGGGTTAAATGAAGAGGGAAGATGTCCTTTGATTTTCCTTTGATCCACAGCTCTATGCAGAATCACGAGGTGGTTATTGGGGACGGTGGTAGTGGGTGATTTACCTTGTGCATTTTGTGTTGTTAACGATTCTGTCCAATACACGCTGATTGAACACTAATAAAAGACTACACCGAACCCATATGTGACATTCTTCTACACATTTTTCGATAGTGTTTTTGAGATGTAGTCATTTCTCCAATTGCAATCTTTAGGAGAGGAACATGAGCAAAACAAGTCCAGAATATTGGGGCTCAGGCACTGAAATTTTTTTTTAAAGTTTTCTCCTTGACTATAATAAAAAAATAATGCAGTAAGTTTTTTTTTTTTTTTTTTTGCCTTCAGAAATTATTGGTATAACCTTGTTATCTTGACTAGTTTGCAAATATTAAAAGTCCCATCAAGACAAATATCAGCAACATGCAAATACCCTTGCAGGTTGTGATTTAGATTTTAAATGTATCCTTTTGCTTTTAGTTAATGAAAAACAAAGTCTTGGAGGATCTAAGTTGTAATTTATTAAACATGAAAGGCTCCTTGATGAAATATAGAAATGAGATATATTTTGCATTTCAAAGATTTAAGCTGACAACTTACTTGCATGCAAATAAGAGCAAGATTTGTAAAAATATTTGAAAAGAAATTATTCCTGAATGTACTTATTACAATAATGTGGCATGTAGATAAGAGAAACACACAGCATTAAAAGACATTCATTTCTCCAAAGTCTTAAAATTAGCTTCTTTCTGCCATTGTGTATTAATGTTCTTCTTCAGGAATGCAGCATATTAAAGAACTGAACAGAATTAGTAATAAATTTGTTAATTACAAATTTAAGCAACACAACTGTGTTGTTTTCCCAATATGTTTTTTTCCAAAAGCAGAATTGCTAATGCATTTTAATCATTTATGTATAAACATTTGAGGGTAAAATATTCTGAAGTTTATCAATTTCAAGAGCTGTTTATTTGCGAGCAAAATAGGCCATGTTATACAACATATATCTTATCATTTTTGCTCATCAAATCCCCATTTGCTGAATGCAAATTTCCCTGGTCTAAGTGCTCTTGCACCTCAATTTAAATGAATAATAGGATCGACTCTATTAAAATCAGTTTAAGGTTGCCATGGGTGACATATCAGTAGGGTTAAAATGAGAAAAAAAGGTCACAGAATCAGTCCTTACAACCTGTTTTTTATCATAATGAAGCATATGTAAGAATCGAGGAAGACTTAAATAACAATATGTCACTTAGGCAATGCTTTAGTTGTGGGTCTTCTCAAAAAATCTCTCTTTAACCACAATATATTCCAAACAAAATAAACGTGAAATTATAGCACCATCAATAACTCTGGAAATGTATTCAGTCGCATTGAAAATTAGAGAGTAAGCTCTTGTGCTATTACACAAGACTGACAGATTGTGGATTTGTAAAAATAACAGAAAACCTCTAAAATAGAGGAGTAGGTACTTATACTGCAGTTTATCTTAGTCCAAGGATCTAGCTAGGTGTTATAATCAATTAACAAAGCATACAGAAACAAGTCAAATATCTCATTTGAGAAAAATGTGTGTCCTCTGTCAACCGATTTAAAGGATTGTTGAAGTATTTCTTAGCAAGTATTGAAACACTAGTACTAGACAGGGAATATATTCTAGAGCACACCTTTGAGTTATGGATTTAGGTTCTTGAAAACTGAGCAAGTACGTCCTTAGGTCTTAGGAACATTTCTCTAGCTCTGTCTCTCTATATCTCTGCCTCTGCCTCTGCCTCTGTCTCTGTCACCATCTATATCTCTGAATCCTAATATTTTAATGTCAATTCTATTTATTAAAGTCACACTCTTACTGCTGATTTTTATATTATTTGTGGTTCTCATTTGGATTTCACAGAATCACGTTTTTGTTACAAGTGTTATATTTCTTATCTTTTTTTAACCTGCAATAAAAAGAAAAAAAATTCTCCGTATTTGCTAAGGTTACAGTGTTAGTTTAATTTTCATAGAAGTGGTGGAACATTTTGAAGTGAGTAACATTTACCAAGTCATTAGTTTTATGCAAACTAGGAGGGAAGATGAAAGAAAAAAAATTATCAATTATTTATAGATTGTTAAAATGTATCTTAGTGCACTGCTACTGTATAGAAATGACAATTAGCCAAACTTACCTTCTTTAATTAATAATGCATACATTATGCTCTTTGGGCAACTAATCACCAGCTCTACAAATTTGTTTGACACTGTTGAAGATACCTATCACATGGGTTAAAAAAAGAACAATGCTCTGCAAGCTGCAGCCAACTCTAAGCCTTCTAGCAATGCTTGAGCTGAGCTGCCTTCCATGCCTCTGCCACCAAGGAACACACACTTTATCTCGATGGGTTGCTTATTGATGAAAACCCTCCATCTCTATCTCATATTAATTGCTACACTCTTACAGTAAAAAACTCTTGCACGTAAATTTGTCTTGTTGCTTTAAAGCTGCTTTTACCATATTTTCTGAACTAAAATGGAACATATGGTTGGATAAAAGGATGAACTATTTGAAAACAGATCTATAATAGAGAATCTGGGTTGAATGGTCACCACGCTTAGCACAGGGATTTCCAAGCGAACTTGTGATTGCAGCATTTTGATGCCATGGCTCTGCCAAAACTGATTATTAATAAAATTAAAACTTCTATCTGCAGTATATTTAGACCGAAAAGAAAAGCAAAATTTTTTTAATTGCCTGCTTCTGTATCTCTTCATACTTAAAGGATGTGAACCCTGTCACCTTCCTCATTTTACCCATAGATCAGAGGATAATGGCAGCCCCTGGAAAGCTTACAGAAGTTGTATATATGCTATTAAATTAACATAAAGTTCTAGGTACTGTGTGTCTCAGAGGTCACTGAAAATAGTATCACACTGAGCAGTATACTCAAGTGGTCAATAGGCCACCTGACACTGGGACCAGGTAGACACTTAGCTGTCACCAATTTTGTCCCAGAGTCATTCACATCACAAGGGAGCAGCTTGTAGCATTTGGAAGGAGAAATGAGACTGGTGCAGCTCCCTCACATATGGTGTTTAACAGACTACACTTCCCATTTGCTCCTCTGAAAGGTGTGCATTTCAAGAGATAATGCCAAGAGTTCTTTGTGCTATGGTGTCTTTGCATTGAAAGGTGATGTGTCTGACACATTTTGGCAGGGTACTGTGAAGAGCTTTTGAATTTTCCCCTGACTTTCCCTAAGACAAGAGAATAAGATTGTACTTTATCAAAGGTAATAATCTGACTTTTGGGACCACAGGGTCACAGTTGCAAAAAGAATTGAGAATGTGGGTTTTTATTGACAACATTCCTCCATATCCTGTAAAATTTATGTGGTGTTGCTTTTTTATTTAAATACACAGTCTTTGAATCTGCCACCTTAGCAAGTTTATCATTTTAAGGAGATTCTTCATTAGAGTTTTAAAATGTGGGTACAATAAAATTGGAGTGTCTTTCTCATGAAATCCTCTCCTTTTTTTTCAGCTGATATAAATGAAATACATAATAAGGGGCAAAATAAATGCCAGGGACTTCTCTCAAAAGTATCTCAGGGACTTCTTGAGAGAAGAACTAATTCTATATGTAAACTGAAGGAAATCTTCATTTCTGTCATGAACGTTGGGTATTTCCCCACCCATTTAGAAGGATTTCTGTTAGTCTTTTGTGAAAGATTGCTCTCATTTATTTAACTCATACCACATGACTTAGCTTCAAAACAAGTATAGGGTTTCTAGAGATTAAAAAAAAAAATCCATTTTGTATCTATGGAAATATGAAGCTGGAATTTAAGCTATAATCACTGCAAGTTTTCCACATTATAGTATAAAATTGCTGGATTTATTAATGCTGGGCATTCTTCAACTACTCCCTGTTTTACCCTGGTCAATAGTTACCTGTCAAAATGTAGAACAATTTTTAAAGAATATTCTGTGTCACAGAGAGAAATAGTGTGTGGATTTTTTCCATGTTTTTGTTTGTTATAAGCAGAGTATTTGCAATAATTTATGAAAGTCTTGGAATTATAAATATTAAGGCATTGCCAAATGAATTAACTATCCCTTCATGGCAAATTATCTTTAAACACTACCATTTTTTTCTTTCTTTCTTTTTTTTTTTTTTTTTTTTTTTTTTTTTTTTTTTTTTTTTTTTTTTTTTATCATTTACTTATGGACCAGAAACACTTGCAGGCTCTTGCCCCTGGCCTTCTGTGAGAATGTTAGTTAGCAATGCTCATAAAAACTCAATTCATCAATGTGAACATAATTTGCTATGAACAGAAAGCTCACAAAAGGGTGAATTTGTCAGATAGACAGGTGGCCTGAGATCTCTCCCTGATACTGAATGATATGAATAATAGATTCTGGTAAATGTATGCCAAGACTTGAGCTGTAAACACAGCTGCCTCCATTCCCTTCCAGAAAAACAGCTTCGAGGACGAAAGCACAGGAACCATGGTTCCACCTGAGGACCTAAGCTTGTACACACACGCGCGCGCGCGTACACACACACACACACACACACACACACACACACACACACACACGGCAACATCAAGGAATAAATAGCCTCCATAAAAAAGGACAGAGTTAGAGAAGTCTTCATGTTTCCCTTCTCAAAGAGAAAGACTAAAATGGCCAGAGGAGATAGAGAACAGGATAAAAAGAAAACAATTTTCCTAATAGTTCTGGTTCCATATTTTTCAAATGTTTTATTTTATAAAACATCAAGAGAGCTAATAAACTTTGCAATATTTTAAGTATTGTATTATAATGAGCATAAATAAGAGACATTTGGCCCTGTGTAGAAGCACTGTGCCTGAAATCATTCTAGTATTTCATGGCTATTTGTCTTATGGGTTATTAAGTATTTATTAAGGTTCAAATGTAATGTAGCCTTTTCTCCAATTTACTCTGAACTTTAAAAATCTATTTTGCAAATTGTTTTTCAGGTAATGCATATTCTCACTTAAGACTTGAATCTTTGATGTTAGAAAATTCTGATTGACTGAACATATATAATTTTAGTCTGTATATATACTGTGCATATAGATTGGTCTATCACTATAACATTCATGATTAACTTTCAACTGGTAAAGATACTGGATAATCTATATTTACTCTATTCTTAATTCATTAAAGCAGTGTTTTTTAAAACTAGAATATGTATATTATTGATGGCATAAAAATAAATTTAATGTTTATGTATTTTAATATGTATTCAGAAAGTATGAAAAATATGCTTTCATAGATATCATTTCTTAGGATAAAGCTGAATATAGTTAAGTATCAAAGTCATCTGTTTTCAAGAAAACAAATAGTTAATATTGGTATTATTGAAAATACTGACAATGAAGTTATTAGCATGTGGATCAATGTAGTTTGGGAAAAACAGTAACATCTTTCTATCACCAAAATTACATAAAGTATTTTATTAAAGATAATTCAAATCATAGAGCTACAGAATATAGTCATGACATTTTTGAGTTGAAGTAGATCTTGGAAAGCATTCTGTTGTGTTTTCTAATATTATGGATGTAAAGGCTATAATACAGAGGGTTTAAATAAACAACCAAGCCACCTGTCTAGTTATGGGCACAGGCACAATTAGAAATCAGGACTCCTCACAGACCAGTTCTCTTTATTGTTAGAAAGAAGGGAATACACTGAGTTGGAAGTTTGGCATCACTTCCCATTTACTCACACTTGATTTATGGAAGGAATATTGAATATTCTCCACTATAAAAGGTTTTCTTCTTGATTATTTATTGACAGAAGAATCCCTAAAACTAGTTGCGAGTATTTATTTTGGCTTTCTCAACATGCTTACACTAAACAGAGTTAAATTTGGTCTAATGGAAAGAAATGCTCTCTGATGGAAGAGCGAAAGTAGAGGCAAACATGTTCTTCCTTTTTTAAATTTTTTTTTGGTTTTCATAAGAATGCATCTCTTTCACTTGTTTTTCATATTACTTTCCTCTTTTTCATTGTGCGTAAGTTGTATACATTGACTTTCCCTGAAAATCTGGTAGAACTTTCCATATAGGACCTATGCCTTACTTATCTTTAATTTAAAAAATTATAGCTCAGGTATTGCATATGATAAATACTCAACAACAATTTGATAAGTGAAGGCACAAAAGAAATCAGTTCCTCAAATCCCTATTCATATTCCCTGACCTGAGATTCATTATCTGTGTTGGTTATTCCATCCAGTTCCATTAATGCCAATCTACCACATACTTAAAAACTTTACCAAGCATGATACAAATAAAAGATATTCTAGATTATATAAATGATGTAGACAACTAGCAGATTTTAACCTCAAGATCAAACTAAGAGGAGTAATATGACATGGATGTAATTAAACTATTATAAATATGTTCAAAGACTTAAAGAAAAGATGACCACATTAAGTAAACAGATGGGGAATCACAGCATACAAATGAGGATAGAGGAAGTCGGGGGGGAGACAGAGAGAGAGATAGAGAGAGAGAGATGACTGAATTGTAAAACTCAAAAGTATAAATCTGAAGTAAAATTTTACTGAATGGACTTGACAATGATAGATATTTTTAATATAACATGTTAGTAAGCTTGAAGACAGATAAATAGATATACTTGCTTGATAAATTTATTATTCTGGTCATCTTAAAGTCTGTTTCTATTTTATGCTTTTTTAAAATAATGAATCATAGTTTATATTTACAGATGTAGCAGTTTTTATTGTATTGTTGTGGATGATATGTTGTAGGGAATTTGAATTGCATTAATTTTCTTTAAAGAATAGAAGTTTTTATGACAGGTGGTTAAAACACTTTCAGATCTTTTTTGGATCTTGTGAAACTTGGTTATTGCTCTGTTAGGGCACAGCTATTTAACTCTGATCTCAATTGTAGGGCATAGTCCTTATCCAATTCTTGTAGGATAGATGAAGTCTTTTTTAAGTCTCACATAATTATTGAACTTCAGCTCTCAAAATTGAACCAGGATATCTCTACTAGTAAAGCCTTTTGCATATATAACCCAAGTCTCAGCAAACACCTACTGTAAATTATTTAGCAAACTTCTGGAAAGTCCTTTTTGCAAAACTTCTTTTTTCTCATACCATCTTCTGTAAATTCCAGGCAGTTTAGCAGTCCTGAACTTTGACCTCTGACTCTTCAATTAAATAACACAACTGTTATTCTATTTGTTCTCAAGTTCCCAGAGCTGTAACATCAAAGTACATTCAGATAGAAAGCTATAACAATCATGAGCTTCACTGCATGTGATACACTACTTTTAAGTTTATATATATGTATCTTACAATTTTTCAAATTTTATAGTTGCTTAGAGTAGGAAAATCAATTTGAAGTTAATCTACAGAATGAAACAAATAGTGCTTTTCTGATATGTATATTCAACCATAACTTTTCAGTAGTTGTTGAAAAATAAGAATGCAAAATTATTGTTTCAATAACTTCTTGATCTGAATATTTACTCAAATTAGAGTTTAAAACAACTATAAATTATGTGTTTTACCATTACCTTTGGATATTTTTGTTTGGAAGAAGGCTTGATCTCAGAAATATTACTCTGTATATTAGCCCAGATTTTCTTTCTTTTACATGTAATGATGGAATTGAATTGAGGTTCTTTTACCTATTTTATCGAATTGAACAAAATGAATGCAAGTGCATTTTTTTTCATTCAAACAATACTAAATTTTATCATATAATATCTGGATTGAGGTCCATGAATTAACTTAAAACTGAGTGTTTTAAATGTTACACATGGGGATTGTTTAATATTTTGTTTATGTTCATTAATTTTGAATTTTGAAAGTTCTTCATATGACAATAAATTACATTTTCACTGACCTGAGAATATCATTTTATGCTGATGCTAACCTTAATTAAGTCTGCCTAAAACTGTATCTTAACTTTTCAATTCCATCAGAGTCAAATTACTCCATTACTTGACCTCTATTTAAATTAAAATATAATAATATTTTCCAAATAATGATATTCATCTCCTTCTATTCAGGTAAAATATTCTTTTTTATTAGAGCAGACATGGTATAACCTAGGTTATAATCAGTGAAAATTTAATATATTAATAATGGAATATTTTGTACCATCATGTCTGCATGATTTGTCTGTAGTATACATAAAACTTTATGTAAAGTTCCTATAGCGGAGACTTGAATGGATCAACAATAGCTATTCCCTTATCTTCAGTTGGTGGCATAAGAGAAGAATGTAGATCTGCCTGAATTCAGATAAAACAACTCTTGTAAATCTACAATATGGATATTTATTCTACATTATATTTAAGGCAATCTAAAAAGAAAATAACATTCCAGATAAAGTGTCAGAAGGCAATTGACTATGCTGCATAAATCTTTCAAGATTACAAAGAGATGTGGATAAATGACAGACAACCTGATTTCATAAAACTATCCCCAATGAAACAAGCTGAAGGCATGGTTCCATGTCATTTTTCATCTTCATTCATAATGACTGATATAGATCATTACTGAAGCAAACTACATGATGTGTCATTTGTTTTAATCACCCCAAAAATGTTAGAACTCCCCTGCAACAAGCACAAGATATCCATGAAGATGAAGTTCTTTAATACACTTAATGATCCTCCAGTTTTATCATTACAGGCAGAATTGTCTTCTAAGTCAGGGATCATACATTGTGACCAACTGCACTGATATGTCCAAAAGAGCCATGGCTAATGAACGATTCCAGAGAGCTACATTTCCAGGTGACACTCAAGTAAAAATACGCAGAGCACCACACATGCATACCTACAAGCACATTTCTCACTGGTTAGTAAAGTCACACTTTTGAACCACAGAACCAAAAGAATAGTTTCACAAAAGGATTCTTCACAACAAAACCTAACACTGCTTCTTCACTGCATTTTATTGAGTGAAGATTGTTGAAAATAATGTTCAATTATTGTTCAACCAATAACACAGACTACATTGTTTATAGCTTTCTGACACATCATCTTCTCAGTAGGCATTAGTACATTGCACCCAAAGAATACAATATAGTTGTAGAAGGGAGCTAGTGTAATGAAAGTCAGAAGAACTGAGTATTCCTGAGATTCCTAGTCATTTCTGCCAACAGATTCTTTTGACCTGGGTCAGATGCTTTACCCCAGTTAGTCCATTTTGTTTAGTAAGTCAGGTCATTTTACTTACTGGTTAAATAGAGATAAGCTGTGCATGTTTGGAAAGCTATAATATACAAAACACTACTTTTTTTTAAAAAAATTACCTTCCTTTATAGATGTTTGTTAGTAGTCAGGGCCAGTTCTTCTACTTGATATTGAAATAGTGACAAAGGTAGTTTGATATAACTAACTCTGACACAATAAGAAATATGTTTGAAGGGTAGACTTCATGGTGATATGGCTACCGCCACCAGTTGAACAGTACAATGAGCAGATGCCTAGAGAATTCTGGTCTTCAATGAACCATTGGTCTTCTCGTTTTGTGTAGATTGTTGACACCACAGAATTTGTGGTGTGCATCTACAAGGAACTGATGGGAGAAGGCAGGAGTGCCCTCATGTGCATCCTTGATTTTGCATGTCCTTTGTACTGTCTTTTTGCTAGTCTGATAGGTAGTATGACAGAGAAAGCAGCCTCAAACTGAGTCAGAAGCATCTATCTCACTAATCTCAAAAGGAGATTTGCTCATCTCTCTGGGTTCAACTTTCAATTGAAGGTATGATATATATTATATAGAAAATATGTTGATACCAGAAAGAAACACAATAGCACCAGGAATATAGAGAAAGAAGGGAGGTGTCTGTATTATGAGAGAAAAAGAAGTAGATGAAATAAGTAAAGGTGGAATGAAGTTGGTATCAAAGGAAAGATTTTCTTTAAGAACTTTGACAAACAGCAAGGGTGGAGTCTGATTCTTAGCATTTTCAAGCTACCTCTCTCCATCCTTGGAACACTTAATTCCACGGTGGACTCCAATCCTTCCTGGTGTCCAAGATCTTCGCTGATTTTAAGCAGTGATGGACACTTAAGAAGCACTAATTTATACACCTTGCATGTGCAACCAGAATGGCAAGTCACCTTTGATGTTTGTTTTAGTTTAAATTTAACTTGATTGTAATACATTGGACTTCTATTTGGTCCCCTTTAGTCCTTATCTTTCTGTCAGGGATGAGATCAGATGTATCGTGTGTCCTTCTTATAACAGGAGCCCAGTGGCTCCCTTCTTGTCCTTCTCAAGTAGAAATACTCAGAGCACCATGCATGCATACTAGAAGAAAATCTCCATTTTCAAATCTTCATTTTCCAGTTTTCTGACCTGAAAACCTGTTCTTTGACCTGAAAAGAGTGTTTGGATAGTTGTTAGTGTGGACTGTAAAATATAACCTAATCTTAGATCACCCTGATAGTTTCATAAGGTATTTGTTTCCTGATAGAGACTGAAGTCCTTCTGGATTAAAGTTTGTTACACAAAAGAGGTTAAGTTTTTGATCACTGAACCAGAAAGTCCTAGATAGAAATCTTAGCTCTATAAATGACTAGTGATCTAACTTTGGACAAGATCTTGGATAAGTCATGTGAACTCTTTAACTCTTTAATTTGCTTACATAAAAAATGAGAAGAGTGATTGATGCCTTCTTGTCCTGCTTAAGTCACAGTGGCTTCATAGAAAGCCTTCAGCACAGTTTGGATTTATAGCTAGTGCTCCACAAATCATGACTGTTGCTATCACCAGTTTGTTCGTTTGTTTTTTCATTTCTTTATGGTATCTATAACTTGTGTCTGTCCCTCGTATGTTTGATCCCGGACATGGTAGGTTTATATTCACTGGTAGCTTAATGATACTTAGGTTACCACAGAATGTTTATATACAGTGGTGGTCCCAATAGGCTGTGCCATGTAGCCTAGATGTGTAGTAGGCTATCCACCTAAGTTTGTGTAATTACGCTGTAAGATATCTACACAACACAATCACCTTATGACACATTTCTCAGAATATATCCCCCTCCTTAAGTAATCCATAACTGTAGTTCATCCATTCATCCAACCTTTGTATTCCAGGCACTATGCTAGGCATTAGTTCTAAGACTGGGCTTTCCTCACTGGGTTGCAACCTGGAATAGGTAACAAATTTATGCCCAACTATGTTCTAAGATAGGAGACATTTGAGAGGTGGTATAGTTTAGTGACTCAGACAGCTGACTTTGGTATCACACTACCTGGGTTAGAATGTCAGTCCCTCTACTGAACAACGTGATCAAACTAAATTAACCTCTGTACCGCAATGCTCTTTTCTATGGCATATAATACAACAGTACCTTACTCTTAAGAGTTATAAAGCTTAAATTAATCATTCTCATGTAATTGATTAGTATTTGACAAATAATAAATACTCAAAATGTTAGTTATAATTACAGTTTTAGGGCTGAAATTCAGGGATCTGAGCCTGATAGAAATATAAACTTTCAATTTAGCAACTAATTCCAATGTCCAATATCAAATGTAATTCTGATCCTTTCATAGAAGAGATAAAACAATTTGTGAATTATATTTTATCCCCATGTGAATTCAATTATTCTCTTATCTCTCCTCTTTGGGAAGTGCTACAGGTAACCAAGTTTTGTGTTGTGAACTTGAATAATATTGCCATTCTCGGTAGCTTGCATCCTTGACTTTTAAGGAGTATCTCTATATTCAGTTTCAAACAGAAAATTAGAATTACTCATCAAAGACTGAAATCAGAGTGACATGAGCACCAAGTATCCCAGAACTTTGGACTTCTCTATGACAAAGGTAACTGACAGATGAACTGCAGAAAAAAGAATGGGTGATGTATTCAGAGTAAAATGGTCCTGTAAGCTGCACAAAAAGGGAGAGTCAGAGTACAGACTTGTTAAACAGCAAATTGCGCCTGCAAACAAAGGACAGCATTTAAGGGCAAGGGCTTTAGAAAGGAATGCTGGTCTCTCATTTGTCTTTTCAGCTGGATTTGCATACACGGGCAATATCACCACAATCAAGGATGTCATCTTTGAATAGGGAGGAATAGAGACTCACACAGAGCGTGCACCAGGGAGATCCTACACACAGATGAACAATTCATCAGTCATTCAGAACTCAAAACTGTTGCCAAATTTGCTCTATAAGCTAAAAACAATACAATCATAGAAAAGAAAATATAATCAAGACAGTGAGGAAAACTGTTAGGAGATAGTAGGAGTGTTACCTTAACATATTGTTAAGATTTAGAATAATATCTGTTGTATTTTCCATTTAATGAGATTTGAAATTATTTAGACAGCATATAGCTTTAGCAATGCTGTTAATCAGTCTCCATTCTAATAATACTACTTCTGCAAAACACATCTTGAACTCTTTCTCCTTATTAGTTTTCAATATGCTTTCTTTACAGAATTTTTTTATGATTTATTCCAAATTACCATAAATTACATTTTCTTGAAAATTAAATCAACATGATTTTGTTGAGTACTTATTTTCGAGTTAGTTATTATTGATCACTTTATTTCTATAATAAGAATAAATACTTCTTAAAAGAGGGAATTATTTCCTGGTCTTCCATCCTTTCTTTTCTATTTTTCTCTCTATTTATAGTTCATATTAATCAAAAATTTGCTGTTTCATTAATGTATCCAGACACAATACAGAATTTCAAGTAATTATCATTTAAACATTGTTATATGCAATTTAGTATATGTAGTAGGCAGAAAAATGAAGCTTCCAAAATTCCCACATTCTAATCCTTGTTACCTATGAATAGTTACCTTCAGAGCAAAAAGGATTCTGTAGATGTAATTTATATAAGGATTCTGAGATGAGGAGATTATCCTAGATTATCTGGGTTGGCCCAATCTAATCACATGATTACTTAAAAGCAGAGATTTCCTGGCCAGAGAGAGATGTAGAGCATAGAGGAATGACAAGAGAGCTCCAGTGTTGCTGGTTGTTACTGGTTCTGAAAATGGAGAAAGAAGGGCATCAACTGGGCAATGCAGGAAGCCTCTAGAGGATGGAAAAGGCAAGCAAATGAATTCTTCCCTAGAGATCTTCATAAAGGCCTACAGCCCTGCCAATCCCATGATTTTAACCTAATGAGACATCTGACAGATTTCTAAGCGACAGAACTGTAAGACAACAAGTCACTAGGTGCATGATAAATTTTAATAGCTATACTAGAAAACATACAATTACCAAAAAATGTAATTTGGAATGAGATAAAATTAGGATATGTCCTATGCTATTTTCTCTCTATCACAAACACTCTTTCTTACTATTATTCCTAGATAAGAGGTTAAGGGTTAGAAGATTTCTCTCCAAAAAAATAAAATACAATTGGTCCAATCTTTTTCTTTCTGTGACAGTTTAGCACTTACTTTTATGATTTAGCAGACTTGTACTCAAAGATGACCCAGTGGAGATGCATTAATATATAGTTCATTGAGATTTATGCCAGTCTATCTCTAAGTGAGTTATTTACTGATATCTTCTCTTAATAATTCATAGCTATGCATTTTAGGATTGATTATTGTTCTTACTATTTTTATAAAATCTTCCTTGTTTGTCATCCTTTTGTTTTTGACCATATTAAATCATTAACCTCACTTTACCCTTTCAGGGTACATATCTCTTTTCTGGTTCCCCAAGTGTTACCCAGAATTTTTGAACTCTGAAATTTGGTAAAAATTAATACCAGTAAATTCATCTTTTTCATAAGATATCAATGCAATTGCATCCATGGATTCACCTAGAATTTCTGGGATTACAGAGTGGAATGGCATTGAAGAGTTGAAGAATTATACTGAATGTGGCAGGGAAGAGGGTGAAATATATGCAGATGTATTTTTAAAGCAATCAGATTTCACATTGAGGAGATTGATACTGGAGTTAGTGAGGAAGACATGGAAGATGCAATCATTTTAGATTGTAAAGTTTGCCATTGTTCTTATAATCTAGCAGCACACGTTTGATTAGACATAGACCTGCTATCTTTAGGAACACAAACATGTACTTATTCACACTATCACATTAGGAAAGGGAGAAACATTCACAATTCAGAATGATGTTCTGTGTTGACTAATTTTCCACAAGGAAAATACCTATTGCTTCAATTTCTTTTGAGGAAACTTCTAAAGTGAAAATAGCATCAACTAAAAAAAATGTCTAACAAATGGACAGAACACAGAAATTTGTTGCTAAGAGCTTGAGATTTCCTGCATGTGACCACAAAAAATGTCTAAATTATTCAAAATTTAAATTATTGACTAGAAAAAATATGTAAGAAGTATTCTTGGTGTTTGAAAGGGATTATATGACAAAAACCCCCCACAAAAACTCTTTGGCTAAGTTCAGACCAATTTTTACCATTTCCTGGACCCTGATTGGGGTGAAGTTGCTATTACAGTGTATCCATCACCGTATCTTTCTCAACTGTGACGATGGAAAACAATGAGTAAGAGAGAATTTTCCACTGTCCATGAGGTGCTACCAGACTTGCTGACTGAGAAAATTCCTCCATATTTGGGTGGCATGGAGTTTACAATCTCAGAAGAAAATCACATATGCTAAGAATCAAGAACTACTAAATGTTTTCCATTGTTCACTTTTACAAATAGAAACTTCAGTTGTAGCTATCCTTTCTTTCTGTTATCTCGGATAGGAAGTACTTTGGTGGCAGATAGCTTTCTTTTAGAGATGAGCCAAAACACCTGATAAATAAAATACAGCACAAATCTCAGATTTTTAGACCCAGCTACAGAAGCTGTATAAGGTTTGGGGGAGGATGAATAGTTTCAAGTAGACAGGAAAGTTTTGAAGGTAAGGCTGGAATAGAGAGGTGCATGTCATTGTTGAGAAGTCAGTGAGCTGGACTGGATAAATTATTGACTGTCTCTTCTACATCTATACTTCTCTCCTTCTATAGAACTCTAGTATTGCTCAGTAATAACTCATCATTAGCAGACTCTTGTCCATGATCCAGATTCATCCTTGCTTTTTTTCAAGTCATTGTGCTTTTACTGGCTATAGTAGTGTTTAGGCATGTGATATAACTCAAATCAGTTAGATGAAAAGAGATGTTTGCTTGGGATTTGAGGGACATGTGCTTTTATACCTAGATGTAACAGAGGAAGGATGTGATTCCTGTTGTTATTGATGGTCATCCTATACAATGAGGGCAATTATCAGCAGGATAAAGACTGCTTTTTAGAGTAGTGATAGATCAGACCCGGGTTCACGATGTCCCTTTGAATCCTTATATGAAGAAGCCCTATCTCATGTGACCCTTTCTAGAAATGTGAGCCAATATATTCCCTCATTTCTGAAACTCTTTTGAGTTAATATTATTTCAATTGCAACCAAACACAATCCCACTGACACAGAATTTGATAGTGACATAAAAATAACTAAGTCGTTCAGCAATATAGAGGAAAATTAAGAAGATTTACTCTTGACTCCTCAGATGAGCATTCCAGATAAAAATGTAGTAGTTAAGAATATAGGTTTTTGAGCCAAATATACATGAAATTCTACTCTGCTCTATTCATTACTGCCTTGTCTTCTCTAAACTCCAGTCTTGATATTGTACAATGAAGATATAGAACCTACTTTATAACTGTAGAGAGTAAATGAGATAATTCACATAAAATTCCTGTCATAAAGTAGATGTTCAATAATTGTAACCATCATTTTAATGGCCAAAGCAAAAAGTATTTAAGATCTCTTGTTGAGAATTTCTGTATGAGAAAATGGCTCAAGAGGAACAGAACACTCTAATATGAAATTCCGAAAATATAGTTTCAAATGATTCTGATGATGAAGAGAGTAGTTAGTTAAAGAAACTGCTGTGACTGTACAGGAATATTTTCTATGAACTCAGATATTTAAAAAATGTATATTGAAAGACAGAAGAAAAATCTTACTACCAAGAATAAATATAAAACAGAAGTGCCAAATTGAAACTACAGGATTGGGAGGGCTAAGGTACAATAAGAATACCAATTTAAAACAGATTCATAATTATGTCCAAATTCACAACAATAAAGACAAATCAAGAAGATACACATCGAGACTATGATATTGAGATGAGAAAAAGAATATAGGACTCTCTACAAATTAAAATGAGCAATAAGCACTGTAATATGTGGAGTAGAGATGGAATGGCCAAAGAGAAAAATGATAGTCTGACCATTTTTAAGGTAAATGGTAGTTCTATAACATTTTAAATTATACTTTGAAACATTACAGTGCATGTTGACTTGATTGTTACTTAGTTAGGAGAAATGTAATAAAATAAAGTAGAAGATAAATTAGATTCCTATCAACCTGAATTAGTGATACATTTCAGAGACAAGTCTTGGCAATACAAAAAATATAACTGCTCTTTATCTTGAGTTAGGTATTAGCAACATACTGTTTTCTATGTAGGCCTAATAATCAGTTTGTCTCAGTGCCCTGAAAGAGCTTGTAAAAATCTTTGATTAACTTAAAATTATAAAAAAAAAATTATTAGTGATTATACAAATGGATAATATGGTCCCCACCTCCATGCTCACAGAGATTGGAAATTGGACCTGGGTTCAGAAGGACGTCACCTTATATATGTATCTTGTTTAAAATATACCAATACATGTATACACACACACACACACGCACACACACGCACACACACGTCCTAACTTTGCTTTGTCTGCTAGAAATAAAAGTTTGTGGGGAAGCCTTTGATATTAAGGTCAAATTCAGGTCTGACCTAATTAAATCTCCTAGAGAAGAGAAGACAAACTTTTACTCACTAAGGCAGGAGAGAACACCACTTTCTCACCAAGGAGGTCTTTGGAAATAATTCACCTTCAGGTGAACTGCTTTTAGAAAGCACTTTTCAGTTACCTGCCCCCAGAGTGAAGTTCAAAAGAAAAGGGAGTAGAATGTTCTCAATCAAGATCTCTGGGCTGTGGTGTTTTCAACCACTGGAGAGTTGCTTGATTCTGAACATTATCACCTTCAGGAATAGAAAACAGTCATTTCTTTACCCAGTCTTTTAGTCTTGGAACAAGAGGCCTAGAAAGTCATTCTCACAGAAGACTTTTCTTGCTTTTAAAAATACAATCAAATTCGTTCCAGTGGAGTGGTATATAAGAAAGAGCACCTCTTCTACTTCTGCAGTGGTAATTGGACTAGCCTAATTAGATTGCCTAAGTATTTAGATAGCAAGGTGATTGACACTATAAATACTGTATGTAGCTAAACTGGGAGCATCCCTTGTGACAATAATAGCTATAGAGTTAGGTCTGATAGGTTAGGAAGATACAAGCCAAGTACTTTGCTACATTCCATAATATTTATTGATAGTTATTTATGTTGACATTTTCAGCCATTTGTGGCATCTTTTTACTCTAGATCTGTGGGTAGTGTGGTCAAAGATGACTTCTGCAGACAAAGATATCATCTTGTATGCAAGGTAAGTGTCATTGTGGATTCTGCACAATAACTAAGAAAACTATTATAACTTGTAAACCACTGCCTTCCAGAAATCAAGCTGCACTTAATCAGCTCAGAATTAGAAAATACTTAAATGAGAACTGCAGTGAGTGAAAAACCACATATTGCATAGAAGCTAATGGTCTTTGGTCAGAAAACCAAATAATATGATGGGATGTTGAGAACAGACACACCAAATGCTGAGTTGCTTTGTTTTTCTTCTCAAACTTTTTTTTTCTGCTTCCCTTATAAATGTGGGGCAACCTCAGTGAGAATGACTAGAGTGGCAAAACTGGAGCTTCTGATTTATATAAGCAGGAATTGATTCATGTTTTCAGTCTATGAGCTTAGTTCTTCCTAACTGGATGGTCATTTCTGATTTTCTTTTTTTGTCCCTTAAAGGAAAGGTATAGGTAGGAATGAATATGAGCAGAGGCAGGCAGATAGAAAGAGAGAGTAGGAAGAAGCAAGATTTTATTTCTCTCATTTAGTTGTTCATCTTAGTTGTTCCCACAGGCCCTGAGACAGGGATCTAGGACGCTGGGATGTATGTGGACTATGCCCAATCCCTACTTCACCAGAGTGCACTTTATTACTGATTTGTAAAATGGTTGTGCAATCTTCCATATCACCAGGTATTTACATATAGTAGTAAGGCAATGATAGATACAGGCTAAAATCTTTGCTGGCAAAATTAACTCTTCACCATGGGGAAAAGGGAAATTAACATTCATAATGCCCAGTTTCATGGTAGAAATGACAGAACTGCTGTTATCTATGCTTAAAATAATGCTGCAAGAATCCTACCATCTGGCTGGCACCCATTTTAAAGATGAGAGCATTGAGCTGTTAACTGCTCAGTGATCGTTGGTTGTCGAATAACGCCCCACAATGTGGAACAGGGCCCACATTTGAATTACATCATATTTTATTTCCTCATGAAAAATGCTGTCTTAGGGAAATAGATGACTATCTTAATTACGAGATTTTTAGACTTTTTTAAAAAATTTTTTATTGTGCTTTTGTCTTTGTAGTTAATTAATGTATTAGTGGAAGTAGCACTGGGCAATATCACACAGTAAGTTAGGGCAGAAGCCAGATTTAGAATAAAAACAACTGAGTTCAAATCTTGAGACTGGCAGCTTTGTCTTGTGATATTAGACATGTCACTTTAAACTCTCTGAATCTCAACTCATTTACTGGTGAAATAAGGATATTTATAACACCTATTTCCAGAATGGGTAGCAAAGAAAAAAAAAAGAACTTGAAAATACTTTAGGGAATTATATGGTGTATTTTAAAATTATTTGTATCTAAAGGATATAAAATCAAAATGTTTCATACTTAAAGGAGTGTTTCACTTATTGGGGAATTCATTTATTTCCCACTGAAAATCCATTGTATCCACTAGGCTGAATTAATGATATGCTGATAATGAAATATTATTAAGGACTGTAAATATGCTATGCTTTTCTCACCTCATTCCAAAGGAGGTTATAGTAATCTCATTGACAATAATTGTAGCAAAAAGTGTCAAAGTATGCTTTATATAGGTAACAAAATGAGCATTTGTCTTTTGAAATGCAAAGGTTTTTCACACTTCATTATTTTTCAATTGCCTTAGTGGTACATAATCCAAAAAACTGCCCAAATTGTAATTCTCTACATCTGTTTTGCTTTCTTTGTTCTCTCATTCTCTACTATAAGTAGTCAAAAAAATTTTATATAACTTGTACTCCCCAAGTATTTCTTAAATAACCAGTAACTTATTAATTGGCTCACTATCCCCAGTACTGCTTTGTCCACCCCATTCTATTCTCAAACACACGTGTCATACTGCACATCTCAGTATGGCATATACTTGTTCAAAGTCCTCAGTGGATTTTTTCATTACATGAAGGGTAAAAAGCTAAACTCCATAGTAAATCACAGGAAAACTTTCGGAATCATGTAATTAACTATGTTAATTAATTTATAATGTATTTGAAGAATAACTTCTGAGCACCGACTCTGTGCCAAGTACCATGTACTTTTCTGGTGCAATGGAAGTAAACAAAACAGACATTAAGCAACCGAATTTCCCCAGGTATCTTAGCAAATAATAAAAATGTTTTGAGGGAGGGAAAGTACTGGGAGTAGCTAATGCCAACCCAGTCTGGGAGGGTAAGTAGTAAGTACTCCCTTAAGACACATAACTTTTGCCCTCCATTTTTTCCCTAGGGATGTTGACAACTTTATTGATAACTTCAATTTGTGGGATCACCATGTCAGACAAACTACAATACTGCTAGTTGACTTTGTTACAAGATACTCTACTGTTGTATAAGTAACAGAAAAATGATCCAATCTCTTTTTACCAACTGACCTCTCAAAAAATGAATCATTTTTTTCAACATGTAATTCCACATGATCGCGACCTGCATGACACATAAATTTTTTTAAATAGAATAAGCATATTTTTTGGTTTCTTCTTCTTCTCTATTTTATTATTATTTTTTAACTGAAATAAAATTCCATTATAAATTAAATAGGTTTAAGGTATGTATCATTATAAATCAACATTTGTATGCACTATATTAAATTCATCACTAAAAGTTCAATTATATTTTGTTGGTGGCCGTACTACCCTGAACATATTGATCTCTTCTCATCTCTTTTGTTTCATACTTCTTAAGTTATAGTAAGTTTCCTAAATATGTATGTCCTCTCTTCTTATATCTCTTTCATTTATCCCTTAAAGTGGTCTTGCAAAAACCATAGAAGATACTAATCATGAAAGTCAGGAATGACTATAGAATCTATAGACAATCAAGGAGTAATAAGAAAATATTATCAGAAAATTTTTGATATACTCAGTAAGTTAGATAAAATGGTGAAATTCCTTGAAAGACAAAATCTACTAATGTTCACTCAAGAAGAAATAGATAATCTGAATAGTTATGTATCTAGAAGAGAAACCAAATTTTAGTTAAAGCTTACTCACAAAATTGAAGATGAGGAGAGACTTCTCAAATCATTCTATTTAGGTCAGTATTATCCTAATAGCAGATAACAAAATCGTACAAATAAACTAGAAGGTGGAAAAGAACATTCAAGACCAATACCCCCTCATGAACATAGATGCAAAAACACTACATCAAATTTAAGAAATGAAAATCAACAAAATATAAAAAAGATAATAAATCATGACTAATTTAGATTTAGTCCAGATTTGTTTTAGTATTTAAAAAAGTCTATCAATGCAATTGATTATATAAACAAACTAAAAAAAAGAAAAACAATAGGATCATCTTAAGAGATTCAGAAACTTTTGAAAAAGTTTATCTATGTTGATAAATTCTATCAGGAAAGCAGGCAAAGTTAAGAAGGAAAAACCTAGAGTAAGCATCATAATGGTGAGAGAGTGAATACTTTCCTTTAAAGGAAGTAAAACGATAAAGATGTCTCCTCACATCTTTGTTTATTTAATATACTGTAGATTTTAGCCAGTGCAATGAGGCAAGAAAAAGAAAGAAAATGCGTCCATGTAAGAAATTGAAAAGTTATTTTTTTCATTCAAAATTGTCAAAATCATCTATGTAGAAAATTTAACAATATACCAAAAAAGACCCAAACCAATAATTTAGTACCGCCATGTTATATGATACAGTATCAAAATAATTTTATTGAATTTTTATATAGAATTAATTAATAATCAGAAATTTCTACAACAAATGTAATTTATAATAATAATGAGAAATATGAAATATCCAAGTGTAAGTCTGACGAACATGTACAAAATATGTGTAATGAAAATAATGAAATATATTGAGAAAACTTAAGGATCTAAATAAGTGATGATACATCATTTGTTCATTGATTAGTAAACTTCACATTGTTACATGGTCATTTTACCCATATTAATCGTTCATCAAAATTAATCAAAATCTCAAATGTGAGCACGGTCTTTTTCTTTTCTTTAAGAATGGAATGGTGGTGGTAAACTTATTGTAGTATGAATTGAAGTTCACTTAAAATGATGATACACATTTTAAACTTACATAATGCTAAGAAGTAATGATTCTTCAATAAAATTAATTGGAAAAATAAAATAAATTGACAAGATGATTCTACAATTCATGCAGAAACACAAAAAACCTCCAGCAGGAGTCAGTAAACACTCAGTTTCACTACTAGCCTGTTGTTTGACTGTATAAAGTTTTATTGGAACACAGTCCTGCTTGTTGTGGAAGAGCTACCTGTGGCTGTTTTGTACTCGGTGGCAGAGTTCAGTCCTTACAAAAGAGACTACATAGTCTGAAAACGACTTACCATCTGTCTCTTCAAAGGAAAAACAAGTTTACTGACCCCTTACTTAGAATAACAAAAACAAGTTTGAAAAAGAACAAATGTAAAGGACTAACATTACCTGAATTTAAGACATAATTAATTTTCTGTAGTAAAGAAGTGTGCACTGGCATTGAGTGAGATAAACAGATCAATAAATCAAAATGGATAGTCCCAAGTAGACCCATAGTTACCTGACAATAGACTCTGAACAAGGGTGTAAAGGCAAGTGAGTGGAAAAGAAGAGTGTTTTCAACAAAGTGTGCTGTGATCATTAGACATCCACATCTAAAAGGAGAGGACTTAGAACCACTCTTCTAGACCTTATGCAACAATAAATTCTAAAAGAATCTTAGATCTAATATAAAATATAAAGCTATAAAACTTTTGGAAGATGGCATAAGAGAAAATCTGTGACATGGGATAAGGAGATGATTTCTTCGATATGACATAAAAAGCATGCTCCATAAAGAAAAAAAATTATCAATTGAGTTTCATCAAAATTGAGAGCTTCTGTTTTACTTCTAGGAAAATGAAAGACAAACTAAGAGAAAATATTGGCAAAGCATTCATGTGAGAAAACACTAATATTCAAAACAGATAAATTATTCTCAAAGCTGTTATCAGAAAACAGACAACCCAATATAAAATATACAAAAGATTTGAACAGACACTTCCCCGAAGAAGAACATAAAGATAGCAAATAGGCACATGAAGAGATATCCAAAGTTAATGTCCATCAGGGAAATGTAAATACAAACCACAATAATGTACCTCTGTAGACCTAGTAGAGGCACTAAAATTCAAAAGACTAGCCATCTCAAGTGTTGATGAGAATGTGAAGAAATTGTAACTCTCATGAACTGCTAGAAAGAGTGAAAAATAGCATAGTTACTCAGAAATACAGTTTGACAATTAATTATAATGTTAAATATACATTTAGTATTTGAGCTATACCTAGGGATTTATATGAGATAGAAAAGCATATATGGTTTCTACATACATGTGCGTAACAGATTTATTTGTAATAACCCCAAACTGGACAAATCCAAATACTCAACAAGTTAACTGCTAAGTAATTTGTAACATTTCTATACATTAGAAAACTACTGAACAATAAAGAGAAAAGACCCTTAATACACACACCACTGATGAATTTTAAAGTAATTGTTCGGCATGAAATAAACCAGACAAAAAGGGTACAAATCACATGTACTACTTATTTAGTGCTCTAAAAAATGCAAACTAACCTACAATGATGACACAAGTCATTTGTTATGGGAGAGGTCACTGAGAGTGGAGGGAAGGAATTACAAAGCAGCATAGGGAGATTATATCATTTTGAAGAAAATCTATACACAACCAACTTTGATCCTCTAAGCCATCAGGATCATAGCTAAGGAATATTGCAGACTTGTTCCAGATAGAATTTAGTTTCTAATCAATGTTTTTTTGCGAAATGCTCGTTGAATATTTACATTGCTGAATGAATTTAAAAGAAAATTTTTCCCACAACTGAAACTGAAAAGCAAAGCAATAATCTATAGTCTTTTGGAGAATATTAAGTATTTCCAACAAAATAATAGTTTTTGCCAAAATGATGATTTTTCACTAACACTGGCAATCCAGAAGTATGTTGTCATTTATAGAAGAGGGCCTTTCACTGTTGTTATTCATGATTGTACCCCAGTTCCTTCCATATGTAAAATGGGTATATCCCTGAGTTCTAGTTATCCAAAGTGATCAATTCTTAGACTGCCCAAGAATGTATTTCAACAGTATTGATTTGCATGCAGCACTTTTAATTTTAATTTCCTTGTATTAAAGGGCACACATTTATTCAATATCTTCCTTATTCAATGATGGTGGAAAACAGGCTACATCTGCCGAAGAGCAAACATTGTTTCTTCTCTCCAGATGTCTGCTTTTTCTCCCAGAAGTTGGAGAGCATTGGACAAGCAATAACAGATGATGAACACATGCATAACTACAAATGGGCAGGCTGATTGTTTTCAAAATTGGTATAAACATTTGCTCTTGGGTTGAGATTTAGCCCATAGCAAATCTTTACATTTGCGTTATAAACTCTCAACTAAAATAATGTTTATAATAGAAGTGCTGACAATGTGAAAATTCAGTTATGGTCAGGAAAGCAGCTTTGTTTAAAAAATGCCATTTTGTGCTTCCATAGTTACTTCCTAACCAGTGTCTGAGATGTCAATTTCTCCAAAGATTTTTTTTTTCCATTCCAGAGAAGAATTTGACAACTGTTTTGAAATGAACAAGAAATCTGAACTGCAGGCTTTTGCTTCTTCAACAAATACCATTAGTTTGTGGGGCTATGTGCTTGTTAGTTAACTGGTCACATATATGAGGATGATGATGTTATTGATGATGATGATGAATAGATGGGTGAATTAGATTTAAGCATGTTGCAGGAGAGGTTTGATTTTTATACAATATTTGAAAAAGAAATGGCAGCAATTATCAAGAAATATCTAGTATTCTCTGACTTTGACTATGCCAAAATAAAGTGGGTGCATTGACTAGAGGTTATAAAGGTCAGAAAAATCTCTTGACTTGCTTCTAAGTCAGTTGGTATGGGATGGAAAGACTGGTTTTCAACACGGAGTTATGACAGTAATCCCAGTTAGGGAATCGGGTGTTCCTCATATTTTCATTGTGCTCATGCAAATATGACCCTGATGTATATAGTTGAATTGCAAAGTCTGCCCTACTCCACAAATGGTTTTAAAAAACCCATTAAAATAAAAAAAAAAAATAAGATGCAGAAAGCTCTATTGGTGCATTCTCTATGAGTAAGAGATTTTCTTTTGGAAAACCGTGAACATATAAATCATAGGAAAGCAATTTTGTATTTGATTATAACCCGTGTTTGGGAGCACTGCTATAATTTTGGATGCAAAGCAACTATTTTTTTCCCCCATGGTGACCCCACTCAATATTAATCAATATTTTGAATTTAAAATTAATTAAAAATTTTTACGCATTAAAATAAACTCATGTATAGATTCCCCATTCCTCATACATATGTCAACATATACTGCCCTCCACCAAATCACCAAGTGTTCTTCACCACTGTCCAGTGGGTTCTACCACTATTTGCCATTTGCCGCCCCCGACCCAGTCCCATTTCCTATTGGTAACCTCAGTTCTCAGTGTCCTAGAGATGGTTTTATATCATCTGTTCCTTTGCTTTGTCTATTCAATTCCACCTATGGATGAGGACATCAGGTATCTATCTTTCTTCTTTTGACTTATTTCACTTCACATAAGTCCCTCTAGATGATCATCCATGTTGACTCAAATGACAGGATTTCATCTCTTCTAAGGGTTGTGTAGTATTCTGTTGTATATATGTACCGCATCTTCTTTATCTATTCATCTGATGTTGTGCAACTAGGTCGTTTTCAATTCTTAAGTATTGTGAATAGGGCTGCAGTAAATGTGAGGTGCATACATCTCTGCAAATGAGTGTTTTTGTATATTTTGGGTAAATACCCAGAAGTGGGATGGCTGGATCATATGAGATTTGAATAGAATCTAGTCTCTCTTTGGTTCAGACATATAAAGGACACATGTCTCTTATATTTGACTCAAAAGTAGGTAGAAAATTCTCCTGAAAATGTTGAGTCTCTTGAGACAGAAAAAAAAAAAGAAAATCAAACCTAAGTCACCTTGTAGAGTACTAATGCTTAGAACTTGTCCAATACTATACACAAGCAATTAGGTTGTCAGTGCAAAATTATTACATTTGTGTTTTCCTGCAACAGCACACAGGTAATGGGGTACTCTTCTCACAGTAACAGCCCTTAAAATAAGGCATGAAAAAGGACAAAAACTTAAATATAGAACTTTAACAAAAAGCCCATCTAAGCAATAGGACAGAATGTGGATTCTGCTTTTGTAATTTGGTTTCAAGTCTCTGACCATGCCAACTTTCAACCTAGCCCAGGGTTAAGAAGATGCCATTTGCTTGTTAGATATATGAGGGGAAACATTTGGATGGTGAAATATTAATCTTCTGAATGGACTAATATTTAGAGGATTAATACTCAGCCTTCTTGGGCTACTATTTTCTTGATCTATTTTGAAAACATTGTTGTACACATCAGAATATAAGGAAGAGAGCATGTATGTGAAACTATGGAATTCATTCTAATTTTCCATATTAACAAGAAAAGTTCATTTGGGACACTGAAACCTTTCACATGAAGGCAGAGCTTGTATAAAATGGTACAATATAAACCTTAGGTAGATTATATTGTTAATTATTTTGCATTTTTCTATAATTTAAATTTCCATTCAAATGGAGTATATTCACACACTGAATTTTAAAATTCTGGTGGACAGAATAAAAATGGAATTAAGAAAGTATTTTTTTCTCCTTCGATCAGTACTGTAGTGTAAGCAGATTTAAAATATACTTTCTAATAAATGCCTTGCCTTTTATTTCCCTTTCTTAACTACTTGGGATATCCTAATTAACCATGCTCAATTGATTGCTTTCAAAATAAGACCGAAGAGCTCTCATCTAGTCAAGTGGAAGCTAATTCACTCTTTTACACTACTGCAATGATGTATCTTACACACACACATACCCATAGCCACACACCCATTACATGTACTATGTTTGCAATATCATATTTTGAGTCTTCTGGTTTGAGTCAGTGTAACTTGCTAGTCACATTTCTATGAATTTTTGTGCATTATTTTTCTTTCAGTACTCCTGAGTACATATGACTATTTTTCATTCACAGATGGAAAATTGTTTTTCAAATTTTCATGTGTGTGACCATTTGACAAACTCACATCCAGGAAATATGCTGTTTCCCTTGAAAAAAATCAAAAGAATAAATGGGAGAAATTAAACACAAATAATTGCCTCTCTCTATTTCTTTTCAGGTCAAAATTAAATGCCCTTAACAATTTGATCATGAGATTGTAGAAAGTCAGTAGTCAGAGCATTTCTGTACATGACCTTATTCTGCAGGAGAGCATAGGATTTTCAGTTTCTAGTTATTGTGTATCCCATAAATATCTCAGTCACATGGATAAACAAGGGTAGGTGATATTTTAAATGTCATACACAGACCTGAAAACTTTCATCATATTTAAATCTCAGTTCTGGCATGACACAAGTTCGAAATGTTACATGTAAATCATCTTGACTTAAGCTTCCTACGAAACACAAACCATTTTCTGAGGACCTATGAGAGCAGACTTCAGGAGATTCTGTCTCACTGTGGGATGGCAGGACACAGCGACTCCAGGACCACCCTGGTGTGCAGCAATCAACAATACAGTGGCCCACTTTATACGGGCGTCAGACAGTCTGTAACCAAACAGGCAGAGCCTCCACAGAGACAAGACCTTCTAATAAGTGACTTCTAGTAAAAGGGTGGAAAAAAGTTTAACTTTAACATATGCAACAGGTTCTTTTGTGTTCTACCTTTCAGGTGTAGCAATACTATCAAGAACATCTATCTTGAAGCACCATGAATACAGGGAGAGAATATTTTCATGTTCTCATGAACTTTCGTCTCTTTATTATGGTTTCCAGGTGTAAACATCTCATCACATGCCTATTTTCACCCACAGGACTGCAAATTCCATTTAAGTTTTATCATGTCCTGTTCATCTAACTGTCTCTAACTTTCAACATAGCGCATGTTTAAGAAGTCATTATATGTACATGTGTATATGTCTCTATATAGCTGTATATACATAGTGAAAATATTTGTTTTATTCTAGTGCTGGTCTTAGCTATCTGGGAGTCTGAACAAAACACTTTATATATTAAAAATCTTCGGTTTCCTCATCTAACAAATGGGAATAATACAACTTTAAATGCTTCACAAAAAATAGAAAAAGAGATCATGTATTGAAAAAAATAAAATTTAAAAAAGCATATGTCTTCAAGGTACAGTTTTGGGAATTTCTTGTTATATAAGCTGAATCTTCTAATGTTATATGCTATCTATATTGTTTGACAATGTAATAGGATAGTTGAATTTGCTTCTGACAGACAAATGTTCTTTGATCCTTTATTTAAAGATCATTCAACAGAAACTTTTTAATTTGGATAATTTCAGTAACACATTTAATGATAAAAATGACAAAACAATTACCTCAGGAAGCATTAAAATATTTCAGTTCCCTTTAATTTTGACTTTATATCAGAAAAAGTGCCTCAGGGAGTGTTCAAACCTGCTGTGATACGTAGAGAGGCTAAACCGCATTTTGCCAATAGGGGCAACTTTCATAAACTGGGTACACAAATAGAAAATAATAATGTTGAAGAAAGTATAATTAATTAATTCAAGCTTCAAGATAAGATCACTCTATCCTGCTGACCCTACATGTTAATCAGTGGATTGATTAATTGCTACAATCATAATAATTATATGGTGCAAATCTAAGTACATTTAATGATAGTGTAGACTTGGAGTTAAAAGTTCTTTTCAATCTGCATATCTTTTCTCTTTCTTGAATCAGAAGAGTTGGTATCATTTACTTTAAAGCTATCTTCTGGCTTGCAGAGCTGGAAAGCTTATGTCAAAATTAGACAAAGTTCAATTTTGCTTGTCCAATTAAACATTTCTGACCATTTCTCAATACCCTGCTTAAAAATGTAAAACAAGCTCACCTATGAAATAGGCATTTTATATAAAATGTATTACATATATTGATCAAATTATATTACTGTCTTCATATGAGGGAATTCTAATTTAGGCTTTAAATTTTTCTCCAACACATGGACACCAATATAGATCATGGTAACTTTGATATTGCCCCAATTTTTATTTTGATTACTCTCAACTTCTGATTAACTATTCAGGGTTTCAATAGTCACAAAGATTCAGCTGGGTGATTCTGAAATAATTCCTTACAACACAAAGGTACATTGAGTCCTGTGGATCCTATATGTCTATAAGAACAATGATGACAAATAATAAGCTCACTGATAAGTTGTTTTTGGTCCAGTTATCTACTTTATGCAAAGCAACTCATCACTGCAACTTTTCTATTTTTATTAAAAGCACTTCTCTCCCCTTGGCTATCTAAGTTCCACACATGCCATGAGGGTTTATCTAAGTTGAAATAATGAATAATAATTAAATTATTACAACTTACTTTTTGTAATCTTTCATATGTACCTACTTTTCTTTCTTTTGCAAAATAGTTAAAATTGATAAGCAGTTTAGAATCTACCTAGCTGCTACATATTTCTTAGATTTATAGAAAATACCTTAAAAATACAGATTCCTGGTCTCTAGCCCCAAAGATGACACAGAATATTTCAGAACAGAGTAAAACAGCAAAAGAATTTTTAAAAAGGTTGTATAATTATGTGGAGATAACAACTGCTAATATTTTCAAGTTAATATATTATTTTTACTTATAAATACTTACATACTTTTAAAAAATAGGTTAATTGTGTATATGCTATGATCTTTGTTGATATTTGTTTATTGGCATTTTACATTTGAGGTAATGTTTTCTATAACACAATTTAACAATTGTATGATGTTTCATTATGTAAGTCTGGAATATATGTCATTTTTACATTTTTCACTATTATATGTAACATTTTGAGGAGCAAGTTCATACATATTCTTAAGCATTCTCAGAAAATTATCTAAAGTACATTTCTAGATATGTAATAGC
Source organism: Solenodon paradoxus (assembly GCA_004363575.1). Lineage (NCBI taxonomy): Eukaryota > Metazoa > Chordata > Mammalia > Eulipotyphla > Solenodontidae > Solenodon > Solenodon paradoxus. The sequence goes on along the minus strand of RJWH01000109.1, from coordinate 811,790 downwards.
CATTACAAAGCTATGCATATTTAAAGGCTTTTAATACACACGTCCACACCCATATTTTACATGTATAATGTGCACTTTTTTCCAAAATTTGTAACAGAAAAATAAAGATGCACATTATTCATGGGTTGTACTAATTCTATAGCTATATAAATGTTTTTAATTCTTTTGTTTATTATTATGAGTTAAGAGTGTAACTCTAGAAACCAGTAGCGATACACAAAAATACAGACACTGAAAACTTTAAACCAAATATGTTATTAAATATGCTAAAGATCATGGCAACAGAGCTGCTGGGAGACATGCTGGCCCTCTTTACCCAGAGAGTGTCATCAGACAGTGGAGGCCACAGGAAGGAAAGCTTCCTGTACCTGCATCTGTGCTGGTGTTTTGTAATTATTTGTTACATAAAATTTCTTGTACCAAAATATGCTAAAATTCCTTTCTAATACAAAAACACAAATACCCAAATATAAACAAAAATTTGAATTTAAAAAAAACATTTTTTTTTCCTTAAATGTTTGGGTGTTTTATACATGTTATAATGGGTGTGTATTATACACGGCAAAATATGGTATACAGCTAAAAAACATTCCAAGAATGTTTCAAAAATTCCAAGTAGCTGTTGTAGCCTCATCATGAACTTTAGCTGGCATTTCATCTATAGGCAAGTGTTTATGTCATCAGTAATTCTTTAAGAGTATCATCAACTTCTACCCAGACAGCAGAAATTGTATCTTATGTGAAGATTATTAAAATTTTGGCTATCCCCCTTGTAGTTGCCACCAAGACTAGAAAAAGGAAAATTGTAAGTAATTAATATCCTGAAGTAAACTTTGATAAGATCTAACATAAAAGCTAAAAACCTGAAGCAGGAGATTGTTATTTTCTTGTGAGATACCTTATTCTGGCCATCTGTTTAACAAATATCTGGTTCCAAACAGTGTCAATTAAAACTGATGACAAGTCTTAATAACTTCTACTTGTGAATATCAGCAAGACCAGCATTGTGCTCCTTTTGTAGTTATGGCAATTGAGGTATTTACAGATTGTAAATGTATACACAGAGTGCTATCTCTCTCTCTCCAAATATATATATATATATACATATATATATACATATATGTATGTGTGTGTGTGTGTGCAGATTTAGATAGAGACAAAGAAATATATTCTATATCCATCTGCTTTGGTCTTCAACCTCACAGAACACACACTACTAGGAAGTTATACAAAATGCAGTGCTTTGTAGTGTTAGGAAATACCAAATGTGGTACCAAGAAGTTCTTAAATATAGTAATGAACCCTCTCCTGTAAAAGTGAGCACTGTTCAAAAGAGCCTGTAGGAGCAGCCTTCGGGATGCTTTGCAGCTGGAGTTGTCCCACTGTGAGAGATCAGAAACTTCAGGATGGTAGCTGTAGTACCAGATCCTGGAAAGGCAATCTACTTTCAAATGCAAAGTAAACTAAAGGGAATGGCTGCTCACACATGGACCTGATGCCACCAACATAAGAAACAAAGCAACAGGAGCAGTGAAAAAGGAATGTGGTGGCAGATGGAAAGGTCTGCGCGAAGTGTCCACCCAGCTTTGTTTGGCCCATATTCTGAAACAACTAGAATAAACACTTAGTGTCATAATTTATATGCATATCAGTACCAATAAATCAGAATCATGTAAACAGTCATGTTTATTATATTCTTGTTGCTTAATATTCATGACAGTAATTTATTTTTATAGTACAGTTTCACTGTTCTCTCCACCATTGCTTTGCATTTAAGTCTGGCAAGTTGTATTAGCAGGAGTTCAGGTAACCCTTTGAAGACTGCAAAAGTTCACTAGCCCAATCAAACTACTTTATTAGTTCATATAATTCTCCCTTTCCTCTCTCACGAACTTTTAAACTAACTAGGTAAAGTGTCTGTAAACTATGTAGTAATACTACTTTGACATAGAAAATCTGAAGATGTGAGTCAGTGTAGTCCTCTGAAGGTAGCTGTATGACAAAGCCTTTAAGACAGCTAAGCATATTGGGGAAAATGGAAGTGGTTGATTCTTAAATTTACTATTAGCAAAATAGACGAAATTAAGTTATGATCTCCACTTCTCTTATTCACCTACTCATCATCAAGCCTTTAGCATTCCCATACTTCAGCTGTTCATTGATGCTAAACACTATGGATTTCTAATGGAGGAATGATATGAAACAGCCACCACAAAGCACATTATGTTTTTATATACTCCTAGCAATGCAGCTGCAAATATGAGTAAAACATGGCTCTTATTTCAGAGATGCTTAGGTCAGGTTAAGGGATAGGATACAGTATTACACTATTCTACCTAGACATAAGACGGCTTATACTCAGCTTTGTTCTTAAAAATCCAACAAATATAATTTATAATTATTAAACAGTCACCCAATGGCAACTCTGGAAAACCAATATTATTTAAAACAAGACTCCCAATTAGTAATATCCTCATGACCCATGTATTATTTTTTATGTTTGCTATTTCATCAAAGATGTTAAATATTTAAAGAGGAGTATCATCTAGTGTGAACATAGTACTGATATTTTAACTACAGTTGGGCTTTCTCAAGTTTGGAATATAATAGGTTGACATAATGAATATACTGTATAGTCTTCATGAAAATGCATTTCTAGCACACGGCACTAGAGATAAAGTGATGCTTCATTGTAGTGTTATCTTTCAATTAAATAAGACACATGATGAAAACTCTTAAATAAGAATTTTTTCAATGTTATTTCTTAATTCATTTGTTAAAAATGTCATAAGGACATGTTACCTTATTACTACATACAGTTTAAGCATTTCCTTCTCCTTCTACTAGGTGTGTTTAGATTTCACTGGTGTCCTTAATTTCATTTTTAAAGATTTTTTCCAGTGACCCAGGTACGACAATCAATACCTGTAAGGTTGCTTTAGATACAAAAATCAATCAGCATTTTGTTATGAATTTATTTTAAATTGAATAGTCAAGGCAGAATCCTTTCTTAAATAATAAAGTTTTAAGACCATATGTATGAGCAAAGAAGTTTATTCATGTTCTGTTTAGTTTCCTACCATTGTTGACAACATAGAATCTTTATCTGAACCACATCTAACTCTACTGATTATCTTAATCCTAAGGAGATATTTGTTATCACTTTGTTCAAACCAGGTAAGAGTGACGGTTTCATGGTTAAGAGTAACAGCTGTGGAGTCTTCCAGTTCTAAGTTCAAATATCTCCTCTGAAACTTCCCAGTTGGCAACTTTAACCATGCCGCTTAATTTCTGTGAGCTTCATTTTCCTAAATTTCAAATAATATCTACCACAAAGATGTGTTATAAATATTAACTTAAATGGTAAAATGTGTATTTAGTACTTGATTTTGTGTGAATGGCTATGTGGTAAATACCCCATAAATTACAGAATATTATTATATGGACGGTCCCAAGCTTCCTTGCTATATTAATATTACTCTATTAGTTTGTAATATTTATGATTCAAATTAATTCTGAAAGTTGTCCAAAAGTGTAAAGAATTTCTCTTTGTAAAATTGAAGGCCCCTTTCTATAATTCTACTGGCACGGGATCTGAAGTTCTTCCACATATGTTGCAGATTGTCTCTCATTGCACAAGTGTTCCAAATGAACATCCAGTCTGTGCTACCTGGTCTGGAAATATATAAAAGGACCTGAATGTGGGCACGGAAGTTACAATGTTCAGATTTGCAAATCTTAACACTGGAAGGAGGGTTGAATGATAAAACTGGATTGTAGTTAGAGACTTGGGTTTTAGTCCCAGTTACAGCTGTTATCTGACTGAGGTCAGAAAAGTCTTATGTGAATACAAACCTTGAAACTTAACAACAAACTCTCCAGCTTGTGCTATTTTCCTGACAACCTGGGATCTTGAAGTAAAGAGCACAATGGCATTGGCTTGCAAGCATATTTCTGAATCTACGTTTAAAAATTCACAAACAATATGAGAGAGAAGTGGATAAAAGTGACAATTGAGACTTTAAACTCAATTTCAGATCCCCTAGATACAGCTGAATGATACAATGAGAGCAAATGAAATATTATACTGACATAATAAAAAGACATTGCCAGAAAAAGGGAGAAAAATTCATTCTGCAGTGATAAGGCTGCTCATCAGAGTACTCCACTGAAGGATAAATATCTGTTATGTCTTGATTGCTTTTCTCTCCCCTAGATTCACATGCTGAAGCTTGAACAGCCAATGTTATGGTATTGAAAGTAGGACCTTTGGGAGGTAAGGAGGTTTAGATAAAATCATAAGGGTGCAGCCTCAGGATAGGATTAGTGTGTCCTTTTGAGAAGAGGAAGAGACAGAGTGTTTGTTGTCTCTCTGCCATGTGAGGACACAGTGAAGTAACATTCTGCATGTCAGGACTAGAGCATTCAGCAGAACCCAATCCTGCTGGCACCCTGGTCTCAATGTTCCAGCCTCTAAAACTGTGGGAAATATATTTCTGTTGCTTAAATAACCTATGTGGCAAGTTTTCTAGTTTTATAGGGGCACACAGAGGAATGTGATTTTAGTGATGAAGGATCTTGAAACTTTGATATTTGAGAATTACTGGAAAGAATAGAGGATAAAAGGAGAATACAGAACAGGAGTTAGAGTTTTGCTTATTGACATTTCCAAATATTAAGGAAAATATAAGGAAAGATGCTGCTAAGATCCTGACATTGAGCACATATCATCTTTTTAGCTCTCCAGCTGGTTTGCCTCTCCCCTTGGGAGGCATTGGATATTTTGATCAGTTCACACTGCTTCATATTTGCGCAGGGGTCCTGTTCTCCGAAGCCTGGAGAATTACAGATTTTAATATTACAGACAGGGACTTCTGAGGTCTCTCTGTGTCTAGTATTTACTCAATATTGTTCCATTTTTTCCCCTAAAACATTTTCGTAACAGAGCACAATGGAATAGGAATTAATTTTTTTTTTTCAGAGAGGTAAGAGTTCTTTCTTAGATGGCAATTAGATATTCAGAGAATAATTCACAAAGTTGTCAAGGAACAATCTTACCATTGTGCTTAGAGTTAGGGGCCTGGAGTTGAAGCTCAAAAGAATGTTGATTTCATTTGTGGTAAGACAGTATCAACTCGCAACTAACAGGACAGATGGCACTAATTAGGTTTGCCCATCAGTTACTTGGCAGAGGAATGGACTTGAGATCTGAAAGAGTCAACCTTTCACCTGCTGGACACTCAAAGTGGGAGGAAAAAGAAAAAGGGGCCAAGAGCTGATTGGTTAAACAATAATTATGGACTCAGGGCTTTAGGCATCTGACCTTTTAGAATTTCAATTTTCTGAAAAGTGTGCTGCATGAGATGAAACAGGAGGGGTGACTGAATATTGAAATGGAAAACTATAAATAAATAAATGAAAGGAGAAAACTCAATTATACAATAAAACTTTTGTATAGTTCATGGAATTTTTAAAATACATTTTGTTCACTTTTTCTAAGCATATTAATTACTCTTAAAGTCATGCTGCTATTTGTTTTATATGAAAGTGTATCCATTTTCCATGTTTATGTTTTCCAAAGTGGAGGTAGAAAACTTATGAGTCAATTCTTAGAGAAAAATTCCATTCTCCCAACCACTTGGCAATTCTCAGTGTGGGTATTCTGCTGTTCGGACATGAGCAGAATTTTCCCAGAAAGTGTCCAGTATTCCAGCAGCCATCACACCTAAAGTTTAACTGCCCAGAACAATAAGGAGTGAGTCAAATGAAGAAATGCTGCATTTCAAGGTGGCTTGATAGTCTTAGGAGCTATTTGAAGACAATTCTTTAATCGGCAGAGACAACCTGTGACTGAAGGTGAGACAGGTTTATGGGAGGAGTGGAAAGACCTGTGGGAGTGAACAGAAATGTTTTCTGAGAGTGTTGTCTAAAAGACAGTTTGTACTCTGATTATTAAATCAAGTATTATTAAATGCTTGCTAACATTTTCTGAATATGAATATACCAAAAAATCTGCAAGTGTTTTGTCATGATTAGCATTTTATTACATTCTTTACAATCACCATGCGGAAGGTACTATTTTTATATCCATTTTACAGATGTGCAAATTGAGGTCTAGAAAGATTAATAACTTATTCAAGATCTAATAGATAATATCTAGTGGAGTCAGGATTTGAATGGAATAGTGGTGTCTGTGAAGGTAGAAATTTTAGCTTAGATAATGAGAGTAGCCTTCACTGAGAAATTAGCATGTGAGTGGCAATCTGGGGACATGTCACAGGTAGAAAGATTGGAGTGTCAAAGACCCTTAATGCACCTGGGTTATTCAGTCAAGAGCCAGTAGACCAGCAGACTTGACTCAGATGGACAAAGTGGAATTAATAAGTGATTAAGTCTGAGAACTTGTGGCAATCAGATCACGTAAAGCTTTGAAGACCTGAAAGAATTTGGCTTTTATTCAAAAGGAACTGGCAAGCCAATTGCACCATTTAGTCTGTTTTTTAAACTAACACCACACCAGTGTTGTGTGAGAGGAAAAAAACAAAAAAAACAAAAAAACAAAAACTTACTAGGGGAGCAGGATGGGACATTCTCCAGGAGATAGGACTAGAGTCAAAATTTGGGGATGGGTAGCTGGAAAAATTTTTGGAAGGCCCCTCTGTGGTGATCACAGTATGGTGTCAATGGAAGAATGTGAAATGAGGCAGGAGTCTCAATGTAGAATGAAAGGCCACAAACCCTCAATTTCATTAGGATCTATTGATGCAGCGAACCTGTTAACTGGCAATGAAAACCAGTCACTTAAATCTACCATTAGAGGAATGGGTCAAGATAACTGCTTTCCACTGAAGTGTTGAGGAGAAATTTTGCATTTTGTTATATATATTTTTTTTTAAAAGCATGCTCAGGAAGCTGACTCATGAAGGCTGATTGGCTGATTGCTCAGCTTGAAAAGTTTATTGCTTTGAAAAGTGACCTCTTAAGGATATGGAAGGATATGGAAGAAAAGAGAACAAGTAAAAGAAGAGTTTTAAGGAATAGCAAAAAGACAAGCACCACATTTTCTAATGGAGTTGATGTCTTACCACTCAATTAATTTCAGAGTCAGGGCCCAATTTTTGTTCTGAATCACCTTCTAGTTTTACTTATAAAGGACTTTTCATTAAGCCAAATTAAGTTGATGGAGGTCCAGTTGTTTATTATCTAGCACTAAACTATTCCTACAAAAAGACACCTGTGCAGGCCATTTGGCTCTAGTCAATTTTTTTTTTACAATTTAATTATGAATATAATTAGAATGAGTTAAGAGACAGGCTAGGCATCAGCCATAAAATTTCTAGTTTGCTAACACACTCTTTCTCTCTGTGATTATAAAGCAGCCACAACAAAAAAAAAAAAGCAAAATTAGTAAGAATGTTAATTTGCAGTGGGAACGCTAGTAGAAAGGGAGTATTTGTAAAATCTATCTTTGTTTTAATTACAAATTTCTTTGAAATGGTGCAGTGGAGTTTATCTTCATACTACATATTTACATCTCTGGTTTCATTGCGATGACGCTTTCACTTTGTTTTTTCCTTACTTTGGTTTTAAGACAATTTGTCACAACGTGCTTTCATGTTTAGCAACTCTTTGTAGTCAAGTGCCTTGCAAGCTCTGTTTCCTTTCTCCTAAAGAGTGTCATCACTGAGTTGATGATGCATCAGAAATAGTTTGACCAAAGGGCAAGATAAAGTCAAGAGTAAAGAAAATATTTGCAAATATAACTTGACTGACTTTTTTCCTCAACTGCTTACTGAAAGTATATTTTAAAGGTAAAGTGGCACCATGGTCATAGGAAAACCGTTAGGTCATGCAATAGAAACTTTCTGCCATAGGGAGATATCTTTAAAGAATTTTTATTTGAGAGTAGTGTCACTGACAAGTCTTCAAAGTATGAGTTGTATTGCAGGACTAAACATGGGCTATCCTCTACCTCTGGTGACTAATAACCTGCATTTAATGATGCAAATATGATAGTAAACATGTTATAAAATAATGTTATATCATAAATATTATATATAATGAATTATACATATATTTATTTAAGAGAAACTAGAAAAGATGATAAAGGAATTGATATTAGAACCACAGGTTGTTTTGATGGGGGGTTAGAATTGACTGAATTCTCATGATGGGAAATATTATAGATAGTTACTCACAGGTGGGAGAAAAAGTAACTATTTTGTATACAAAGGAACTCTGAAAACTTGGAATGCAACAAATTAACAAATGCAAGTTCACATGCTCTCATGTGAGTGCCAAAGAACTGAGGGAAGAAAGGTGACCAAAATGAAACTACCAGACAGTACTTACATAGATAAACTTTCCTTCAGGTTTGAATCAAATCTCATTGTATCCCTCACAAAGAAACACATCTTGTAATTAAAAGTTTGAAGTAATTTCTCTTAACTCTCATCTTATCTGCTAATCAGTCTATAGTTTCAGTATCATCTCAACTCCATTGTTTATTTGGATTTGAGAGAAACCAGATGAGAATGGATTAAGAGTATTTGTAACATGGAGGTGGCATAGGTGATAATTATATAAACGGTGAGAGGAAAAAAACATGTGGTAGGCAGCCAAAGAGGGCCATAAAATATCTCTACCTTAATACCCAGAGTCTGTGGATATGCTACCTTATAGCAAAAGATATTGTGTAGATGTGATTAAATTAAGGACTTGACCTGGGAAAACTATGCGGGATTATCCGTCTGGGAACAACGTAATCACGAGGGTCCTCAAAAGTGGAAAATTGAAACAGATGGGAGTCAGAGAGGAGTGACAATGGAAGAATCAGAAATATGTGATGTGATGTGTTGTGATTGCTGGGAGGGGTTGATGAAGAAGATGGCTAGTTAAGGCATGCCGGCTGCCTTTAGAAGTTTGAAAAAGCAAGAAAGTGATTCTTTCCTAGAGTCTCCAGAAAAAGATGCAGCTCTCCCAACACTTTTATTTTAGTTTGGTGAGACCAGTGTTAGACTCTGTCCCACAGAACTTAAAGCCTGATTTAGTATTATTATTTAGACCACTGAATTTGAGGTAAATTGCTGTGACAGCAATAGGAAACAAATATACAAGTCTTAGAAGAAACATTGACTCTAACGCAGAAAGCAAAAAGAAATCTCTGGTTGAGTAACCTTAATTCAGTTCTGGGAGCAACCATTCCAATATGAAATATAAAGACAAAAGTCTCTAATGGGAGAAAGTAAGACTTGGTAGAATAGTGTTAGAAAAGAATAAGGACATCATAAAAGAAAAAAACAGCAAGGATAAAGGAAAGCAATTAAAAATTCCAGAAAAAATATCTAAACACACACACACAAAATGATCTAACTATAAAGGAACCAAATGGGGCCAAGAGTCTAATAAAATTCATTTATTTGACCTTATAAGAGATATTATGTGAGAAGTGTAAGTATCATGACAATGAACTCTAGAGACGGAATCTTTGTGAGAGTCCTTGGACAGCAATGAACAATACCGACAAACTTCTAATAATTCAAATACAGTGTCTGTTCATTATTTTCTAATTGGACAAATTACTGAAGACTTTGAAAAACCATTAAAATGGAAAGGAATCAATAACCAACGAGTGAAAAGGTGGAAGAAGTTTAAAAAGTGTAGAAAGGAGAACATGTGCATATTACAAAAGGAAGTTAGATGATGTTATTAACAGTAATGAACTTAGAAACAGAGCATAAACATAATATTTCATAGCTAAATATAGCAACATGACTATCAAATACTTGAGAGAGTGAGCAAGAATAAATTAATATTACACACTATGCTTTATCCATAGTTGATGAATCAAGAAGTAGAGATATTGTCCAGAGTTATGAAACTAACTGCCAAAAGGGGAAAGTATATAATAGTTAAATGAGGTTTCTTCCTATGAGCAAATTCAGAGATGTGAAATGATAGGACTCAGTCTATAACTTTCCATCATAAACTCAAAAGCAAAATTTGGCTTGTTATATACTGTAGTTTGGTGTGTAAAACACCATGAAAAAGAATATTAAGAAAACTTAAGCTTGAAATAGTTACTCAAATGAAAAGAAATAGGAAATATTTCATATCAGTAGCTATGTGTATCTAAATGAATTTCCAAAGGAGATAAGTAAACAATTGGTTATAAAAATGACAGACTGAAGGGTTAAAAATGTACTCTGAGAGGACACCATTTACATACTTTTAATTTGTAGTAGTTGATACGGAACCATTTCTCCCTGTTGGAAAGTTCTACTTTATTTCTAACTTAAAATCTTAATACAAAAACTTATGTTAGTCTAATTTTAACCTTGATTAAAAAAGAATTGTTTGTGTTTTTTTTATAGGACAGAGTTGGCTTTACAGGACTTGTATAGGAAAATATATGACAACAACTAGTTATTCTTTGAACAAACTGTTTTCTTTTAGATAAATAGTCCCAGAAAGGCAAAGTAAGGTGATGGATATTACTTATGTTTTAGAGTCTGTAGTTGCATGTTAAGGCTAATCTTTGAACCATGTGAACTGGAAAATATTTGAAGACTTGCTTTACTTCTTGAAAAATTAATTTCCTTCAAATTACATATTGAGTACCAGGTATAGAGTAAGGAACATCTTTTATGTCTAATCAGCAACTTTATTAAGAAGAAATTGTTTTCCATCTGCTCTTTCTAGTTCTCTAATTTCCCTGCTTATTTTGAGGATTAAATGAGATAATTGATAAAAAAAATGTTGATGGGTTTTTCTCCCTTCTTCTTCTTTCCCAAAGACTCTGGGAAAATGCAGACATTAAATCAGAAATGTTATTGCTTGTTTCTTCCCTTTGGATCTGTAGAATTAACAGAATGAGAAAGATGGGCATAGAGGTGAACTTAAGTACATTCCCTAGGATTGAGTTGTACCGGAAGTGACTGCACCTGCTGCAGGCCTTGAGCTAAAAGATACATCACCTATCATAAAACTCTTTAGCTGTGTTTTTGTACTGAGTTCACATTTACAGTACTAATAATGCCTCCAGCACAAGTCATTTCTAGCAAATTAAGTCCTTGCAGTCAGTGGGTTAAATACCTACAAAATAACCTGTAGGTGACCCAGTTACATTCATCTCAAATATAGAATTTCAGATCAATAACTGCAGTACTTCAATTCTGAAATACAAAACATTCTTGAGTGTTACTGCTGTCCCAATGGGTATTATCAGATAGGGGATCGCTATGGCAATTAAAGGTTCTTATCATATTAATGTTTGTTTTTGGTTCAGAAAGAAAGCATTTTAAAAAGTAAATGCCTTCTGTTTACTCACTCTTCTTGGAAAATATAATTATGGTTTTAAAACATGTAATAAGAATTAATAATAGTAATTCAAGTAGTACAAACAGGGCATGCCCTGGTGACCTAGCAATCTAGTAAACCCTGTATGTAGTCCTACATATATCCGAAGGTCCCAGGTTCAGGGCCCAGGGCCGGGGAACAACCAAGGTGAATAACTGAATAAAAATAACTAAAGCACTTTTTCTGCCACTCTCTTCCTGCCTTCCTACCTACTTGTCTTCATTCTTGCCTTCACCTTTCCTTTAAAAGAAAAAAAGAAAGTAGTGCAGTGTTCATTATTTTCTTGTATGAAGTAATGTTTTCTCTTCGGAGGCAAAGCATTCCACTTAGATATAAACTTCCTTTATTAACTCTCTCATGAAAGGCTAACAGATCTCTCAATATGGGACCAAATCAAAATGTTAAGCCCTTACAAACAGGTATTGGGTGTAGTGAAAAGAGAAAAGGGAAATCATGCTATAGCTACATGAACCATGACATTGACTGGCACAGTATTTTGCTAGTGTCTAAACAAAGAACAGAAAGAATTTCAAGTATTTACACCAACAGAAGGAATTAATTTGATGCAAGGAAATGGTTACCCATGTGTTGAAAGAAGTTGAGAGCCAAATAAAGGACAGTATGGTAAGCAAAAAATTAGCTGCTGTAGGAAGCCCTACCAGGCTGAGGGGCAGAGAAAAAGGGCTTGCAGCATCAGATGGAAATGGGAACTAGAGTGGACCTGTCCTGCTAAAGCTGAAGGCTTGGAGAAGTTAAATCCTCAGTTAGAGAAGTTAGCTGATACAGATACATGGACAAGGGAGAGGAGGTGAAAGATAAACTGATATTTTCCTTTCTCTTCTCCTTATTATTTGCTAGTGGCTTCCACTGGCTGCAGCTGCAGGAAGTCATTGTCCAAGAGCCGCGATATTTAACTGGTTGGGGTCAATTCTGTTTTGATACAGAACATAGAAGTGAAGAATCAATGGCTCACAGTTGCAGAACCAACATATATGGTCATCTCCTTTGTGAATTTACTTTTCCTTGGTTGGTTCCTTTCCATCAAAAGTTAAGAACTAAAGGATATGTCTGTTGAGATTTTCACTTACAGATTTTATAAGATGAAGTAAGAACTATGGTAAAGTCAGTTTCCTTCTGGGACTAGATAGATAAAAATGTTCTTAGAGTTTTTAACTTTTTCTCCATGGTTCACAATGAGGTAAAAGTACCTCTTCCAATGTGGTTTGGTCATTGCCAAGGAAGTAGGTGGCCATTCTCCCATTGCTTATGAATATTTAAATACAAATTACAACCTAGGGTGAAGTTTAAAACAAGAACTAACTTCAGGATTTTGCCCAAAATATGCGAGTTAATAAACATATTGGTTGGTCTAACATCATTGCATATTTCTCTGTTGGTTAGCTCCTCATTTTACATATTAAAAAAGGTAAGTATTATCCTGACTTAGGTAAGAAAGTTACTGAGATTGATTCTCCTTGCCCTGAAAAATGAAGGAAGACTGTCCTGTTCTTCTATATTAGTTTCTAAAACAAAACTCATCTGAAGAAACAATGTTCACATTTATACAATATCTTACATTTTTAAATTACTTTCTTAAGCATTGTATCTTCATTCTTACCATAATTCATTTTGTAGATATTGGCAAAATCTCTTGTAACAGCCATCTATCTATCTATCTATCTATCTATCTATCTATCTATCTATCTATCTATCTCTTTCTTTCTATCTAATGGAATACTATTCAGCCATAAAAAGAAGAAAACTTTGTCATTTGCAAAAACATGGATGGCATTTGAGGGTATTATAGTAAGTGAAATAAACAGAGAAAGACAAATATCACATAACGTCACTTACATTTGGACTCTAAATAAACAAACAACTCATGGTGCTCACAGAGACAGAAGATAGAACAGTGGTTGCCAGAAGTGGGGGATGGAGGGGTGGGTGAAATGGTTGAAGGGGGTAAAAAAATTACAAACTTCCAGTTATAAAATAAGTCACAGAGACATCATGTACATCATGGTGACTCTAATTAATAATACTGTGCTGAATATCTGAAAGTTTCTAAGAGAGTAAATCTTAAATTTCTCATCACAATAAAGTTTCTGTAACTGTATGGTGATTGATATTAACTAGACTCACTAGGGTGATCACTGTGGAATATATACAAATATTGAATCATTATGTTGTATACCTGGAACTAATGCTATACATCAATAATACATCAATTTAAAAAAAGTTAAGGGAGTGTGGGAACTGTAAAACACTGTTCTTGAGAAGCAGAGGGTCATGAAATGAAAAGTCATGACAGAATGAAAATTCCAGCCTTACCTCAAACCCTGTAATTAGAGCACTGATATTACCGTAAGCAGCAGCAGCAGCAATACCTGAGATTGTGAGCAGGCAACAAGAGAAAGACCTCAGAAGAATAAACTCTGCTTTCTTCCTCTTGATATGATTTTGCCAGATCTTTAAACCATATGATGACTGATGAAATGAAAAACAGAATCAAAAGGCATGGCAAGGATCTCTAACATAGGCTCCTCGGATGCCTGTTCATATTAACACTGGATACACAGCCATCCAAGACCAGACCTCCTAACTTCCAGCTTATTCACCATGAGGTTTTGCTTGAATATTTGTTGTTGTCTGGACTTTAATTAAGCTCCTGCCAGGCTTGCAAATTTTTTAATTTTACCTTTCTTCTTCTTTTTTCTTCGAATCAGCTGGCATGCCAGGAAAACTTTTTCCAAGCTATCAGAATTATAGTGTCTAAGTATTAAATATAGAGCTATACAGTAGTTGCTCCTTCAGTCGTCAATGGCAGAAGTGTCCTTGCATTTGGAAAAAGTTCCTCTTATTCACGAGTCCATTTTTTATTTAAGTGTATGTCTGTGTGTGCTTTATGAATGGAAAATTGGTAGAATAGGAAGCTTCACGAATTGTACAGTGACTATTGATTGCTAGTGATATGACTCAATCTCTCATTAGGTTACCAGTTTAACAGAAGAAACTTGTCATTACTTAATATTCATACTGTTAATAAACAAATTAATTGTACTTGTGTTGCAGAGTGATGGATTGTCGAGTGAAGGGCGAGCAAACCTGGAATAGATGATATGTCACTTGATTTAACACCTCTTTAATAAAATGTGATATTTAATTCACTTACATTCTTTTTGAAGATCCCTTTGTACTCTGTTAAATTCATTCTAAAGATCTCAAGGTAGGCACTGAGGCTGTTAAATGTGTCCGTTTTAAATTCCACAAGAAGCTATTTTCATTTGAGTAGGCTTAGTTAAAAATTGGCCACCCTAAATAAAATATCCTATTCTTTTCTCTTGAATTGATGAATGAATGAATGAATGACTCAGATAATATTGTCGATTGCAGTGCCAGACATTTTTTTAAAAAGTCATCAAAACGCAAGAACTAAAATGAAAGATGCGGAGCGCAGGGGCTATTATCTCCACGACCATTATCATTTTTCTGATTATTTACTCAGTAATTCCACACTGCCAGGTTATTCCGCCAACCGCTCCTGTCTGTGAGGTACTTACTGATCGCTTCCACAAACTGCTCAAAGAAGCTGTAAGGGAAGAGCGGCTCAGGCAGCTCCCGGAAAAACATCTTCAGTGCTCCGGTGACAACGTGGATGTCCTCCCACTGGCTGTCGTCCAAATTCAGCTTCTCTTCTGGGAAAACACGAGGAGAAATGGAACAACTGGTTTTAATGAAACAATTACAAGACACTAATTATTATGTTAATGTTTGCCTACTATCATCAGCAACCGTTAACAGCCTTCTGCACCTAGAGGTTTGGTGCTCTGCATGGTTTTTTTTTTTTTTCCCCCCTCTTTTTCCTTAGGAAGGGAACATTTTCAATGGAATACCATCTGTAGGAATGCAGCTAACAAAAAACCAAGAGATACAAAGAGACAGTGCCATTGACACAGTATGTCAGATACATTTATTCCCATAATGCATCAGTATGAAAATTAGCATCACAGCTCAACGTGATTCAAAGCTATTTGGTTTTGAGGCCGAGGGGCTGAGTTGCCAATGATAGCCGGCTCAAGGGACCGGCCTAAAGGCCTTGCTGAGCCAACAGGAGACATATGCTAAACATGGCAATAGAAAATGAGTTATTGCTTTACACGTGCTAGCCTTGCTATGTACAAGGGAATAATGGGTAACACTTTTTCCCTTTTTTTGCTAAAAGTAAAGTCAGCAAGGAATAGAATACTGAGTGAGGAAGGATATTAATTTCTCTTACTGCTTCAAAAATATCTTTTTTTTTTTTAAGTTTTCATCTCAGTGAGGAAAATGTGCCCAGAAACAATATTAGACAGACCCCTGTTGGCCTACATAGGCTATGCAAAGCTGTCAAAAATGATAACACACTAAAGACAAACCACAAGTGCTTACCAGCTCCTCTTAGAAGCGGCAGAAATGTTTGCTTGCTTGGGCAGTTTGAATGAGTTGAGACATTTAAATATTAAAGAAAAAAATGCCAGAATGAAGTTTTTACAAGAAATAAAGAGATGCTGGGCGATTTTTTTTCCCCTTTTCACCCTCAATATAAAAGTTTGTATCATTCTCACTCAAGAAGGGGATATAAATAAGGTCTGAAAGTAATACCATTACCTGAAACTAAAAGGAAGCCAGACACAAAAACATTTCTACTGATCCATAGTATTTGTCCTTTTAGACCTGTGACATGGAAAAGATTTTGGATTCTGGGCTTAATGAAAACTAAAGCCAATAATTTCAGACAACCTGGGGGTTAACAAAAAGCTGAGATCTTGGCGATAACTTAGATATTTGGCCAACAGAAATTTTTGTTTATTGGTATCTTGAACTCGGTGTCAGTTTTATGAATGCAGGGGAGAATCTGCACCAAAAATATAGGGAAAGCTGAGAATTGTCACTGTAGGGAGTCTCGGCATGGGCTGATTTGTTAATAATGTTCAGGTCCTTTTAAAAATATTAGCTGAAATCTTTATCAGCTCTTTTTATCCAAAATGGATTATTATTTCTAAGGCTAAGGCATAGCGGGCTTGCTCCATAGGTGGTCTACGAAGAGAAGGAAGGAAGGTGGATCTGTTTATTTCAGATGGGCTATTTTCTTCTTGCCTTTCACTCTTCATTCCTACCTCAATCATAACACAATAATATGATCCACAACAAAATCAGCAGAGGAGACCTTTTCTCTGCCCCGCAATCATTTTTGATTGATTGTATTTCAACAATTAGTCTTTTATTTGGCTACACACTATTGAAATAGGCCGACAGCATCTTAGCAGGCCAGCTTTAAACAGTCAACTGTTAACAATAGCATCAAAAAGAGAGACCTGATGGGGTTTACTGTCACTTTAAAGACGGGGTTTCACATTGTTGAAATCTGTCAGATATTTTGAAATGTCCCTCTCACTATGGCGCCACACCCCCTGCGTGCCCTTATAATAAAATTGGTTTTACTCCTGATTAAATCATTTTCTCCCTACCCACTACCATACTTCTCATAATGGACCTGTGCGCTCTACAGCTGGTGTTCTTCCCATGGTACCAATTCTTACTTTATCTTTTAAGCACTTTGCTGCTAAGATCTCATGCAGAGTGCTTATGTTTTGTTAAGAGCTTCATTCTTAGAGAAATAGCTTAACACATGTTCTAAAAATGTTGTACAACTTATTGCTTAAAACACATTTAGAAAATGTATAAGTACTGTAGCTTTGGCACTGAACTTTAAGTGGAATCCTAAACACACACACTCGCACATACACAAATATCTCTATCAAAAATTTATCAGAAAAGTTCAACAACAAAAAAAGTCAGTTTCGTGCATAGGTTTGAGAATGTCAAAGAAAGTATTCAGCAGGTGAAAAAGAGAAAGAGGTTATCTTGAAAAAGGAAAGAACAAGAACAAATTATTACTTAGCCAAAGGCAAATATCACTGATACTTTCAATTCCATAACGTCAGTTAATTCAAGAGACAGTGAAAATGGAATATATATATGTATGTACATATACATACACATACATATGTATATATATATTTATATATATAGTGTTCATATAAAGGGAATTAAAAACATTTTTAACCCTCTAACAAGTAGCGTGAATAAGCAATATGCAAATATTTGGAAAGAATTCTTTGGAATATAACATCTATTTTTGTATTAAGTTTTTTATAACTCATCAAAGTTAAGATTCCTTATAAACCAGATGAATTTAAGGCATATTTAATTCAATGCACCTGTGATTTAGCTAAACATACAGTTTTGTCCATATTTATATGCCTTCTCTTGAATCTAACCAGTTCTCAAGATGAACTGACCATAACCCTAAACCAGTGTTAACATGTGTCCTTATAAATACAGTCATATTATTTGGTAAACATCTTTGAAGTAATCTGCCAGAAGTGATGTCTTTTGCTTCTCCCTTTCCCCACAGAGCAGGGGTTCTCCACACCGATGTAGCATTGACATTCGGAGCTGCATAGTTCTTTGTTTTGGGGGCTGTCCTGTGTATTTGAGGATATTTGGTGGCATACCTAACATCACCAGATGCCAGTCACACTTTCTAGGGTGGATGATCAAAAAAAAAAAAGAAAAACAAAAAACAATCTCCAAATATTGACAAGTATCTCACCATGGTGCAAGGTTATTTACAGTTGGTAATCACTACCATGGAGCCTCTAAGAGTCTATAGAAGTAACTAAAAGATGATTGATTTATCAAGTTTATCTGAGATAAGTAGAGAACCAGGAAGCTAGAAACACAGACACTACTAAGGTTTCTTTAATATGAATTTAAGAGTTGGTGATTATTATTGACAAAATTATAATCTTCTGTAGAAAAAAAATCACATGACCACATTGCAGAGTGCTTTGCAACAAAAAACCAATAGCTGCTTATTGAGTACCTGTACTGTCTACACACTTCACTTTCATTGTCTATTGATTTTATAACCTGGCAACGAGCTCCATGCAGTGGTTATCATCCTTTCCACCTGAGGCATGCGTGATGAGGTAACTTCGCTGTGACTGACAAATGATGAAGGAAGGATAAAGAGTCAGTAAGACCACACTAAAAAACACTATGGTCACACTTAATTCTGGCTGGCAGAAGCTGGAAGGGAAAAGGCTAATAAACAGCAATCGCAAGTGGTAGTAGAACATTCCTTAAAGATAGCAACTTTAGCATTTTATCCTTACGTGTCTTACTTGAGGCTACGATTTTAACTGTAAACTGCCACCGGTCTTTTGTAATTACTCATTTATAGAGGGCACAGATTCTTATATAAAGAGATATAAAGTGAATGGGCAATAAAAAGAAACTGCAGTAAGAAAGGAAAAGAGGGAACAAATTTTTAGGTAGTGATAGAGTGAAGAGGAACTATAATAGAACGGAAAAGAGTATACAAAACACCAGGCCTAGATTTACCACTAATTCTTTCTATGTCTGTTTATTTGATAGTTCAAAAGATAGTTGTTGGTATCAAATGAGGAAATAGATCTGAACACATTTGGAAAGCACAAGGAAACCAGCATATCCAAGCTGCCATTATGATGGGGAAAATGAATAAATGCCCAAGTGTAAAAATACATAAGTAAATAAGGTAAGGAAACACTGAGAAAGCACTATCACCCATCCTGGTTGTTTTAGCGGATTTACCAGGTATGATGCATTTTGTCATCAGAAGATCAAAAGAACAAAAGACACATTACAAGCTGGAGGCTAGTACTGGGAACAAGACTGGGAACAAGGCTAAATCACAGTATCTCACAATCCTCACTCTGATAATCCATTCTGTTTTCTCTTCTCCCTTTTATTAGGCTTGTTTTAATTCATTTTGGTCCTAGTTTTAGCTGAAATTACTTAAATAGAATTTAAGACAGGTTAAACTCTAGAAACCAAATACTATGTGACTTTTATGAGATCACAAAAAAAATATCTAAATGTTATATCCAAACAGGCCATCTTGAAATGCTGCATGCATTTTATTTATTTAGAGAGCAAACTTATCTCTATCAAGGTCAAAATAGATAGATATAATTAATACAAATAACTACGTCTGAAAGAAAGGAATTAACAATAGCTATTAGGAAAATTTTTCTTAAAAAGAGGAATCAAAAAATGGACCTTTGATAGTCACAGAAGGGAAATGATAATTGCTGAGGAAAAAGGCACATTTAAATATCACTAGTAGTTTGATTACCACATTCCTCTTGCATTATATACTGCTCTACAGATTGGTGTAATCAGAAGTTGCAAGATCAGTTCTGATTTTTAACTGAGTTCAAACAATGCTAGTATAGTGTTGATGGATGTGTGACTGAAGTAATTTGAATTATTCAGAATGGTATAGTAACACAAAGGAAAGGGATAATTCTCCATGTTTGAAAAACAGGTATATTACTACCTTGTAATTTTTCTCTTGGTATTTTTAAAGTCTACTTACAACTTTTAATTTTACTCCTGTAATATAAAAAAAAAAGCAAAATATACTCCAACTTTCCCAGGATATGGAAAGAATAACTCTTACTTCCTTATTATAGTGACAAGAACCTATTACACTGCAAAACTCTCATAATGGATGTGGTATCTGTTTCCAGCATAGTTGACCATTTAGAAACCTTATCTGAAAGGCCTGCTGGGTACATCAAAGTTACATCATGAGTGAAAGATGCCAGAGGGACTATCGATCCGAAAAATAATAATGTATTTGGCCATAAAATCAGACTGGAAGATTAGATGCTAAAGTGGACAAAATCCACTGTTTACCTGTAAGGATATAGTTTATTTTTAGTCCAGGGTTTAAAGGAGTGTATCAAAAGGAAGTTGAATAATTTGACTAGCTCAACCTTCCTTGCGGCACTGACTCCTTAAAATGACAGTTCAGTTTGATTTCTGATGGATTAGGGAGAGTCCAAATTCTTAAACACAGTGACGTAAAAACCCTGTGCCCAAAGCTGCATCTTTCCATGTTGAACTTGATAAAGTCCCTTCATTAAAAAAAATATATAAAAAAATATTTTTTTATTGTTTAAGTTATCTTCCACCCCCACTCTGTCTGGGGTGCTTTGTTATTCCCTTTATTAGCCCTAGCAGACTAATAAAGTGTCTAAAGGTTTTGGGCAGAAAAAGATATCATAGTCTTAGGTCATAAATAAACATTTTCTCAAAATATGGGCTATGCCACACATATGAATTTTGGCAGCATGAAAAATAATGATCTAGATTCAAAAAAAGGCCTTTAAGTTGCCATTAGTTGACTCTTTCAAATGATTTGCTCTTATAAACATGTAGGATACGATCTAGAATAGATTATAATCAAATAATAAAATCCCGATTGCCATTTTCTTAGGCATTATTTTTTCAGCTACTGCTTCTAGAACAGAAAATTTCATTGTTGCTATAGACTGAGATGCTAAATACTACAGAAACTTTAATATTTACTCAGGGAAAATTCAGTGCAAGTTAAGTTGCTCTATAGCCATGGTATCTAACATATAAGATAAAAGGTATTTAAAATATGAAAAATTACATACCAAAATCAAAGAGATTTATACATTACAATGTATCACTGTAAGCTCTTGGAAGCTATTAGGAGGCCTAAATTTGATAAATCTTATTTTACTATAAGAGGAGAGAGTTGAACTTGTGTATAGAATGGGTGGTTCTGATACTGATCTGTAAAATGTAGTTTTGTGTGTCCTACTTGAAGTAGGAAAAACGGAGGAAGCAGGGAAAGTATCAGAAACTCGGTAAGATACTAACATTTTTGGAAGATTTTTATTCTTAATACCCATGGGCTATTTTGACATCCCATGTACTTCATGTGCAAATCTCTTCAGAAATTATTTAAGAGTCCAAGCATGCAAATATCACAGGCTAATATGAAATATCTTTGGTTACTCTCTTTAAAGGAGGTTGAGCAATTTTCTTCTATTTCCAGTACAAGAACTGAATCAGGAAAGAGAAATGTCTTCTTTTTATTTCTCCTCTGATTTTATTTGAAAGTAAATAATAATATAATAAATAGGTAAATGGAAACTTGTGAAGCAAGCACTACAGATGGAAAGTATAACAAGTGTGTCACTGCCTGTGCATTTAAAATTTATAATGGCAAAACATAAAACATCTTCCCACCATCATAACTCCATGTAGAATGCCATCTTATAAAATGATGTTATTGACATTATGCTTCTTCCAGGCTTCTAGATTTGTCTAGGCATCTGATGGGAGGTAGCTTGTTCAGACTCTAACAATATCAACAACAAAAATGAACTGACTTTATTTGTTAGGTCATAAATTTTAAAAAACGGATCTATTTCATAGTAACAATATATATTTCTTTAATTCCTTTCTTAACTCAGAGCTTCCAGCGCTGTTCTTATTTCTATTCAATCAAAGGCTTTTTGTACTCTGCAGATAATATACACAATGGTTCATTTTATTTGGCCGTCTTTTCCAAACAGATTCTAAATTTGCTTGAATTCCATGGATGATTTCATACATTGCATACTCTAAGGGTAGAGAATCCGTAGGATTACATTTCAACAAAATTTGAACGTTTCCTTCATACTGACTCTAAATTTTAATACCACTACTGTTTGTTGCCTCCATTTGTAAATATTGCAAAATACCGGGTCAAAAGATATCTCCAAAAGATAAGTAGAAAATAAATACAAGTTCTAAAAATGTTCTTACACAGATACCATGTCTGTTACAGGTGTATGCACATAAATAGAGGTTATTTGTGTACTTGTTTCCTCATTGTCTACTGAGAGCTCATAGTTTGTGTGTGTTAAATAAAATAATATATGTAAAAGACGTAGTACAGACTTGTTAAAGCATGATTAGAAAGTTTACTTGGACAATATCATCTTTGTCAGCCAGATATTGGCAAATGATTCCAGAATCTAATATGATTTCTGGCTTTTCCTATTCCCTTTACCACACTGTAGGATATGTGGTGTTATACATGAAATATTTAGCAGGAGCAAGACTGGTCATTTTGCTAGTTTAGAAATCTGTCAGGAGGACGTAAAGAAGACAGAAATAGAAGGTGAACAAAATTGGTAAGATTAAGATATTTGAATTTTTGTTCATCAAAATCATTCTATTCCTGGATAAAACATCTGTTAGTCATCAATTTTTTTTAAAGGAAAGGTACATGCAGGAAGATGGAGGAGGAAGAAGCATTTTAAAACATATTGGGATATATGTGGACTGCTCTCCTTCAGAGGAGGTTGACCTAACAGCTATTCCATCAGGGCACACCTCGTTGTCAATTTAAGATAAACAAAATGAAGAGCTTTCTTGCAATTATTAAGCATAATACAGTGATATAATCTATGCATATTCTGCATCTTGATTCTTTTCACTTGATAATATGTCATAGGAGATATCCAAAATCAGGACATAAAGAGCTTCCTCATTCTTTTTTGTACAGTTACTTATTAATTTTATGGATATATAATGATTTTCTTAACCAGTTTTTAATTGTCTAATATTTTGTATGGTGCTAGTGTGAATAATCTTGTATTAGATAATTTATATAAAAGAATGAGTATGAGTACATACCTGTGTGAGTAGAAAAAAATTCCTAGACCTGGAATTTCTAGGTCAAAGTTTGCATGTATATATTTAAAATATTAACAGGCCTTGAAAATTGGCCTGATAGCCTGTGGAACAATATCTGTTATCATCACAATATTCGAAAAAATACAACTCATTGAGGATATACATTGACTATTATCTGTAGTAACAATCTGAAACTTCTCAGATGTCTATAGAAAAATTGTGCTGTGTTGTGTTATGGGCGTTATGTATTAGAAATGCATTGCAAAGAGTAAAATAAGTAGAGATACAGATAGCTGAATTAAAAAAATAAACTTTGTCAGAAAAGACTTGAGATATTTAACTTCTTATGAAATGAAAAGTTTGAATATATGTTAGAGCAACTAGTGATTGATATTTAATAAATACATAATAATTACAAATAAGAAAATAAACTGAATAATAATTTTCCTGATGAAGTATGAAACTAAGAAGAAGCAAAGTCAAATGAAAAGAGAATGAGCATGCTGAAAATGAATTTAATGAGTGAAATTCCACCATTATAAGTCATTTTCTTCATTAAATTAATAGTATAAAGTCAAGCGAATAACATATCAATACAAGTCATTCATGTAATTCATTCACAATTCATGAGACATCTGCCTGGTGTCAGATATTGTGCTAAGTGCAAGTGATACGGGTGTCAAGATAATTCTAAGAACAGAATGCAGATTGGGAGACATCTAAGAAAATTTATATAAAATCTCTTGAATTCCTGATAATTCTTAAATTTTCTGTAATACCACTACTAGGATTGTGCTGTTTCTAAGAAAGCAGTCATCTCTTTTTTTTTTTTTTTTTTTTTGTATTTTCTTTATTATTATAAAGACAAGCTCAATTAGCTACTGAAAAATATCTTTTAAATAAAGATGAAGATAGCTATGTCAACTCCCAAGTCTGAGGGTTATCTATAGTTTCCTTGTAAAAACCTAGGAAGACTTCACTTGTTAATGTCTCAGGATACTTATTTAATACTAAGACACATTTTTGAGACATATGAATCTTCCTTTTCCCAGCAAATCAGAAATGTACTCGGGCTAACTTCAACATCTATGTTCTCATGTTGGAACACACAGGTCAGTGGAGGGAGCTAGAATGATATATGTAGGACAATAATGATTTCTTAGATCAGGTGGTTGTTTCCTTACTTTTCTTTTTTTAACTCTAAATTAAACAAATCTGTGGAATAACTTCTGGGTCTCTGCTTATGGTTTATAATGTCACTCAATATGCATGTTGCTAATTTTCACTCTAGTCTCAATTCAGTTTCAGATCCTATGTACTATTTCTAGTCCTATCCTGATAATCCCAATGCTCCTGTGACATACCCTAAACAATTAAACCATACTGATTTAACCAAAGAGTTTCTTCTGTGTCTCTTCTCAAAAAAAAGAAAAAAATAAATTGAATTTTTGTATCTCCAGTGCTTAGCCTGGTGTTTAGTACCCCTCTACTATTTATAGATAAATCTGTGCCATCGATTAAATTTTAACTTCCTTTTATAGTAGAAGCTTTTTCATAGTAGCATAGACTCTACTATGTCAATAGGTAACGTATACATACACACAGTAAAATTTTGTGGGTTTTTTTTTTCAGCTCCTAGGGTGAAAAAAATACACAAGAAGATCAAGTTTCTAAGATCAAAGATCTTGTAATATGTAGGAAATTAAGACAAATAGAAAAGCTACAATAAAGCAAGGCAGTTGTTACTATATAACTCTTTGTAGATTGATATGGGAAAATAGATCATATCTAGCTTCATCTGAATGACAGTCAAGGGAGACTTTCCAAATGTAGTGTCACATAGCAATTATCTTTAATTGTGAGCAGCCATGTGGACCATGGTAGGTAGGAAAGAGGGAAGAAAGAAGTATATAAAGCCTGTTACAAGTAACAGTCATTCCATTGACTGAAAAACATGATATATTTGGGGAACCACAAGTTAGTTGTGAGCACAGAGGTATAGGTTTCATATCCCAGACTATTGAGGATGGCAAGCTAGGTATAGGCCTGAGAAAACAGGTTCTTATAATTACTATAGTTTAGATGACCATTGTAGGAGAGTGACGTTCTAGACAGGTGTCTTGGCAGGAGTAAGTAAGATAGATCAGATTGAGTACATGAATAAGAGATAGTATGTTCAAACATGAGCCTGGAGCTCACTTGAGAGGCTATATTATAGTAAAGAAATGAATATTTCCTGGAGAAAATACTTTAAAGGAAATTAAGAAATAAGAGACACTAAGTATGTTCATGAAGCCATTATTTAACAGAGAAAGAAGTATATAAAATTGATTATTAGGCATATACGTGGAATTAAAGTTCAGAGATGAATTGTTGTGTAACACATTAATCATGAGTTTAGGGAAGTAAAAGGATTCTATTTTCCTGAAGTCTATAAGGACCTGCTGGTAGTTTGAAAATGAGAATTTGTTTGGATTATAGGACCAGAGATAAGACTTCAATGATATTTCAGGGTCATGTACTACTCTATTGACTTTACAAAAGGAAATCACAATTAATTGGATTATTCTAGCCTCCACATGCTGATCGTATGAAAAGAAAGTATGAAAGCGTAACTATTGCTAACAGGTCATATCTATTATCAACCATGGGATTTGCATTTTTACTTAGTGATGATTAATTTCTTCTCAACAGTCTTCCAGTTTGAAATCAACTTAATTATAGTCAAAAAATTCAAAAGAAAAGGTAAACCCACTTTCAATATATTATTAATTATTGACCTAAATTTTATTCATCATTATGATGAGAGAAAAAGAAATAAAACCTTTGTTGTTTAGAAGCTTTCTACTTAGAATCCCTCTGCAATCTTTTTTCAATTTAATTTTATTAAAATACTTTTTTTATTGGACTTTTTTAAAGTGCTAAGCCCAAGGCTATGTTTCTGGGGATTTCCAAAAACATGATCTCCAATTTCAGGAATTTAACATCTAGAAAAGAATTTAAGACCTACAAGTTCCAAACATCATTATTTATGGTTAAATAGAGTTTTAGATTAAAGGTATAAAATACTAGATGGCATAATATAGTTGAACACTTAGGCTCTGTTTTAAGTGCTTCACATACATTAAATCATTTTATCTTCATACCAAGATAAGCTGTAGGTACTATTATTAACTCATTTTCACTGACATGGAAATGGAGTTCACAAAATTAAGCAATTTGTCCAAGTTCACTCGAGTATTTTAACCAGAGTCTAGTCAATCTGACTTGAAGTAAACTTTAGTCACTGCCGGCACAAAGTTCATTCTGACTATTTTTGCAAAACCACCTAATCAGGGATGAAAATAGCCATATAGAAACATGGCAAGAAGAGAAGAGAGTTATTCAAATTTATGCTGGGAAAAATGAGGATACAATTATTTTTATATCAGCTATATACTCAAACAATAAATAAACATACAAAAGAAATCTCCTTTCAACAACATGGATTCCTGTGTTAATAGTTTTTCTCAAATGACCATTACAGACATCAATCAGTTTATCTGAAAAGTTAAATTCCATAGTAGTTTTGTCTCTGGAGAAATAGCAGTAGCTTTTACACACTGAAGAAGTTACACTTTGTTGGTGATTCTGGTAATTTGTGCTGAGGAACACTGCCCACCGCAAAACCAATGTTCTTGGATGTATTGCTGATTGACAATAATCACTAATTGTATATTTTATAGGACAAACACAGTTGATGTTGAGAAAAGTGAAATATAGGGAGTGACAGGTATTGCCCAGTTTCAATGGTAAGTTCATGCAAACAAATTCGTTTGCAATCAAACTGGAAACTTGGCTGGTCAAGAAATGAAAACGTCTTAGATTTATAAGATTCTGCCTTATTCCAAATGTTTAGGAAGGCAGTACTAAATGAAAAATCTTGGTTAAAGGCATAACATGATTTTAGGAACATTGTATTTTAATTTTCTTAAAATCTAGGTTATGCTTCTTTTAATGAACAGAACCATTTTTCAGTGGTATAACAGTCACTCATTCATTAATTTGATGTGTGATGAAGCATTTGAATAAAACTTTACAATTCAAATCACTTACATATTGCATCTCTACAGTGAACACACATTTGTTGTGTATTTCATGACTAGGATGTCTTTTTTTTTCCATTCCAGTCCTCTACTATACGTCTACAACCTGCCATTTAATCTTAACTTTTAACTTCACTCAGATCCCCGTCATCTGCTGCTGCTAAACTGATGTAGTCATTATGCCCAAACAAAAACTCCACTTTATAACCCCTACACTGTGTTTCTGCTCATTCTTGACCTAAACTACCATACACACTCCCACCTCTTACCCAATTCTATCAATTCTTAAGGCCCAAAGGAAGCCTTCACATCTCTAGGAATCCTGCCTAGAGCGATCCACTTTTCCTTGATCTCACTTTGCTTTGAAAGCTGAGCATTTATTGCCTATGACATTAATTTGGGGTTTAAGCATTAACAATCATCTCGTTCTTGCATTGTCTCTCCTGCCCTCTGCTCTCCTGCAGATACTTCCTATTGGCCCAATTCAATACACTTTTAGAAAGGGAACCTTAGTGATGTAGTGCAAACAGGTCAGATACTGGGGACTAAAAAGGGTATGAATAGTAGAGAACACATGTGGAATAGGGAGGCAAACAGAAAATTATCAGCATAACAGTCCGATATTTTGTCAATTGAAATCTAGAAGTCCAGTTGCCCAGAGAATTATTTTAGAATCACAAAATAGTTTAACTTGATTTTGAATTTTGTTGAAACTTTCTGGGTGGGGATGGGAGGGACAAAAATCTTTTGTGTAAGACCATCCCTAACATCCTTAATCCCATAAAGAAACACATGTACATGCATTTATTTCAATGTGTAATTATTGACATAAACACAGCTGCTCTCTATGTTAAAGGAACATTAAGCTCACAAAAGCATGGAAATTCCTACTTAGAGTGCCTACTCCATCCTTAACATGCCTTGTTGTGCCCAGATGCTGCATGTATTTTTTGCATCATTTAAAAGGTTGATGTACAAAAGCAAAAAGGTGGCAGAAAAATTAACTGGAGAGAGGATCAAGCCATGTCGAGTTGTCCTATTCTTAAATTTTATTATGCTCTAATCCCCATAATGTCTAGGCACAACAAAACAAATTAAGAATTAAAGAAGAGCTAATTTGACTGTGGATTTTGAATTTGGGGGCTGGAAAGCTACACATGTAAAGATACACAAGACACAAACAGCCAAAACAGAAGAATACTGAAATTGTGTAGTTTATGTTAAACTTAAAATAGACATTTACACTTCCCTTTAGATCCAGAAATACACAAATAGTTGCAAGGCAGCTCACAACAAAGCAATTGACAAGAAAGATAGCATCTGCTTTTCTGTCTATTCAAGCTGAAGTTTTTCATTCTAAATGTAAGCAATGCTTCCCAAGTTAACATAATTAACTCATGACAATCCTGAAACATCATAATATAAAATACAGATGGAAATTCAAAGCTTTAAAAATGTCAACTAACTGCATCAGGATTATCACTTTTTTTTTAAAGTGAACAAACCATAATGCTAATTAAAACAGGTGTTTTTATTTCAAACCCTTTGAATGTTATGAAATTACAACCAGGGTTATTTGTTTATTAGTCTGCTGTGAAGCATAATCTTAGAATAAGGGGATCTGTGAAAACAACAAAGTAAAAAGATAAAAAGAATGACACTCAGCACTGCTTTCTGACACAATAGAGGACCAGTCATTCAATTAGTTAGTAATTTCCGTGTGACTACTTGACAGGATCTACTAATTGTTAATCTTCCACTAACTAATGCTTTACATAATTAATTATATTCAAATAAAAACAACAAAGACATGTGGGCCTGTTGCCCTTTTGAGACTTTTTTTTTCACAAACTGGTTTTGCTTACTGACAATATTTCCAGTATGAAAAGATACTAATCTCACAGGAGAAAACACATTAAAGTGTTAGCACATTCTATCTTTTACCTTGCTTATAGAGAATACTTCCTGTCCCTCCACCACCACGGACACAACAAAACACCCTGGAGTTACTGACTGCTTTGACACAGATCTATCCTTGAAGCAATTCATGAAAACCAAAGTCCTTTGAGTTGGGATCTTTCATATTAATTTAGCATTGCATAAAATGTGGAGTAACCCATCCAGAGGTCAAACATCATTTATCATTAGTTGAAGTGACATTTCAACCCTTCATATACCAGCTGCTGAAAAGGAAGGGGAAAGGTATTCTTTGAGAGAGGAAAAAAAAACAAAACACAAAAAACACCAAACGGACACACAACAAAACCAAGATTCAGAACACAATCCTTGCTCTATCCACTGACGAGAAAACAGTGTACCTCTATGTCAGCATCATAATATGCTTAAATTTGGTGATGTCATTCTGCCTTTAACCCCAGAGTCACTAAGCACATGGCAGCTGCATTCCTCCACTTAGACTTTTCTAGTGGAGATAATGTTGATGGTGAATGAAGCCCTTCAGTGGGGTGGTGAACACAGTTTTGTGAGCTGAAATGATGATTTATATCCAAATCTTATCTTGTTTTTGTGAGATTGTAACTTGTTAACAAGGCTGCTTTTGTTCTTGTGACATCCTCCAAGCATAAAACATTTGGGAAAGTTGAGCATGTTCACTTTGGGAACTGCAAAACAGCATTCCATGGCTTTTCAGCAAACACACGAGCCAAATTAGGACCTCTGCAGCTTTGCAGTTTACCAATGAAAGATCGCTCTCTTTCTCTTTTGTGGGATGCCTTCCTTTCTCTGAAGCATTAAGGTCAGGACAGGAAATGGGAGCAATTAAAATGAAAAAGCAATCCGAAAAAAAGAGATAACTGGTATTTAAATGACTCGTAATTTACAGGGCTTTTGATAATGCATGGATGTCTGCAAATTAGAAGACATTTTTGGGTTCTAAATTATCAGGATATTTGCTCTAGGAAGCAAAGTTTGTCTGGCAAGTATTCGGAGTTCAAAGATAAGTATTTTAAAAAAATATATCAATGGAAGAAGTGGGATCTGGAAGTTTGTGCTGAGGACAGCTCTCTAAAGTCTCTTTGAGTTGCCTTCTCAGACTCTGCCCCACATAATAGGATTTTGAAAATATGGAAATTTGAAGCACAATAGAATTTTATTAATTATTCTCCCAGGTTAGAGCAGTGTGATTCAAAGATGTAATAACTATTTATGATGTATAATAAAACCATTTCTAAAAATTTTCAAGAATTAAAACTAAAATTAACACGCTATATTGGCGAGAAAAGTACTTTTAAAGAATCTCTACATTGATGGCTTACATGCATTTGAATTGTACCTGTAATTTTGTTGTATTAAGTCAAAACTCATAATTTAGTATTTTCATCTGTAGTGACTTTCCTAATATAACTTAACCTTCTTATCTACTAAATTTGGCCAGAAGAGGCAAAGTATTAAAGCAGGTGAGAATACAGGTACTTTGGATTCTTACACATGGGGTTAAAGCCTGCAGCAGTCCAATTTTTAGACTAAACTCTTAAGAAAAATACACCTTGAACTTACATCAAAACCATATGGGATTTCTGGCATGGAAATCTTCTTTACAAAGTAAACTCTAAGTTTGAATGTGATGTCTCATATACAAATTGACCGCCCCCCCAAAAAAATAAAATAAAGGTCCATACAGAGGTTCAAGGACTACTGTAAATTTCAAATGTCTTTTCAAATTCACTGTTAATTACTCTGACATGAGTTGAGCACATACAGAGATCAAATCAGGGTGGTAAAGAGGTAATTATTGGAATAATTTTAAGAAATTATTTTTACTAAGCTACTAAATTAATTTAAGTAAAATAGTAGATTACGCTGATATGCACATCACATGCAAAGCTCTCTCACATTCACTATTTCATTTAAATAATCAGAACAATCTAGGGGTTGTTAGTTGATGTTCCTTCATTTTGGAGATTCATTAACTAGCTACACCAACATTGCAAATAGGAGTGCCAGCATTTAATCCAAATTTTTGAGTCAAATACTCTTTTTTTAAAGTACCTTTATCTCATCATTGCTGCTATTTATATCAGTTTTTCATTTTAATTGGTAAACCAACTGAATCTACGTTGAATTATAAAGAAAACATCCAGGAATGAAAAGAGTAAAGCTGTTTTAAATTCAAACACTGGTAGTTTTAATGACACAGACATAGATGAATGATTCAAGGTAAGTCTTAATTGAATCTGTGGTCTATTAGTTCCATATCCTTATTCTGTAAGAAAAAAACATCTTTACCTTTCTTGGACTGAATCTATGCCCTAGCAGTATAGATTGACATAACTGTGAGACTGCAATTATTTTTTTTCCTTTTTTTTTTTTTGCCTGGGACCTGTCCTGCTTCTGACCCTGGATTCCAAGCACCAGGGCATGAGGTGCTATGTTTTACACTCCCTAGAGTACCTCATTGCTATGTAGCTATATAAATTTTCATTCTTCCTCAATAACGCTTCACCTGAATATATAGTTCAGAGTGCTAGATATGTGTTAGTCCTGGTAGAAGAGAATGCCAAATGGAAGATGTTTTCCATGTGAAAATTCAGCTGGAGCAAAGGACAACAGTTGGAAGGAGCTAAGTCAGTTCCAAGTCCCAGCTCTGTTCCATAAATGCTCAGCCTGAGTTGCCTGAAGCTAAATGAAAATCTCTTAAAGCAAATAAGTATGTAGAAACAATTTAGAAAACTGCAAAACACTATACTATATGACATTAACATTACTCCAGTTTTTTCATTGACCAGAATAGAGATGCCCAAGAGAGTACAACATTTAGGTTAAAACATGAAGCAGTTTTCCTGACAAATATTTGAGAATTAAGGTGTGAATGTCATTACTGTACCAACTTTTCTGTATTTATTATTAGTAGAAGTACATAACCTACATGTATCAAATAAATCAAAGCATGATTTACAGACCAAATTACTGAAACCCTGTCTAGAAGAATTTATTAGGGACCCCTCAGTAGCTACCTAGATACAATGCTTTCACCAAAAGGGCATTGTGTATATATAAATTTATACAGGTAAATGTTAATGATCAAAAGATTTTATTTTGTGACTATTTGATGCTTAACTAAAATAATACAGGAGTTTTATAAATATTGGAAAGCTAGCAAGAGAATCTCCTAAATGATGATTATGACAAGTCTTCTTCAGATGCTTGAAGAACAATAGAGATGCATAGGCATAACTAGACTGATAAGAAGGATTCTATCCCAAGTCTCTTGCAAGGATGGGAATGAGGGAGATGAGTCAGGCTAACAGAGGATCGTGAAACATTCCTAACTAACATTCAAATGCAAATTTTCAATTAAAGGAACAAATGAAAACACCTAGGCTCAGAAGAGCTGGTCCTTCCAATTGCTGGGATGAAATTGCACTGGAGTCTGGTATCTGTGGCTGTCTTCAGTCTAGCCGTAAATGTTAAATCTTATAAGCGATACAACCACTACTTTGAGAAATTATTTTGTAGTCTAATGGATCTGATTGTCAGGAAATGGTTTTTGATATTCAGCCAAAATCCAGCTTTCCAGAAACAAGTTTTATTTGCACATTTTCCTCCTTTAATATTTATGGCTAATGCAGATATTTCATTAGGGGTTTCTTTTTTAAAGCTTCAAATTGGTAGATGAGGGAAGGAAAAATAATTTGTGCTTTCTCTTTTAGGATTTCTTTTTCCCCTTTCTGCAGTAAAGTTAACTGCTAATATGAATGACTGCTTTTCCACTGAGAGCATCCTAGATCTTTACAAGGAGAAACAGCAAGGATAGGTGGGAATATTTGAACGGTACCTTGCAAGAGCTGCTGCGCAATGTTCACCAAACAAAGTAAATCTGTAAGAAGTCTACTTCGACTTCAACAACTTTAAGATTCTTTGTATTGCCATCATTCATTGGTAACTGGGGAGTTTTTGCAGCCTTTCAAATCTCAGAGTCCTTTCAATCACTAGATGCCTTAAAGGGACAGAAGGTCTTAAAATGTGCTTCCCATCTCCCTCGTTGAAAAAGATACATAGACAGAGGGGGGAAAAGTCAAACAACAATACAAAAAGCATTAATACAAAGAACAGTGGGGTCTCTCCCTAATTTGACTTTCTCTACAGGTGGCCTGCAGCTGCATCCAAACAGGTTACTCCATCGCCTTCCCATGAGCAAGACAACAAAGTGCTATCTGTATTCACAAGAATACATTTAGTGGCATAGACCGATTCAGGTCTAAAAATAAGAAAAAAGCATTTTTTTCCTGAATAGCCTGAGGTAACTCTGTGCACCAGCAGAAGACAGTAGCACTCTTGTCTCCCTGGCTGTGCCTAAACATAAAGGAATCAGAAACCTACTTCACATGACTCCAGGAGGCCCAGGGCCAGCAAGGAGTTGATTCATTCTATTTACATCCTTGTGAATCCCATTGACTACTTACAGCAGCTGAGCAGGCAAAATCAATAAGGAATATTCTGTTTTCAGTTGACTTCAAGGTAAACGGTACATATAGATTTCTAAGATTGATATACCTGTTTAAGGAAGTATTCTATCAAGCTGAGAAACATTATGCTGAAATAAGCAAAAGTAGGGCATGCTTATTTTGTTTGATTTAAAAATAATAGATCTGATCACCTTTACTAATTTCATTTAAGAAGAGATATACACCCTGCCCTCGTGTGGTTACTTGGTGGTAAAATGACAAGGAGAAAAGGCAGAAAAATGCTTATTGTGGATGGATAACCCTCCTAAAATTCATTTATAATGTATGTATTAACGGTTAATAGTCTTTTTGAAAATGAGTTTTCAATCACATTGCTTCTTTAATGTAACATTTATATATGAGAGTTCATATTGTATTTGAAGAGTCTTCATCCCTCCTTCCCTCCCTCCCTTCCTCTCTCCTTCCTTTCCTACTTTCTTTTATTCAGTTTATTCCATCTTATCCCTAAAGCATGTGCTCATATTTTTCCTTCAAGAAATTCCTAAATTCTCAATTCCATCAGAATTACTCTGGAGCAAGTCATCTAAGGATGCTTTCCTCACTCACCTCTGCTGTTAAAAAAAAAAAAAAAAAAAAAAAAAGGACCTCCTCCAATTTCTCTGGAACATGGCTTTAGTTCCATTCTCAAGACCAAATAGATAACCTCTAAAATATGGTTAGTCCTTACTGATCCAAGAAGTGTGAATCTCCACTTTCCTTCGAAGCACAGGTTTTATGAATAACTTTATTTAATTGCTACACTCTAGAGCTACCTTCGTTTTAAACGTTTTGAAAGCTCTGTGTCTTTCTGGCCAGCTAGAAATCCACGCAACGCTATTTTTTGTAACATATATAAGACAACTATTGGCAAAAGTTTTCTCTACTTTAGATACCCAGATGGTTCCAATTTCTTTATTTCGCTTTAAACCTCCACCTATATTGTTTTATGAAGATATATTATTTTAGAATACCTCATAATAACCTACTTTTGCTGATGCATGCCAAAAAAAGGCAAGCTGATTTGCCTTTTGAATTCAATAAAGAAGAAAAGAATGGATTTAATAATGATTAATGAAGGCCTTACTGTTTTATGTTATATGAAAAAAATGCACTGAAAATATATCTAGCAAAGGGGTATGATAAGTATTCAGTAGTCAATGCTAATTTTTAAATGAAGGTATATAAATGGGACTGGAGTAAGATTAACAATTCATTAACAAAGAAAGTCACAAATAATTGAACAGATATAGAAAAGAAAAAAAAAAAATCCAAGCTACGCTGTCTAATAGTTTTCTTATTTTAAGTGAGACATAATAAATAGAATGCAGTTTAAAACTAGACTTTTAAGAATTAGGATAGAAAAATTTTAAGTTTGAATCATACAAAATTTTAGCACTGCATGAAGTAAAAATGCTTAGCTTAATGCTCTCATGATTGGATATGAAAGACAAATATTTACTAAGGGAAAATGGAGAGTCTGTTTCTAATTCATGTTATCAGAATAATCATAGAACTCAAATTTTATTTACCTGTTTTTAAAATATTTAAGTTTATTGAAAGAACATTGCATCATAACACTATATAGAGCTGAGGTGTACATCATTGCAAATCAACATCTGTATATAATATATTAAGTCTACCACCAACAGTCTGATACTATCCTTTTCTGTATAATTGACCCTCTTTGCCCGATTTGCTTCCCCCTCCCCTTGCTTCCCTTCTTTAAATAGTCAAGTCCTGTGGTAAGGCGACTTCCTCCATCTTGTGTTGCAAATGAGCAACATTTGCTTGATTATTGACTAATGCTAATCTTTAGGTTTGTGAATACTAGCTGTATTAGAGGAAACTGCATTTGTTTTTTTTAAATTTATTCACTTGCCTTATACTTTTTATTATGTATACACCTAGCTTCAGAGATTAAGAAGATTTTAAAGAGACACCAGTACAGGCTATCAGGAAAACATTATAGCTGCAAGAAATAGAGCCAAATATAGAGACCAGCACATTGTAGAATGAATGTCAAATGTGTAAAGAGAAATCGAATTATATACGGAGAACAAAACACACAGATTATTGAGATTCTTTCAAACTTGGCAATTCTATTATTGCAAGCATGAAGCTCTATCGAGATACTTCAAAACCATTCATATTCTCCAGCAAACCTTCCAGAACTATTGTATCAGTACAGGAATTGGCAACCCATGACCTATGGTCAAATTTAGATCATGACAAAGATAGGTTAACTTATTTTTAAAATAGTTCATATTTTAAACATGACATATTTCAAGATATGTGATTCGCATAGGTGACATTTTAAAACTGATATTTTATCTGCCTTTCCTTAATTCTCAACTAATTGTCATACTGAAATGCAGAGAATACAATAGAGTGTAAAATAAACGTGTTTTTATAAAGATTGATCTTTTATCTAAAAATCACTTGTCAGTTAACCAAAACCATCTAAAGCTAGATTGTGCTGTTGAACTCACTATAGACAAGGACTTTAAAGGTCATTTCTTCTGACTTTTGATTTAATCTAGTTTATAGAACTCTAAACCCCTTTAAGATAGGTAATTTGACACAGAAGTTAAATGAGAGATTTTTTAAAGCCATAAAGAACTGTCTAAAGTAGTGGTCATGGTTGTTGTATTAATAGTAAAAATAGGTGTTTAATAAATAGTTGGTGGATGAATTAAATGTTGACTTCATTCTGAAAATATAATTTTGAGAATTTTAAGTGCTGTAGAGCCTATCATGCAGATAAAATATCTGTTTAAGATATGAAAGTCTACATAGCCTACATTGGTTATGCAATGCTTGGAATTTGAAGTGGGAGTTTTACTCATGGAAGAAATACAGTATGAGGCCCTGTGACTAAAAGATAATAGGAACTATTGAAGACGGAGATTTTTCTACTTGGTCCTGGGCACAGAATCAAAATCTAAGTTTAACTTGGTGATATTTAAAAATGCATAACATGCAAAAGTCTGCAATCATTCTGTTTCTCAGCTAGTGAAAATAGAAGTCTACAGCATAGTAAGTGTCAATTTTGAAAATATAGCCAAATCAGACCGACAAGAAAAATCTTAAGTAAATAACTTCATCCATGTGTTTAGTACCATCCATGACTCTATGCCAAATTCGCTTCAAGTTCCCTTCCTCAGCAACTTCTTTTATAACACGTGCCTGCAGCTATTAACTATCTGAAGTGTTGATGAGGATAGGAAAGAAATTGCTTTCATGGTTATGTTTTAGGGGGACATTTGGAATTCAACAGTATGTGAAAGGACCAGCTTCAGCTTGAAAAAATCTGCTAAGAAAAACACCTGAATTCTAAGCAAACAGATAAGCCATTTTAAAACTCACTGAGGCAGATCCACGTGATAAGAAACAGCAAAATTGGGAAAATGACAGAAAAGTGATCCATGTCTACCAGTAAAAATGGGAAGGAGCTAAAACACGTTAGGTTAGAAATATGTCATTAATTTTTAACTGTATGAAAATATCCAATATTTGATTTTGGATGAAAAGTGCATTTTGGTCTCTGATCCATGTTGTTTTTTTTTCTGGTTTTGGTAATGATGCTTTCATTTTTTTCTCATTATTATTTGCTTCTAATTGACAAGTTTTTCTTATAAATCTGTTACCATAAAAGTCATTATTTTCTTCCTAACTCTAAAACATTCAAATGGCTCATTCTCAAATTCACTTTTAAAGGAAATGTGTGTTTAGAGGAACTTACAGGTACACACATGTTTCTAAAATTACATATTACTGGTAGGAAAATTACTTAGGCCATCATGTACGGACAGTAACAACATGATTTGAATGTCCATGTTTACTAAAATGATTTATTGACATGCTTTCGTAATCTAGCTGTATAGTTCACCAGGCATAGTTCACATACATCCAAAGGTCTTTACATCCTTCTAGAATATACGATGACTTTGGAAATTTGTATCTTTGTCCATCCCCTTAGTTGCTTTATATACAATTTTTGGCCAATACTTTATCTCTGTCTGGACTTATATTATGTTCCAAGAATTCATATTCATTTAGTGTTTTTTTTTAATTTACTCACAAATTTAAATGTTCTTCACTTGTCTTTTCTTTTTGCATCTCAGGCATTCCTTTGGGGATAATTTAACTTCTTACTAAAGTACATGTTTATATATATTTTCAAAAAAATTTATTGATCTTAAACCCTGATTTGTTTGCTTAACATTTTTATTTTATTTTACTACAAAAATATATCTTAGTGGCTTCATGTTATTTTCTCATGCAAATAAATGCTATTTTCTTATCAAATCTTTTTCCACTTTTCTGTGTCATTTTTTAAGTTAAATGTT
The DNA here is from genome assembly GCA_004363575.1 of Solenodon paradoxus. Taxonomy (NCBI): domain Eukaryota; kingdom Metazoa; phylum Chordata; class Mammalia; order Eulipotyphla; family Solenodontidae; genus Solenodon; species Solenodon paradoxus. The sequence continues at coordinate 773,939 of RJWH01000109.1, read as the reverse complement.
TACCTTTTGAGATAAAGTCTCTTTTAAATTTGGGAAGGTAACAATAGGAAAAAGTATTAAGTTGATTAAATACTTCCCACTATCAAGTTGGTGACTAATATTTTGAGGATTTGCTATACTGGGTATTCTTGTGATTGACCTCCTGCTTTCTTCTGAAAAGGTCATATCAGTGCATTTCCTCGCAAACTAGATGAAAGGTAGTTTTTACTTACATCTGCATCCTTATTAAGATGTTTGGTTTATAAATATTACATATAAAATTTATACATTTTGCATGTTCATACATAGATCTTATAAAAGAACATCAATTTCATATTTTACCTCTCTAATGCCATGTTTAATATTTAAGCAAATTGACTGTGATAATGAAGTCTTGAATTCTGCCATGTTTTCTCAATTTTAAATTATTTTCAAATTAATTCTCAATCAAAAATTCTTTATCATATCAATTGTGTTTTCATCACACTTAGGCATGTTTTACTGTGGTAGAAAGCAGCGTTTGGAAGAAGGGGTAGGAAAAGGACAAAAAAGCAAAGGCTGCTTAAATTATTGAGAAATAAAATTACAGTCTATTTTGAGATCATTTATATAGCATTCTTACATATTATTGAAAATAATAAATGATTCTTAGTGGAATTCCTTAGGGGAGCTGAACTAATGATTAATTATCAAGGTTTTATAGTTGAAATATCACTTATGAGAAGACAGATACGTCTAAAAATAATTATGAACATTTAATATGCTCCTGAAATTTCAAAATTATTTTCTTTGAAGACTTTTTGCATAATAAACAGGTAAACATCAACCTAGTCTATCTAAAGTATATATGAATCATTAATTAGTACTATACCTAAATTATTTATAAATATAATAGAGAATATTTTAAAGATCTGGTTTAATAAGTCTAAATTTTTAAAAATTGGTTAAGGTTTAATCAAATGGTAGTTTATATGAAGTCTTTTTTTTTCAGAACTAATCATTTTATTTTTTGGCAAATTGAGCAGATTCAAGAATGGTTGGTTTTAGTCAAATAACTGCTCTGCTTCTGTCCAAATAACTTGCTTCCATCAACCCTATTTCTCTGGGGTTTTCAATGATGTGAAATGAAAGTTATAGCTTCTTTAAAAGTTAAAAATATTAGCTCTTGTTTCTAATTTCAGTAGAAAGTTTTGCTTCACACAGGAAATAACAATATGGGTTGAAAATATTCTTCTCTGATATAGCAATCTAGATGTTCTTTTTGTATTGACTCAATCTTAAAAAAATTCATTTTAGTGTGAATTAGATCAGAGATTTTTCCTTAGCAAGGCCATATTTTCATCTCAAAACTGTGTTTTAATTCTGATATTATCCGGGAGAATAGAGCCAATATCAGCTGTTTCCTTAGCACAAAGCTGAGGGTATTGAGAAGTAATTCAGTTTATCTTTTCCTTAAGGGAAACTAAAATGTTACCTTAAAAAATTCTTCTTTATATATAAAATAATGTCAAATTACAATTAAGACTCAACCTTAGGGCATGCTCTGATGGGGTAGTGGTTAGCTCCACTCTCTCTGGCCAAGTGCAGTCCACGTTCATCCCAAGGACCTGGGTTTGCAACCCTGGGTCTGGAGAACAATTAAGATGAACAATTAAATAAAATAGATAAAAATATATTTTCTCATCCTTCTTTCTGCCTGCTTACCTACTCACCATCATTTTTGCCTGAACCTTTCCTTGAAAAAAAAAAAAGGAGGCAGAGATGCATCTTAGATTAAGGAATGAATTTTGTTTGCTAAGCATATGCATTCCCTCAGAAAAGTCTTTTTTTTCCAAGGTTTGTTATACTCTATGTACTAATATCTGTGAGTTTCAGATAACCTTTCTGAAACTGACTTTTAAAGAACAAAAAAAGGAGAAGAATATATGAGAAATAGGCGTCTTAGAGGATTTTGGAGACGGTATCTTGAAGAAAGGGCTAGTGGTCAAAATGTTGAAGCAAATTTTCCCTTTATCCTAATCTTAAGAGTGGCCCCAATATTCAGGTATGCATGCCTTCATTCATTCATTTGACTCACTGGCTGTGTTCAACAATGCTAGGCACTGGGAGTGCAAATATAAACACAATATACTGCTGATTTCAGGAATCCCGTTCCAGTAGAGGAAGTACAAACCAACAGTCAAAATACATAGTTCCGAAAGTGGAAGAGGAGACTCTAAGGGATTACACTGGAGCATCATGTAACATAGAGGGACTTCATTTATTGATGAGCCATTTTTAGAGTTAGAATCTTTATTTATAGAAATAAGAGAATAAACTTATTTCATATACTATACATTGATAGCATCAACCATAGCTGGCCTAACATGTCCAGTTTTTGGATAGCCTTCCTTCCCGGAGAATCTGGTGCCAGCTTAAAATATTTTAATATCTGGTCAAGTCAGCGTCTCTGACAGCAATTGATTTGCTGAATGTCAAATCTGTTCATTCTGTAATTTAATGGGTTTTAATAAGGTTGGAAATGGGATAAATCTAAATAATGTTTGAATAAGTATTTACCAATTTAACTTCTTATTTGGCTTGACTAGAAGGCATTTATATCTAAATACAGATTTACATCATGGGCGTAGAGACAACACCACTATTCATTTTATGGATTATAATATATCTTGACACAATCCAGGGAATTTGAAGGTAAGAGCTGCCACTTCATCATTTGCTTGCACAGTTGTTTCTTTTCCTAAAATTGAAGAACTTAAGCAGGAGGTGATTAGAGATGTTAACTTTGACTCTGCTGATATTTGTCACCTTATGTCATAACCTTAACACTCCTTAAGCATATTTGTGGACGGGCTTCCTGATTGTTCAAAGCATGACTTAGAATTCTGAAATGTACAGGCTCCTGTAACATTTGCTCCATTAGTAATCAACACATCAGTTTCTTGTTGAGAGGTAAATATTACGTGTCATGTTCCACAGGGGAAAACATTAAGAACTGCTATGACACGGTCTTTGATAATTTTTTTCTATTTTTCCTTTGTTTTAGAGGTTATTTACATTAGAAATGAAATAGGCTGTGAATTTCTCTTAGTCCTTCATCAATCAAAGCTGATCAATTATAAGACCAGCAAAACTGGATCGCAACTCTAAGCTACATGGTCATATTACACTCATAATATTACTAAAAGCCACATCTATATTCCAAACTGGGATACTATAACCCCTTTGTCATTTTCCAATAAAAAGACCATACCAAATAGGCCGAGCACACCGTAATTAGCAGCTGGCAGAGAAAGCTGTAAATCTGTATGAGTTCTGAACGATTTGCTTACATTGTTGCTTTGTTGACAAATGATGCTGTACATGTTAATGTTCCTGAAATGTCCCCATTGCACCTGACGTGCCAATAAATGCCAGCCAGCTGTATGAATTATGGAAATAAGATTTTTGTTTATGAAGGTATCCCAGACATTTATTTTACAGCATTCCTCTCGACAGATTTAATGTCTGGAGTTACATTGAGAAGATATTTGCTACCTGACATAATGGATAATGGAAACTTTAAAGCTCTTTTTCCTCCTGTTAATGATGAGATTAATACATCCACACACGCACACACATGTGCACACATATATATGTATTTTAACATTTACTTTTTGACTTAATAATTTGCTTTTAGTTTTTAGATGTCACACATTTCTGTTAAGAGCTAAATAACAAATCTAATTTCCAATTAAGACTATGAGGACTGAATATTTAGAATTAAGTATTGGTAATTTTTATCTCCATTTTGATCATTCCTTTATTATTTATGTGAATAGTGCATAAGCATTTTGTATGTTGCACTTGCTGATCTTTTACTTTATCATTGATCTAAGAGTTTTATTTGTGGATATTTTATACTTTCCAAGAGTTAGTACTCAATGACTGATTTTATCTCAGTATACTCAAAAATAATATATACTATGGCTGGGGCTTCTATAAACTTTATTGCCCACTGCACCATTTAAGACTTTTACTCATATGAGATGTTTAATTAATACACTATCACTACAGAACTCTCACTTGAGAAAAAATTATTTGACATAATAATAAAAATAAAATAACCACTTGCTCTAAATCCTAAAACCATAGCTAAAAGGTGAATTAAGCCACACTAATGTAAAAAGCTTTTCTTAACAGTAGAATGAAATTTATGTTTTCCAGATGTGATTGTCAATCTTCTTAACTTTTAATCTTCAAAACACTTGTGTGGCAGAAGCTTGCTATTGTCTTTGAGTTATTTTACTTCATCAGAGGTCAAAGGGGACTAGAAATGGTGATTTCCGGGTTCTAGTCAAATTTTTGTTTTCAGGTTCAACAATGAAAAACAGATTGAATCAATACCTAAAATGGTTGATAGTATGTAGTCAATAAGATTTTAAATTTGATCACTGAACTCCAAATGACTTTCCATATCCTATAGTCGATAGTTTAGGAAAGAGGTGAATGAATAGAGTCTACATGATCCTCTCTGTAATGACTGGCTACATGATTTTTCACCCAGATTAAATTTGTTAGTTGAATCTTACAATAGGACAATGTGCTTGGTCCATAGTGGTATTTTTGTTATACCTTCCCACATCTTCTTCAAGATCTCCAGGATGCTTAAAGTCTCAAGCAACAGTGGGAAAAAAAAAAGGTCTCTTTATGAAACTTTGAACAAATGGTGTCTCAGGATGATTAACATATAAATAGAGAGGAGAGCAAAATCACCTTTGTGACCAAAGGCAATTCCCCTCAAATGTTTCTTTCCCCACAAAAGAATCCAGATGGCAAAAATGATGCTTAAAAATGCTGGCTACAGCTCAGTTCTTCTGGTTCACGGTGGTTACAATAAAAATGACACTCACAGTTATGTATTAACCATTTCACAGATTTTGTGTAAAGAGTAAGCTATGTGTCCACAGGCCTCTTGTGTTCAAAGAGTTAAGTGTCCAGTTCTTGGCATAGCTACTCTAGTCTGTATTTGCTCAAAGGAGGATTAAAGGTAATGTGCAGCAGAGGAACAACATAAGGAAACCTGGAATACATCTCTCTCCTCAATATACCTGAACAATGGGAAATGCATGGCTCCGGACTCCACTCTTCACATTCTCTTTAGTGTGCATGGAATTCATTGAAACTAATGGGAAGGAAATTATACTCGTCTCACAGTTCTCCTAACTACAGGTTTCTGTGTGGATAAGTTTAACTTGTCAAGGTTTCTTACAGAATGACACAACGAAAGTCAAATAGTCAACTAAGAATAGCAGAAAAATCTAAAAGTATTCAATTCCCCCATTTTACTTAAATAAAACCAGATACATCATAGGCAAAGATCAGAGTTTGCTTGGAGAATTTCCAAAATCATACTATAATTTCTTACTGAGTTGTGAAGTTAAGCACACACAAAGTAATAGGTATTTGGAAAAACAGAGACAATTAACCTAATTATATCAGAGTATAATTTAAAAATGAACTGCTTATAAATAAAATCTTTTCATATACTATAATAGAGTTTACTAGGATTGATATTAGAAAGGATTAAAAGAAGGAATTACTGACTGATACTTCGCTGTCATTAAGAAATAGCATATCATCTGGGAAATGTTGAATTTAAAAGGTAACATTTGAAAGAGAAATACATTACATTGCTTTACTTAGACAAAGTAGAGTGGTAAAAGACAGTTTTTTTGAACACAAGTTTTCTTCAAAATACAATTCTAAGGAATTTATTCCAGCAAAATAATAATAGTAGTAGCCATGATAATAGTAATGATAACAGCCATCTATCACATTTGCCTTTTATATCAGAACTTCAAGAAGTAGAAATCACAATTAATTTTATTTTAAAGTTGAGAAAACAAAGTACTGAGATGTTTTAACTTATTCAAGACAATGCCACTTTCACACAACAAAGTTCAAATTTACTCCCAGGCACTCTGAATCTAGAACGAACACTTTAGAGCACATAGAGATGAAATGTGCTGATTGTTACAATTTAATTTGGGGAGTTAGTGAATATGTCTTGGAAATTTGAGTGACAAATAGAAAGCAATGTCAAGTGTCTATTAGGGGATCCTCTAGCTAGAACAGAAGCTGGCAGGAAAGCATCAGCAAACAGAAACAATTAGTAAAGTTATCATGCACACTGAGATGAGTGTGGTGTACCAAATGCATAATTTTGGAAATGTATAAAATTTCTCCAGTTCCTGAATATACCCAATATTCCAAATTCACATAGGTCATCACTAGGAGAACAAATCCTGGGTCAGATGACTTCCAACAGCAAATAGCTTCTAAATAACCTAAATAACCTTCTAAATTACCCCCAAATCCCATGTGCTCCGCAGATGAGGTTGTCATTTACAATAGGGATGAATCAAGGGAGAGACTAGACATATATTTATTAACTAAGAGTGAACTATTTGAAATAGAATACTGATATTCACCAACTCATAGAAATGCAGAGGTATACATTGCACATAGACAAACCTTAATTTATTTTGCCAATTAACAGAGACATTCAGTAGTAAATAGTCACTCAAAAAACATTTAATAAGACCTGCTGATGACAATTCATCCTGCTTTTATGTGATCTTGTAGTCTAATGGAAAAAGCAGGTAATAAAAGCAAAAACATATAGGTGATTCTGACAAAACCTCTGATCAGGACCAAGGGACAGAATTAAGACAAGTCTTAAGAAAGATACCCAGGAAAAGTGGACTAGTGGGAGGTGGGGAAAGTTGTGACTGGGCAACTGAAACCTCTTATCCTTTATGTAGCTATGGAGGCAGAGTTAGTTGGTGGTCTCAGGAAAGGAGGGAGGAGCTGAAGTAGCTGGTGCCTAGAAACTTTTCATTCATTTCTGTACTCAAAGAGTGATTTTTAAACACCTGTGGCAAAGTTCCAGTCCCTGGGGATATTAAGTAAAATAGTATACATCTCTTCTCTCAGGGAAAATGACAAATAAACAGATAGCTTCATGTAGTAATGCTTACTAAAAAGAAGATAGTGGAAAAAGTATATGATAATGATTCTGCAGCTGCTTTTTTTATTAGACTTTAGGAATTAAGGGATAAAAATGTAGGTTTGCATATACTTTAATTGCAAGGGACAGTTGAACTCTGAGACTCCGAAGGAGGAGTGGGCAGAGAAGAAGACCCAAAGATGACCTTATCAAGTCTCCATCTACAGGGGAAACAGGATGAGGAGCCATCAAAAGAGACCTTTAAGGTCTTTTTAAAGATTTGACAAAGTGTCTTAAATCAGGAAGCAGTTTCAAAAAGCTGTAGAGGAGAGCTGGTTAAGAGTACAAGCACAAATGTAATTTTATTAAACGACATAGAGAATTTACACAAGCCAGAAAGCTGCTAAATAAAACTGGGCAGAACAGAACGGGTTCCAGAATTACTTACTGCTCAACATAGTACAGGTAATGTTTCTTTGTGGGCGAATTTCTGACGGGCATGTTTAGGGCATGCACAATCTAATCTAAGTAACTGAAATCCACACTGTTCTTTCTGTTCATAAAAGCAAACTTGGATGCAATGAAGTGTGGCTTTTTCTACAACCTTGATTTTTCTCTAATTTATTTAGAAAACTAAGTAACTTGAAAGCAGGGTACTTAGAGCAATTGAGATAAATGCTCTAGACTGTGATGGAGGGGTGGTCAGACAGAGGAACTGGCCAGAGAATATACCATTAGTGCCCCAGACCCCTTGTCCATAGGCCATCACCTTGTCTAAGTATGATGAGCAGGGAGAATTTATATTACTGCAACTTCTCTGAGAAGAATTACGTATGATTCTTTGATGAGGTGTTCAGGAAGGAGGAAAGACTTAAAAGTCAGAGTGCTTATTCTTGAAAACCCAAAATAATGTTAAGTTGTCTTCTAAGGAGCAATGAATCCAGTTAAAAGAAGAGGTTTTGATCTTTTGAATGGACTCTTCTAGTCGGGATGCTAATAACAGTAGATTATTTTTCTGCTCTTCCAATCCCTAATATTTGAGATAGATTCTGAAAACGTTTCACACATGTTTAAATCAGTTTAATCATGTGACAAATTATTGGTTTGCTTTGGAAGCCAAATGAAAAGCTTGACAACAGTGCAAAATTATTATCCCTCCAAGGGTATCCACATGTCTCCACTCATCTCTGATCAGGAGGCTGGCATTCCAGAAAGTATTATAAAAGAAGGCCTTTATCCTTCATTTTGGGAAATACAATGCAAGGGGGATTTGATAAGAAGTAACATATTGCATAGTTTAAATTAACTCATTAGAAAGGAAGAGTGCTTTTTCGTTTTGTTTTTATTTTCCAGGAATGTCTGAAGAAAGATCAAAATGCAATGGTGTGGTGTGCCCTGGTGGCCTAGCAGATAATGCCACTGAATGCAGTCCACATATATCCCAGGGACCCAGGTTTGAGATCTGGCCAGGGGAAGATGTGGGGTTATCAACAGGAACAATGAAATAAAAATAAAGTGTTTTTTTCTCTTCCTGACTTCCTCTCTACTCATTTTCCTTCTTGCCTGTACCTTTCCTTAAAAAACAAACAAGCAAACAAAAACAACACAATGACACAAACTTCAGAAGTCCAGAAGAGTTAGACCCTAGATTATTTCCTTTAAAAAGCATCTGAACTGAGTGCTTTGAAAGTATATAAAAATACATAAAGATAGGGAAAAAAAGAGAATCACAACAACGCTAACAAGAAAACTTAATCTTCAATAAAACAAAAATAACAACAGCTTCAAACCATAAACACTCACGTGTTGTATGAAATACTGTGGAGTGTGTACCCAAATAAGGGGAGAGTCTGAGTCAGTACAAACTTCAGAAATGAAAGGGTAAAGAAGTTTCCTTAAATATGTATTTGATGATCTGATTACAGTGTCAGGTGATGGGGTTATGGGTGTATCTAGTGTGCCACAGAAAGTAAAAAACATGGGCATAGAAAGAAAAAACATTTTATTATTTATTTTCCAGTTGCCCTGTTCCAAAGAAGAAGATGCATAGAGAGAGAAATCACTGGATTTAAAAACAGAGTTGTGTTGGGAAAAGAGAAAAAGAGAAAGACAGATTGAGCCTATTCAAGCTAGAGGAATAATAAGACAAAGAAGCAGCTGGGATCATAAATTAGGGAAGAGTGAAAAGACAGAAGGATATAAATCAATGAGGAATTATTCAAGAAACCAGGAAAATTTAGACAAATAGTTATCTATAGTTTCATAGAAATTATTTACTTATAATTTGCAAAAAATGTTTTAAAAAGAGCTGTAAGCATTCAAAGCGATGAAAGTCAAATTGACAGAGCACAGAAAATGAGTAGAACTGAAAACAAAACCATAGATGTCAAAATTACATATATATGCACGCACATATACATGTATATGCATGCATATATATACATGTATATATGCATATGTATATATAAGTGAAAACTCCAAATAGCATACAAGCTAGGGCACATTATACAAAGTGAAAGAGGAAAGATTAAAGACATAAAACATATCTATGAATAACTTTTTATATCTGGGTCAAGGTGACAATAGTACAAAAAATACGACCAGTGCTCTTGAAGGTTATAGAGCAAATGGAAGACAGAAACACAATTAAAGATGTAATAGAAGAAAAATTTTGGAAATAGAATACTTATATTGGTTTACTAGGAAGGATATACTTAGTCCTGGGGAAATATGATATAGAACAATTAGTCTAACATATTCTAAAGTATTGCTAAAATTTAAGGATAAAGAAAAAAAAAAACTATAGTTTTCCAGGTAGCAGAACAAAGGTTGATTGGACGAAACTCAAAAAAATTTGTTTAGACACTTGAAAGTAACCTGCTCATGATTGCTTCTTGGAAAAAGAAGTGGATGATGAAATATAATAAACAGAAAATCAAGTTAGTGAATAGCAAAAACCCAGTAAAATGACAAGGTGTGAGCATTTTGTCCTTTGTAGTAGAGAACTAACTCTAAACAACACAGGCAATAATGATCATAAGTGGAAATATTAATTGTGTCAATAATAAAAATCCTAAAATGTCAGAGGAAAATCTGGAGGGATGAATACCTAAATTCATTTTCTCATAAATGATTAATAAAAGATTTGGTCTGATATAGAATTTTTTTATGGACTTCAAATTCTTTATATTTTCTTAAGGCTAATTAATCTTTTGGAGCAAATACTTCTTGAGCTAAATAAACATTTATTTGAAGTTTAGACATTCTTCCAAGCTCATTTGAATATTGCTTTCTTTTTAATATTCAGGTCAAACTGAATATAAAACATTCTTCTAAGGAATAACCACTGTTGCAGAATGTATTTTTATCTGTATATCCATCTCAGTCTACATTGACCTATGAAGTGCCATTTAAATTGTTGTCTACTAAATATTAGCATTTATTCATGTGTTTTTAGTATATGTTTCCTTACGAAATAAGTGACTAGTTGACAATATTTTGTTTATTTTTGTATCGTTTGAATTTTTGTAGTGGTTAATATTTTACTACAGAAAAGTCTTGAAGTATTTTTTTTTTAACAAACAGGAGTATAGTTGCATATAATTAGGTATTTTTATCATTCTTCATTCAATCAATATTCAATTCCAAAAAAGAATGTGAGTTGGGCAAAAATCTGCATTCTTTTTGTTTTAGTTATCTATAAAACTGTGGGACTCCTGAAGATTTATCTTGCATTTATATAAATTTAGAAAGGACATTTTAAATCTCAGGATGAATTCTTAGTACTCAGTATGTTTCTGATGCTGTGCCTTCATTAATAAGTTTAGTGAATATAAAATTATTTGCACAGTAAAAAGCACAATAAAAATATGGAGATATTTGCAAGATACTTTAAAACCCACAATAAATGATTTGGGATTATTTAGAATTACAGATTTTACCTACCAGTGGTTCTGATATTATCATATTTCATTTTCAGAATTATTAGGGTATTTAGATTTAAAATCTTACAAATGGAATAAAGAATGGATACCTTGAATTGTTTATAAAGATTGTTTTGCTGAATTATAACGACTTCAAAGGTCTATGTGTCTATAATGTCAGATTTTTAGCATTTCAGTTATCCAGATCCTATTGCAATGATGTTGCTATTTTCTAAACATTATAAATAGATTGTGAATGTTCACATACTTTGATATTTGAGAGACTTTAAATAAACGGCTGATTCTCCAACTTGCATTTTATTGAACTAATGGACATAGTAGTATTCAAGTTCTTATGGAAACATATTCTCCTGACTCTTTTCTCCAAATACCCATCTTTTAGAATGAACACTTAGCTGTGCAAAAGGAAGGAATGGCATTATATCATACTACATTTATTTAGTCTATTATTTAATGGAGACTACAAATTATATTTGAATTTTAAAATGTCAAATTTACTAGGAAAGCTATATAATATAGCGTAAATTAAGGTTAAGTTGAAATTATAGAAATGATTGGAGAAATTATAGTTTTTTTAACCAATAAAGTGCTTAAAATTAGTAGCATATATTTAGCTATAAAATAAAAGAAATTAATATGGTTAGTAACCAGTTCAAACTTTAAAAGTCTTGGAGAGTTCTCGTTTATTCAGAATCATTACTAAATATAAGATTGCTGGTTTATATTTGCTCACAAGTGATCTTCCAGTCTAAGCTTTCCCTTGATCTCCATGCTTAAATAAACTCAGACAAAAATCTTAGAAATATCCCTAACAGAACCTAACTCTCTTCATTAATTTTAAATTTGTCTAAGAATTCAGAAATGTTGGTTTAAATGGATTCTGTTAAGTAAATCCATGTCATCTAACTTTCTGACCCATTAATACATATATATGTGTATGTATATGTATAATGTATAATATAAGAAACATCTATCATATGTGACTTCACTTTATATAAAAAAGTAACACTTTATAAAAATCTGTGAAACTACTACTGGAACAAATAAATTAAATAAGTGAAAATAATATAACAGAACTTGTCCTCTTGGTTAAAGAATTGTTACTTTTGTGGGACAAATACATTTTGGAGAAATAGTTTAAAATAATGTGTAATATATGAATTCAGCTTTTATTCTTCTTCTAAAAGAGGACAATTATATTTATGTGACAAACTGTTCAGTGTTAGTAGCATGATGTTTATATTACTGGCCACTTAAGTAATCTTTGACATGTCCTGTGTGAATCAACAGCATGCATCTGTTGAAATCTCTCTTCAACAGAAGTCCTGTCCCTTTACACTGATTCTCCTAGGCACAGCGGAAATATTGCAAATGAAGCTATATATGAGACCAGTGAAGAAACCACACGTTCATCTCCTCTCCCTTTCCACACACCTTGCATCTGAGTTTTCTCTTAGATCTGAAAAGGAAGTTGGGACTTGACCCCAGTAAGTATTTAATGGAATGAAAGGAAATTTAGGTTTTGAGGTTTGGGTGTTGCTGAACCTACTATCCCAGTGATATTGTGAAGAATATTTGAAGAATTATCTCCTCCTCATCCCTTGGCAAGTTGTATTAGATGTATTTTTATCACTTTTAAAGAAGACTTTTTGGGGAGAAGAGAAAAGTCTGTCAACATTTGGTAAGTTGCCTTCCATGATTCATCTAAACATGCTTAAGAAAAGCATGTCTCCACCTCTTTTAGTTTGCTACCCCTCATCCACATAGACATTTCTGAAGAAGAGAGACACATTTTCCAACTGTCACCCTGGCTCACTCTGTGTGGCTGCTGTGTGTTTAGATAATGCTTGTTAAAAAGTGATGGCATTGCTCTGCTGACTTGTGCTACTGTAACGAATCTCTTACAGAACATCCTTGTGGTGGGGCTTCCCAGTGCCTCTCCTGACTGCCCCACCGGGTGAGTGAATAATTCTAATAATCAAAGGCACAAAGTCTGCATCTAGTTTGGAAGTGAAACCATGAGTAATTTTCAAATGTGGTGCCCTCGATTTTGATGAACTGTCACAGAAATAGGAATTACCACAATTCAAAAATCCCATCCACTAACAGACAGAGATCGGCATCTGTGGATGATTTCTTCTAACTCACTACCCTCAAATTTCCTTCCCTACCCCTTAGTAATAACACACCCCTTTGCCTCATGACTCCAATTTAGTGCAATCATGCCTCTTACTGGTCATTGCCTTGCAGGACACCAGCTGTCAAATGCAGAGAAGCAAGGTATAGGGGTTTGAAATATAAGCCATATAATGTAAAAGACATGTACGTCTTCTATCATGTCCCATTTGGATTCAAATGGGACTTCTCAGCATTCAGAAGCATGGACTCCACTGCATCATGACCACTTGAAGGGATACTTAAAGGTAGTTATCACTTTCCAGAGCCTTTAGATATCTAATCTAAATCTGAAAAAGAAACGGCCTGCTCACATTCCCTCAAATTCTCTCCCTACCAATTAAGTGATTGTGAGAAAACTTGAAAAGATTTTAAGGACTTGTCTTTGAAGGTGATATTTTTGTCCTTCAGTGATTCCGAGAATGTGAAATTGGGGGCAAATACTGTGGGGGCCCAGAACATGCTATTTGCAGAGTTGGAGCAGCTAATTTCATGCATAAATACACTGTACTTTTTTCTTTTCTGCAATAACTCATTTTATAGCCACTTCCTTACACCACTGCAGTACTAGTCCTTATGCCAGAGTGTTGAGGCAGAGGTGACATAAAGTACTTGTCCTATGAAATTGAGGCAATTCAAGTGAAGGTGGAGACGGACAAATAAACAAGTAAGTAATCATAGTACTAATGCTAAGAGGAAATCACAAACTGGAGGGAGAGCAAGAGAAAAGGGGTTACCTCTGCCTGAGGGATTTAAGGACCTTTTTAGAGAGATGATGGCTTTGATGATTTTGTCTTGATTTTTGGAGGATGAAACAAAGATATGCAAGTATTTGTGGAGTGGATGTATGTTCCAGGAATGGAGTAGAGTATGTATAGTGGTTCATAGTTTTGCACTTATAAGGCATAGAGATTGTTAGTTTGACACCATGAGTATAGTTCTTTGTAAAGACAAACTATAGAGAATTGCAGCCTCTCTAACTTTAGGGTATACTGGGATAGATGCTGCTTGGCTCTGGAATCCTTTGACTTTTTGTGGCTTTAATTAATAAATCAACTAAGCTTGAAAACATGATGTCTGTTTAAGTATATATATATACATATATATATGCATGAATCTAACTATCAGCATTGAACCCTTAGTCAAGTTCATTACTTGGTTTATTCATCCAAAGATGTAATGATAGCAGGAACTGCTACACAGGATTATTGTAATGGTCAGTAAGATAATGGTGGTCAAATACCTGGCATACAGGATATCTAGTACACAGTATATGCTCAGTAAATGTTATCATTATCATTATTAAGCAACCATTATGTCACAGGCATTGTTCTGGGTACATTGAGAGTAAAAATTGAAGAAAAACATAAATCTTATCCATGAGTTTCTAGATATTTTTGTTTGGAAGATAAGTACATGAATTAATATAAAGAGAAAGTAATACATTGCATTAAGCATTTGCATATATATGCATATATAACGACACAGGAAACAAGAAAACACATCCTGAGGCAGCGTTACAAAATACATATTAAAATTTTAAGGGTATAAAAGGAAGAATAGTAAGAAAATAAGTTGAATTAATCAAAAGAATTCAGAACTTGAGTTTTGAAAAAATGGGCTGAGCAAGGGAATCTCAAAAAAGAGAAGACCCAGAACTTGGAATCTGTTGGCACCAGCAATTCACAGAGGTGGAAATATACATACCATTTCATTTCTTCCTCCAATAATTACATTCACTTATGGAAACATAAGATTCATGCTGAATGTGGGTTGAAAAATAAATGGATGTGGTCAGTTGCTAGATAATAAACTCTGGAGAAACTTGTCTGGCATTGGTACTAAAAGATGCAGGAACTCTTTATATTTTGTCTTTTCATTTTCTATTTTACTGTAATAACACAAATATCTGAAAGAAAAGACACTGAATATTCTGCATTGAGACAACTCTCATCTATCTTTGATTCCCTAATGAAGATGCTACTAAATACATAGAACACAGAAAATAATTTCCTGAGTTTCTCCTCAATTTTAGGATAAATCTGGTCTGTTGCCTCTGATCCACATCATTGAAAATTTAGGCAAGATTAGATATTAAGCATTTTCCCTTAATCCTCTGTGTTCTTTTTTTAATAAAAACAAATGTTCTAGTGCCAGTACTGAAGAGAGAAGCTTTAGGTGGGGAGGATTGGGAAAAATCTTTGAACCTTCATTCTTGCTCTCTTAAAAGTACACCCCTCACCAAATATTTGTTAACAAGAAATCAAGCACTATCCTCTATTTTAAAAGTTTCCTGATCAGCACTGTCTTCTCTTGACAAAAATTTGGCTGATTTACTCCATGTGGGGCATATCCGTTGAGCAGTCTTTCTGGAAATGAGGGTGGGAATCTGCATTGCTCCTTTGCTTCTATCTGGCCTAGTCCCTCTTACTATTGTGGACATACATTTCTGAGAATGCTGACTGGAATTAAGGGCACACTCTATATCCATGGAATTCAAAGCATCGTATGTATACACACAGACTAAATATATTGTGACCTAACTCAATTAATTAAATGATTACAGTGTTTTCTCAAAGAGACAAACATGGTAGGTCAAATTCAGATTCAGATTTGCCAAGACAGAGTTAATGCCTATGACGTGAATCAAATAACAATCTTTTTCTAATATAATTGTGCTTGAGTTAGTTTCCTATTCAACAACAAATATGAATTGAAACTTTATACCCTCTGATTTAACCATCCCTGAGAAGTCAATATTCTTAGATGCTTCTCTTAAATATTCAAATTATAAAATTATACATAATTATGAAATACATTGTATTTGAATGCAAAATCATAATATAGTTTTGGCATCATTGTCATCTTAAAACATTTGCCTTATTATGTTGTGGCATTTTGAGTATTTTTGATCAAACAATATAAATGGAACAGGTTTTGCATACTGAGCATCCTAAACCCCACTTTAAAGAGATTTACTATCAATGCACATTTCTGTTTGACTTAAAAAAATGAGAACCTTGTAGTATGTATTATGAAATGTTAAATATTAATACTATTTAAAGTTAATGATATGTCAAAGACAATGACTAATAATATAAAATACAATTAAATGCCTATCATATTAGCCCATCTATTAACAAAATAAAATAGATTTAAACATAAGGGTTCTGATTTGTTGTTTTTTAGCAAGGGGTGCCCAAGTGTAAAAGCTAAATTATTTATTCAATTTTTAAACTGCTGGATACATCAGTTTGTAATTATTTGCATTATATCTGAATGCTTTTTCATGTGTCTGGGATACAACAAAAACAATTGCTCTTCTTGTCTGATGGCATCTTATTCATGAATGCCACTAACAATGACTAAAACATCAACCAAAAAGCATCCTCCCAGATTCAAAGATGGTGTCTATGGGGAGTGGGCACTGAGACACTGCACAGGAATAAAGCCCAGTTTTTCAGATCCAATACAGTAAAAGGGATTTTCCTGCTTTAGCACAGGCCGGAATAATTTGGAGAACAGAAGACTAACATCCAGTTCTATAGGTGGGTGAAGGCGTGGGGATTTAATGGAGAGTACATCAGCAAAGGGGAGCCCCCAGATAGGAGAGTTCCACTGTGCGGACGCGATCTGCCTTCCCCTTACAGAGCCCAGCTGCACAGGATGCGCAGACATTGTAAAGAGTGCAGAGCAGTCATGGTGACCTCCAGCACCCACCCAGGGATTGAGATAGTCGGATCCCGCTACTGAGTCCCTCTTCTCCCAATGCAGACTGCACGGGCACCCCTGGTGATCGATAGTGGCGTGAACTCAGAGCAGGGAGCCACAAGCCTGAGTCAAACTGTGCAGGGGAGGGGCTGCGGTGAATGCTGTAGACAACTCTTGGCTAGAAAAAGCCCTGATAATTGGACACAGAAAGAATAGGAACATACAGGAGCTGCACACCCTCCACTACACACCTGGGGAATCGGACCCCCTGGGAATTCGGATCCAGTGGCTAAGACCATGAAAGAACAGTCCATTGAAAGGATTTGACTCTGATGATTTTGTGAATACAAGGGACATAAGTGCAGAGAGCAGACTCGTCACACAGCCCCAGCCAGCAGAGTTCTACCAACCAAACAAGCCTAACTCCCCTCCATTATCAGCAAGCAAAACTACATGCTCCCAGATGACCACTACACCCCCAACCCCATGCCCACCCACATTCAGTTGCCACCATCACTCCCTGACACAGCAAGACAATATACTCAACGGAGAAAAACTGAAAACTTTCCCCCTAAGATCAGGGACAAGACAAGGATGTCCACTTTCATCATTACTATTCAATATAGTGCTGGAGATTCTGGCCAATCCAATTAGATAAGAAAAAGATATAAAAAAGGTATCTAAATAGGAAAAGAAGTGAAACTATCACTTTTCACAGGTGACAAGGTAATATACATAGCGAATCTCAAAGAATCAAGCAACAAGCTGCTAGAAATAATAACCAAATATAGTAAGGGGGCCAGATACAAAATTATATTAAAATCTGTTGCATTTCTGTATGCTAACAATGAAAATACAGAAAAGAACTGAAGAAAACAATACCGTTTACATTTGCACCAAAAAAAAAAAAAAAAAGAAATACCTTGGAATAAACCTAACCAAAGAGATAAGGGACCTATAGTATGAGAATTATAGGACATTGGTAAAAGAAATAGAAGATTACACAAAGAAATGGAAAGATATTCTATCCTCATGGATTGGAAAAATCAACATAATCAAAATGG
Organism: Solenodon paradoxus; assembly: GCA_004363575.1. Lineage (NCBI taxonomy): Eukaryota > Metazoa > Chordata > Mammalia > Eulipotyphla > Solenodontidae > Solenodon > Solenodon paradoxus. The sequence goes on along the minus strand of RJWH01000109.1, from coordinate 756,075 downwards.
CCATACTGCCCAAGGCATATATATATTCAATGCTATCCCCATCAAAATTCCAAAGACATTCTTCACAGAAATGGAATACAAAATAATGAAATTTATCTGGAACAACAAACAACCCAGGATAGCAAAAACAACCCTCAAGGAAAAGAACAACAATGGAGGAGTTATGCTCCCTGACTTCAAACTCTACTACAAAGCAATAATAATTAAAACAGTATGGTACTGGCATAAAAATAGAAAAACAGATCAATGGAACAGAATTGAAAGTCTAGAAATAAATCCACATATACATGGATATCTAATTTTTGACAAAGGAGCCAAAAACTTACAATGGGGCAAGGAAAGCCATTTAATAAATGTTGCTGGGAGAACTGCAGTCACACACATAAGGTTGAAACTAGACCATTACCAAACATTATACACAAAAATTAACTCAAAATGTATTAAAGACCTAGACATAAGACCAGAAATCATCAAACACACAGAAGAGAATGAAAGTAAAAAATTATTAGACATAGACCTAAGCAATATCTTTGGCAACTCAACTCCCATCACAAGGCAAAAAAAATCCAAAATAAACAAGTGGGATTACATAAAACTAAAAAGTTTCTACTCAGTAAATGAAACTTGCATAAAAACAAAAAGACATCCAACTGAATGGGAAAAAGTACTTGCCTCTCACACCTCAGATAAGCGGTTAATACTTAAATATACAAAGACCCAACAAATTAGACAACAAAAATACAAGCAATCCCATCAAAAAATGGGCTGATGATGTTAATAGACACCTCTTCGAGGAAGACAAACAAATGGCCAACATGTTCATGAAAAGATGCTCTACGTCTCTTGTCATCAGGGAAGTGCAAATTAAAATAATGATGAGGTATCACCTCACACTGGTAAAAATGGCTATTATCAAAAAAAAAAAAAATAGAAATAATAAGTGCTAGAGAGGATGAAGAGAAAAGGGAACTCTAATTCATGGTTGGTTGGAAAATAAATTGAGGCAACCATTCTGGAAAGCAGTATGGAGAGTACTCAAAGAATTGAGAATGGAAATTCCAATATGATTCAGTTATTCTTCTACTGGCATTTACCCCAATGACACAAAAACATTTATCTGAAGAGATATATGCACCCCCATGTTTATTGCAGCACAATTCACAATAGCTAAGAGCTGGAAACTACCTAAATGCCCATCAACAGAGGAATGGATAAAGAAGATGTAGTATATATACACTATGGAATACTACACAATCATCGAAAGGAAAGACCCTGCCATTTGCAACAATATGGATGTACTTGGAGAGAATTATGCTTAGTGAAATAAGCCAGAAGGAGAAGGATAGACATCATATGATAGCACTCATATGCTGGGTAAAGAGAAAACAAATAAATGTCAAATTAAAAAATACTGAAAACAGGGAGAGAGAGAGAAAGAGAGAGAGAGACAGAGAGAGAGAGAGAGGGACAGCACTACTCCAAACAACTATGGACTCTTAGAGATGAGACAAATAGGCAAATCAGGGGGTACCAAAGTGACGTGGGAGGGGTGGGGGAAATGGAATGAAGAGAATTAACTGTAAATGAAGGGGGAAAAAAAAAGGGGGGGTATTAGTAAATCTACTATGCTATCTGTAAATGTAAAAATGCCACTATGTATATCTCAAAACAAGTCACTGTCAAAATACAATATCCCTTCAATAATAATAAAAAATAAAATTAAAGAAAAAGAAGTACCTTTCCCTATGTATAAAATGATCAGGGATTTCTGGACATCCTGATTTCACTAAAGATCTCAACCCTTCTTTGTTAGATCATTTACTGGACTGTATTTGTTATCACAACTTAACTCAGTTCTCAGGTAGTAGGACCTTCCTATATTTATATTGCTTAACGTTAAGTCTCTCCTATTTAATACTTTGTTTTAGTTTTATATATCTTTGCCCATAAATGTGTATATAGCATTGTATAAGCTTTAGGAAAATTTTCCTAAAATACCTTGAAAGCATGTGGCTTCTGTTCCTAAATTTTTTTTTTCTGTTTTGTTAAAGGAAAAGTGCAAACATGGAGAGTGAGGAGAAAGAAGCAATTTATTAAGTTGTTCATCCTGGTTGTTCCACTGGCCCGGGTCTTAAACTGGTGACTCTGGGATGTATGTGGACCAAGTCCACTGCACTGAACTGCTAGGCCACCAGGGCATACCTAAAACATTTCAAAGATTATGTATTAATGGAATGCCAAAGACATGTGAGGGTCGATGATTGTGTTTTAGGCATTGAAAACCAATTTAACTGGGAAAAAATCACCTCTTTCCTGAACCTATCAATTATAGCAAAGTTTGTGTACATCATTTCCCAAACCAATTGCTGCTTGTTTTTTTTAAGCCCCTAAACCCTGTGAAATTAACATACTTAGAGAATTTTAAGCATGTTTGAAGACTGAGTGAGAGTAAAAGCATTGCTTAAATTATTTCTGACATATCTTTCACACACTAGTCTCCATGAAAAAGCATTCATGGTCTCAACTGTAAAATTATTCAATGTAAAGTGCATCTTACTTCTGAACATAGTGCAGCAATTTTATTGAGGGGAATAGTCTCCTCTTTCATTCCTATTCATGTGACCTGGATTTGGGCCTCCACTCTATGTGCAAGTCTGGAGCATATGATTTTCCTCTAAACCAAGCAGTTCACCCACTTCTGTGGCTGAGTGGCTGACTCAAGGATGTTGGTTAATGATACAGTTTTGGTGATTTGTTAGGAAAAGTGATTCCAGATGAACTAGAAGTAGGGACAATGCTGACACACAGAGATCACAGCCATTTTACAACCATGTGCACCTGAGATGGTAGCTGATATGGAGAAGAGAGCTGAGGGATCAAGAGAAATTAGGTTCTGGTAAGTTGGTTTAAGCCCCCAAATGTAGTTATATTAGAATCTGCAACATTTTATAAATTTTCCAGGTAAAGAAAAAATTATTATTTTTTTGTTTATGAAAATGTGAATTAGTTTTCTGTCCTTGCAAATCAACTGATTCACCTGCATTATTCTTTTTTTATTGGTTATTTTGTTTTCTTAAATGGTGCTGAGTTTTTCAGTTTATAAGTTCTCATATATCAAAATCCAGTCATGTCAATAAATAAAAAAGGTCAACATTTAATTATAGTCCCAGTGAAGAGGACTACATTTTAGCTGATATAAGGACTGGGTTGATAGCATGTATAAAATCAACAGATACTTAAATTGAATATTGATAAGTTGATACTGCTCTCAATTATTTTTAGGGTTTGTATTAAAATCTGTTTTAATGAAAATAAATCCTATCATTTTGAGCTCAAAATAAATGAAAGTGAAATGGGAAGACTATGTAACACAGATCGTTTTAGACTTTATTTCAGGTGACCAGCTTTTATCTCCCAATTAGGAGGTTTAGTCCTATCGACTGTTACAGGTTGGGTTAATAGACAGAATGACAGTGTGTGTGGTCTAGTCGTCAGCTGAAGTCATCATTTGGGAAGAGACATTTATCATAGGGAAGATTTTTGGAGTCTTTTAGTCATTTTTGTAAGAATAAATTCAATATATGATTTGTATAAAAAGAAGAGTTCTTCCTTAAGAGTCTATACCTTGTATAAAGGGAGGAAATTAATTGGTGGATAAAAGAGAGTTAGTCTTGGTAAAACAGTAAAATAATTGTAGCTTTTTCATATAGTCATTGTTAGAGTCAAGACCTCTGCTCTGACAGAACTTCTGAGTTCTTCATTCTTTATCATATATTCTCTCCCGATGCAATCACCCCAAATTTACTATTCTTTGCTATATTTTCTTGAAGGTATACTATGTTATATGCTGTCATGACGGACAGACAGTTTTGTGTTTGAAATATCCCCTTAATGTGTAAACCTCATATGACTTCTACATTTTAATAGCCAGACTTTTCTAGTCCATACCATAACTTAGAGGCAGAAAATATGTGGCATGCATACTGAGGCTCTTTTTCTTTTCAAAATAATGTCTAAGCCCATGCATGACTAATAGATAGCAAAACTCATTCTCACTATTTATGATACTGCTTCAGTATCTTTCTTAATGAAAACATCTAATTAGCCACTAACAACTATTTTTAGTATAAGGGGTGAAATTACTTGCCTTTCTTGCCTTAGTCAGATGAATTGATTTTCTAATTGTGGTATTGCAGTCACAGTGAAATGACGGTGAGAAATTATTTTCCTTCCTTGATACATAAGCATCCACCTACACTGCTTTCAAGTCAGGTTAGTCCATGAGTATTTTAAACATAGTTAAATAAGAAATACAAACTTGGGTGTTACTGAGCAGTGCTTTTTATATTGGCATTTGAATATGGATGTACTCAGTGACCTAAGTCAGTTTATATTCCACCACCTCCAGTTTAGATTATTCATAAAGTAATTCAGGGCACTCTTTTGTCAAAACAACACATTCCATCTAGAGAAGGCTAAATCAAGTACTTCAGTCCAGGCTTCCTTTTCCTTTTCCCTTACCCCTAGAATAAGACTATTCATATGGAAAAGAAAATATAGGCACTATTCAAATAGTATCTCTTATTTACTTCACAAAACAGAATACAATATGGGTTGCTGTGAAATACAAATGAACTGTAATCCTCATCAGGTTTGGAAATAATGGATTCAGGCTAACATTTCCAGAAGAAATATGAAGGCAGTATTCTAAATTTCCTATTCTTTCCCAAATGAGTTTGCACAAAATGTGTCGCTAAGAAGAGTAATGTGCCCATCACATAGTGAAATTTCCCACTTGCAAAATGAAAATGAAAAGTCTGCATTTTAGGATGGCGTATTTAAACACATACACCATGCTGTTCATACAGCAGGGAAAAGAAAGCTCCCCCTACTGGAGCATAAAAAAGCCTCATCTCTTTCCTGCACCCCATGGCTCCTTCATATGCAGGAAGGCACAGAAACATATAGTCTTCCCATTATCCTGCACAGAATCCTGGTTCTCTCATCAAAGCATCACATTTTCCTCATTTTAGTTAATTAAAGGACAGCTGGACATTTTGCTATTGCACCCATCTCAGCTCTGTCTAGCTGAAATGGGGCATGTAAAGTTCTTGATCCCAAAGACACTTTCACCCAAGACAAAGAGTTTTAAAATCCATGCCTTTGATGGATAAATTTGAAAAGGAAATGTAAGCTTGAATTGTATGCATGTGTGTGTGTGCACACGTTTGTGTATGGCTTTCACAAAATATGGGTATACACATATATAGAGAGTGTAAAACAGCATGGAAGACTATACATGAATGCATGCATATGTATACATACATACATATATATAAATCTTACAAACATCTCCCTCTAAAAATCTATAGATATCTATCTATCTATCTATCTATCTATTTATTTATTTAGAGAGTGTGACCAAGAGGGGTCACACATGTATATACTTTAAATGAAGGGATTTTAAAAAAGATCACATGGCTTGATATTAATAGTTTATTTATTGGAAAATCTCTAGACATATGAAATTCTCTCTACTTATACTTAAGCACACAAATATATGAGGTAACATGTTTCATCAAGAGGGAAAAGGGTCTTATATAGAAAAGGATTCTCATACAATATTTCCTAAAAATTTTTCTAAGCTTTCAGATGAAGGACTTGGTATTTATGGAAAAAAAAAAAAACTACCATTAACCAAAGTTAAAGATATTTCTACCAATTTGCACAGGATGGGACCAAGAGCTAGGGTGACATTTTCTCCAAATCTTTTGATAGCTTTCGTTATTAATGATATGAGACCTTGTAGGACTATGACTCATTAGGTCAGGTAAGCAATCTTTATAGAGAAATAAAAGACCATTTGAACATTTTTTGCCTTTGAAATATGTTTAATTAAAGTTGACTATTTTCAAGACAGGCCCATATTTTCATTCTTTTTCTATTTTGACAAACAACCTGAGGATTGTGGGTTTTTAAGAATCAGCAAATAAGTAAACACTACCTATAGGACTCTGCAAATGAACTGCTTCTCACAGGGCTCTAGATTCTCAACAATAAAATTCTCTGGGCTTCAGGCATTGGAAACCTGGTCATAATGTGTCCCCCTTCCTAAAAACCTGAGCAGGACACCATATTGTTTTGAAAATCATACTGACTGGGCTTAGGACCAGATGATTCAAACGCTAAAGGGTATGTGAGGGAGGCATCTCTGTGCATTTGTATTACTGTATTTTCAGGATCTGCACAGTGATCTTTACCCCTTTTCTTGTTTCCTTTAATAGATTCAGGTGAATCATGTGAAACTGCTTTCAGAAAAAAGTGTTTTGGTAGGTCACAGAGTCTAGAACCCTTCCATGGTTAGGACCTCCACTATCCATACACATTCTCCAAAAAATACAAAGAATCACACATTGACAATAATCCAGACAATATTTTTTTCCTCTCAGTCCTGACTTCATGCAAAATGAAAGAGATGTAACTTTTTCTAGAAATAGACAAAGTATGATTATGATCTGCAGTGAATGGGGAAAATATAAAAATTGAAGATTTGTCCCTAAGTTGCAACAATCAGAACTGGGTTACCTCACATAAAGGAAGAATATACCTTTAAACCCACTATCCTAGGTATGCTGGAGCTCATAAAATTTCCAATTACTGCTTCAGAATTTATTGTGCACATATGGAAAATAATACTTGTAAAACAGAAAGGGATTTGTGCCTTGTGCTGTCAATACTGTGAAGGATGGGGTGATTATAAAGCAAATTAACAATACTTTTAAATGTGCATTCACTTATCTTTCCAATTAAATCCTTGTTAAACAACTGCACAGACAGTAATGGTGCTTCTGCAAAGCACTGATCAAGACAGTTTTATTGTAATTTTTACTCTGTAACAATTAATCAAGTAGGCATTTTCTTTATTATTAAATTATTTAGTTAATAAATATTCTCAATTGGCTAACATATTTGTAGTTTACATGTTATTTTTGATTTTCCTACAGTGGAACATATTTGGGAATATTTCCATTTTTGAGCAGAGGTACCATTAAGAAATATGATTTTATAAATTTCTTTTTTTCTAGAAAAATGACTGTGAACAAGAGAAGTCCTTGAAACTTTATATCATTCAAAAACCCTATTTCAACCACACTGTTTTGTAAAGGATGCAAACATATTGCTTTCAGCAGATAAGAAACGAGAAGTCTTGCTTGAAGGCATCTTTATGTTGAAGTAAGCATTAAAATTAGCATTTTTCAAAGTTCATTAATACCATTTACAGACTTTTGAATCAGGATTGTTACTGGTATTATTTTTTTGTCCCAGTGAAATGAAAAATACCTGGATATTGTTTCTTCTATAAAAAGACATTGGGTAATATATAAACAGATATAATGACAGTTATAAGATTTTTTAGTTTTGCAACATGGAGAATTGAATTTTTTGAGCTAGTATACGTCACTTTAAAGTGCTTTCAATGGTTCTTTATGTCACTTTGTATCTTTTTAGGCTCTGTACTTAGGAGTAATTTCTAGGTAACTAGATTAGTAGTGACAGCAATGTTCCTAGAAATCTATGACTTTAGGATTCAAGATGATTATAATGAATCAGAATTAAGAATAATCATATGAATTAAAACATTTTCTAGAGTCATTAAAAAGATAATTCAAGGCAACATTGACTTTATAATGGTTTAAGTACTGCAATTTGAGGTGAGTCAACATGATATGTTGAACATAACTTATACTGAAATCTGATATCCTCACCATTGACCTGATTATAGAAGGCCCCTTACTTATGCTTCCCAGGAATAGTAGAGAACCTGAACTAGTATACTTAGGTTAAAAGATCATCATCTTGGAAAGTCTAAGCAGATCGTTGAGAGACAGAGGTGGTAAAGTTCAACAAAGAAAAAGACAAAAGGAAAAGGAGAGATGGGTCTTTGGGGATGAGGTTGGAGAAAGTGTATTGATTAAGACAACATCTTGGAGGTATTAGAGTTGAATCAGGGTCACCTAAAGTATCCAAAAGCTAATTAGTCCCTCTATGATTTGATTGATGATTGACCCAGTTTCAAGTCAGGTACATAGATCTCTGGGAGCAGAGGTATAATGCTGATGCTAAGCATACACTTCTCCTGACTATTTGGTGAGTGGGCATAAGAAGTTCTGGCAGGTATAACTTGACTATAGTTTGCTTGGTACATGATGAGGATACTAGGGAATCCAAAGATAAGTGTGAAATACATTTTACTACAATGTCTAACAATTGGGAAGGGAGAGAGATGCAATTAGAAAGAGGCTAAAATCAGTGCAGAACTATATATACAATACTAGAAGAGCACAGTTCAAGCAGTAGCTAATTCCCATTGAGATTTATTCCAGAAATTATGAAATTCATCTTAAGGAGATGAGTTTATCAGTCAGCAAAACCAAGGCTATTGTGCTTTTTGCCCTGAAAGATGCCACTTTTCCTGCCATTGGAACCGTCAAATAGTAATCGACAAACATACTCCAATTCTTAGAGCAGATTGGACATTGAATTTCAACAACTTAAGGAGAGAAATGTCAATCAACACTTTTTAAATTTTAGCACATAAAAGGAATGAATTAAGAACAGAGGACAGGGTACTAGCTCAGGCAAACATGCAGTAAGCAGTGAGGAGGCCACAAAAAAACAATATATAAAATAGAGATAATAAAAGAATATATGAAAGAAATATAAAAGAGGAGGAACTGGTGAAATAGCAACGAGACTGCTATTGAAGTAAAATTATTCCTATGGGCTGTTTAGAATCTCATGACTATTAAGTAGACTGTAGGACATCCTACTCTCCCCAAGGGCCTCCAAGATGGACACCAGGCCTTAAATGAGCATAGTTGGACTTTTAATCCAGCTCAGCTCTAGATTACCATGAGGCACATAGTGCATGACTGACTATACAAATGTAACTTTCAGCAAATTATTTACACTCATAGGGAGCTTTGCTTATCTGTAAAGTAGATAATTTTCTTATAAAGATCTATTGAGACAGCATTTACAATTTCTTTAGAGAACTTAAATGCTGATATTCTTTTGTTATGCTCTAAAGAGTAAACTCCATTCTCTTTGAGAGGATTTGCCTAGCTCTTTAAAACAAAACATATCTTTCTTTTCTTATTTCATAAGAATGGCTGTTAATTGCAAAATAAATTAGGACATAGTTTAGAAAAAAGATCATAAAAATCACCAGTACTTATTCTTAGCTTTTAATCCATTTTTTTCTGGAAGAAAGGTTGACATTATGCAATGAAACAGCCCATTTCAAGACAGATTTCTAGCATGTGTAAAATGCCTTACCTTTTAAAAGGAAAGAGCTTAATCCCGGATCCAATCAATAATTTAAATACAATGTACAGTGATTCTAGCAGATGCAAGATATTCTTCCAAGTGAAGGAGGACAGACAAACTTAAAAGATATGCACTCCTCAGTGTGTTGAAGAGACAAGCTATGCCTACACTTTTTGCTAATATATGACAATACACATGAGGTTATTGTCAATTATGCAGTTGAAATTGCAAGCATAGGACTTAAAGGACTAGAAATTCCTCTGCGCTGGGATGATTTAAAGAAAATCCAAGTGAGGTGCCCATTATCCAAGAAGGACATCAGATAAAACATTTTCTTCTTTCAAAAAACCACATATCTCATTATAAGACAACCGATGTCTCTATTAGCTTGTTGTGAGGGATTTACTTAGATATAATTTTTCTTTTCTATATGGTATAGCATTTTATACAGTAATTGATTCATCATCTCATGTGACTGACATTTGGAGACAACAGGTAGTCTTACTTTAGAGATCAGACAATTGACCTGGGGAGGTTAAATGACTTGAATAAGCAAATAGAGCTAGTAAGAGGTGAAACAAAAATTGATCCAGGCTTTCTAATTCCTGAGCCCATGTGCTCATTGCACCTGCCTAAAGGAAATTGTTTACAATGTAACAGAAAGTGAGACAAGTTGGAATATGGAGTTCACTTCACATAAAACAACCACCATTATTATATCTTGATTGAACTACTGTAACAGCCTCCTAAGTGCTCCCTTGTTTCTACTATTGCCCTCTACAATTTATTCTTCTCATAGTAGCCAGAATGATTTAAAAACAAATTAATAACATCACATCATTTCTTGATTACTATAGCCTCTTCCCCAGTGAATTAGAATAAAAGACAAAACTTCTTATCTTGATTTGCAAGGGTCTCTCTGTGCTGACTGCTCACCTCTCTGACTTATGTGAGGGATGGATGCCTTTTCTGCTCTCCTGGATTATCCTGGCATGCCTACTCCTTCATTTTCCAATGACTTCCCCATCCCCAGAGATCTTCCCAGATCATACAATCTAACGATATCCCTCTCAACCCTGTAGTTAGTCTCTATCATATTGCTGCCTTGGTTCTTGACAAGATCTACATTTGATTATTATCTGTCTTTTCACACCAAAATGAACATTCCCTTAGGCTCTTTCTAATACCTAGATTAGCTCATGGTTTCTAGAAAAATTTCACCTAATAATTTTGAATGAATATATTCTCATTTGAAATTTTCTTTAGGCTAAAGCATTAATTTATTCTTCAAAACTAATTTTTTTCTGTAATTCTTCTTGTATACTATTTCAGTTTATATTACTTTATTTTGGTCATGATAAGACTAGGACAGTCATTTGAAGCTTGAGCCAGAGGTATCCTTTACAACTGATATGAGACTAGCAGGCCCTTGGTAACAAGCAATGTCACTAAGAAGACTCACACTCTGGAATTTCACATAAGCAAGTGACAGACTGACTGTGCCCTTTGTACCATCTGGGTTTGGGAGTTATCCATTATTTAGGCAGCCTTCTCTTGGCCTGTAAGGCCAGCCAGTTAGAGCTGGTACTGGCCACCCAGACTGACATATTTTTGCCAAGTCTTTGGTATTTGGTCCCTGCTGGATGGTCAGATTACAACATCAGTGGAGGTGGGAGGTTCGGAGAAGTATATGGCTAGGTTTACCATAATTTTTAGAGGTGAAAAAAAATTGGTCCTGACCAATTTTAGTATTGCCAGGCATGGCTGGAGAAGGACAGGGTTTCAGGTTGGTGTGGAAAGGGTGTCAACATGGCTAAACTGGGAAATACCCTGTCAAGCAGGTATATATTGTAGCCCTTTATTTGGTTCATCACACTGGTTAGACAGAGACTCAAGCTCTGAAGATTTTTCCTTAGGGTTCTATTTTTTCTTGATTATAAAATCTAAAGGCTGTTTTTCAATCAGAGCCTAAGTATCATCCCATGGCCCGATGCTGTTCATTAATTCATCTTTTGAATTTCTTATAAAAAAAGAAGTATTTGAAGGTTATTTGTGTCAGGGGCAGTAAAGGCTGGAGATACTGAAATGATCAAAACAGCAAGGTCTTAGACACTGAGGCAACAACAAATAAAGCAGCAAGGTGGTTTAGATAGATGTAAGAAAACAAAATGTTGAGATGGAGAGTGGGTGAGTAGGATGGAGTCATGTTTCAGATGCACACTGAGAAAATGAATTTAATGTTGAAAGGAATTATTCTTGTGGGAAGTGCATTTATGCAGACAGAAGCAAAGGCATAATCTGGGAAGGAAACAAACTTAATAGGCCTTAGGGAAGAAGGAAGTCAGGACTTGGAATATATTGAAGATGAGATGTACATGGTGAGATCAGAGACTTCAGAAGGGAACAGAACCTGTGGGCCTACAGATCTGGTATTTTCTTAACTAATTTATATTGAAGACATTTTCGTCATTGAATTTGGAATATTCTTATAAATATAGGTTTTATGTGAATGAGAACCTCCTTGCTTGTATTTGTTGCTGTATTTCAGCATCCTACATGTTCCCTGGAACACAGTAAGAAATCTTTAAGTATTTGTCAATTTATGAATGATGTAAAAGTTAGCGTCTTACTTTGCAGCTCACCTCTCAGTACCATTCTCAAGTCTCTTGTTGAGATCCTCAGGAGAAAAACTGACAGGGTTACCTGCCACTGCTTCTCCAGTGAGAGAACTGAGGATGTCAGAGAGAATAGGCTTTGGAGACTGTGTAATTTATATCACTCAGATAATTGTTTGACCCTTGCATTAGCCCCTGCACTTGTAAACTTTGGACACTTATCGTCATGGTGTAGATGGGAACCTAAAAAAAATTTCCTTTCTGGGTCTGTAAATGTTGCTTTTCCTTGCAGATACAGGTACGAGGTGATGAGTAAACTTTTTTCTACAGCAGACTCTTGTTAGGAAATGTTTGAAAAGCACGTGGAGCACCTTGGAAAAGAGGTGCTACATAAATAAATGTGAGTCACTGAAGCGGTAATTACCAGCAACAGGGAATCCCTGTGTGAAAACAAAAACAAAAGCATACTTCCAAAATTCAAATTTTAGTGCACGGAGCTAACCTGAGTAATGCAATTTCATTGCTATTTATCTAACTCTGATTTTCTCTCTCCCTGGTCATTCCCAACATTTTGGAGCGACAAGATGGCAAACTGAGTTATGCGTCAACTCCCAATATCATGTCTGGATTGTCCAGTTACTGATAACATACTTTGTGAGGAGCAATAAACCACCCTTCTTCAAGCTTTGTCATATCAAGGAAAAGAATGGCGTTTCAGAATTCCTCACTCTTCATTCTTGCCTCATGATTCTTTTATCCATTCTAAAAGTAAGCACTCATTTGCAAGAGTCTGGAAGAAAATATGATGCAAAATTTAGCTTGAATTTTCTTTACTGAGATACCCAAGAAATGAAATTTAGCACAAGGACCACTAAGATTATTTAGCATGCAATTAGTTTGCATTAGCAGTTCATCATTCTCTTATTGTGTAGGAACAAATCTTTCTTTAGTTTATACAAAGTACTGGGCACTTGGGTATGCTGAGGAATAAAGATGAATCAAGTTCCCTACTCCTGATGAAGTTAAAGGCAGTTAGGAGTCATTTGTTAAAATGAGGTTTTCTTGTTTATTATTATTAGGTGGTTACATAGGTTGGACACCAGAAAAGCAGAGTATTATAATGAGAATAAGTGATATTTTATTCTTTGAAGGTAAAAAATGCATAATGTCTCTTTTCCTGGCCCTCCATGGTAAATTGAATGCAAAAAACAGTAATATAGTCTTTGGAGTAAGTTTAAGGTAGGGCTACCTTCTGACATTATAACATATCAATTATATGATCTTAAAAAAGTTAATCTTTCTGAACAATGCTTTGAATGATATGGATAATAAAGTGTATCTACTTTGCAAACTTCTATGAGAGTTAAAGATAGCTTCAACCTTGCAACCTGAAATGTACTAGATGCTCAGTAAATGCTAGCCATCAGCATCAATAACTTGTTATGTTAATATTTACTCCCCAACTATGTTAGGAAATCCTATGTGAAATTAAATCCTTTTAATTTATTTCAGAATTTACATTAGAAAAGGATCACAGTTACAAAATTATCAGTAGCTTAAGACATATGAATAACATGTATGTTACATCCATGGCATTTTTTAGTTATTCTCTAAATCACGATTCAGAGTTCACAAAGTTCATAAACATTATTGCCTCAATTCACAGTCAAAGAGAAAACCTTTTGCCACTAGAAACCTGGTTAAGTAAAAAGGGATTCAGAGTCTATTTACACTTTAATCAAATATAAACTTTATATGTATTGTGGCCTGTAGGTCATGTTTCCACTAGATAGCAACAATAAGTCTAGCTAGATATTGCCACAGCCTGTGGTCTAATGGTTTAGCCCACTAAGCGTAGTCCACATACATTCCAAGGTTCCCAGTTCAAGACCCAGGACTGATTGTTCCAGAGGGAGCAATGAAGATGAGCAACTAAATAAAGTAAATGGAATGTGTCCTTCTCTCTCTTCCTGCCTTCCCATTTCTTTCAAAAACAAACAAAAAAGCTAGCTAGATATTGTGCAAGAGTACCCAAACCTTACTGTCACTTGACTTAACTAAGGAGTTTTTCTTTTCAAATAAATGCTTTTAGCTCCAACCCAGACTTCTTACATCAGTATTTCTATGACTGGATCCTGAAATTTTTATCTTTGAAAAGCTCCATCACTTGATTTTTAAGGCATGCTAATATTCCTTAAGATGTCCCTAATTATCCTCTTCCCCTTGTGCCTTGTGTAATCCCCCCCCACCATACACACACACACACACACACACACACACACACACACACACACACACATCCTACAGTATTAGTATGAACTGTGACTTGTCCTGACAGGCAGAGTGAGTAAATGTGATAGCATATAACTTTCACTATTATCTGACATAGGATTATCTGTGCCTTAGCTACTAGTTTTTTTCCTATGGTGCTTTGATGTAGTCAATTGCCAAGTTGTGATATGGCTCATGGAGACATCTATAAGGTCTTTGGATAACAGCCAGCAATATTGAGGCCTCGAGTCTAACAGCCCATAAGGAGCTAAGTACTGCCAACAGCCATATGAACTTGGAAGCAGACCTGTGTCAGGTCGAACCTCCAGATGAGGACTCACTCCTGACAACCACCTTGGTTACTGCTTTACAGAGAATTCCATTAATCCATGCCCAGACACCTGATCCACAAATATTGGGTGATAATAAATGCGCTGCTTTAAGCAGCTAAATTGGTGGAAATACTGTTATGCATTAGTCGGTAACCAATATAATTCTGAAATGAAGTCAGGGTTGGAAATCAGTACTATAGAGCATAGTTATAACAGAAGTAAGCTTGGTGTGTTTTCCACTAATTTTTAATAACCACTCATTAATTCTGATGGTGATAATGATGATTTATAATGTTGATAGATGTTTATAAATGTCCTCGGGGTTTCCTTTGGGGTTGATAGTTGCATAACTAACTGATTTAATTTCTGGATTCAATGGCCAAATCTACATGACAAAGCAAAAGTCTAATATCTCGAAAAATTTCACTCATCCTCTTCAATAAACAGGAGGCTCTTGTTTTGCAATCTGGAAACTCCCAAAAACCTACTGATGATATAAAACAAGATTTCTCTTTTATACCCAGGATCCCAGAAGTTCTATGAATCTGGCTGGTTATGAGATGATTCATTGGAAAATGGGGCCTCTCCAAAGATTTCCTATATTTGTTTTTGTTTTTTTATTTTTTAGAAAAAGAATCTTATTATCATAAAAGAAAATGTAATCATGTAAGAGTAAAAATAATTTGATTATTAATAACTAGTATTATGTGAAAACTAAGTAGTATTGATCTGATTTCATCTAGTTATTTTTCATCTTAAAGTTAATACTGATTATCAATTGGTTAATTCAGAGTTTTAAAAATCTTCACATTTTCATTATTATTCCCATTTGGAAATGAAGAGTCCGTAATTCGAAAAGGTTAAACTACCTTCTATTAGACTAACAAATAAAGCAGGATCAAGATAAGGAAGCAGTTACATGTGGTCATACCTGATGCTCTCTCTTAACAAAATGAGTTTTATCTTTACTCTTGTTACCTTGCAGCATTAAGTCAGCTCCTTATTGTTTAGTATACAATGAATAATAAAATACATTTGACAATAAATTTAAGGTATTTGCTTTAAAGTTAGTAGCTAGAATTTGTATACTTCAGAGATGAGAAATATTCATAAGCTTGTGACTAGAATATTTTATAAGAACCAAAAATTATCTAAATGTATAAGAACGTGAAGAACTTGTTTTGACATCTGGGTTATTACTTACTAATGACAATAGATTTTCTTAAACAGCTAGATAGCAACAAGTTTTGTTATCAATAGTCTTTGAGCTTCCCGACTCAAAGAGCTGAAAATGAAGTCTAAGAAAGTTTCCAAAACGCTGAATGGTGTTAGAGCTTGGTTCTTTTATAATCAAGTGATCTTCTCAGCTTTAATGGGAAAAATAAACAATTGTTGCAAGATACTCTTGTCACATGGAAATCTGAAAGGTGCAATATAAATGTTCGACTTACAAAAAATAGAAGAATAAAAAAGCCAAACAAACTCACCAGGCAGAATGAGATAAAGCAAATAATGCACAGTTTGTTTTGTTGTTGCTGTAATCGGTGATGAAAGTGAAGTAGGCTTAAGGAAATACTTCATTTTCAAAATAAGAGGGCAATATAAATTCACTTAATAGAAAAATGAATGAATTTGACACAGAGCTATTTTATAAGACCTAGAAGTTTTGAAGTTCTTTGCCAGATCTTTTTCTGTTTCATCCTATCGCTGATTTCACGATGGAGCTTTCAATAGTTCATACTTTTCTTTCCTTTTCTCTTACTCAATTTTGACACTGTAAATAATACGAAAAACACAGGAATAGCTAATAATGTTAATGCTTTGCTGTGCTTTGTGGTACAAATCTATATGAAAGTAGTTGAGATATAGTTGGTAACACAAAACAGTCTAATAGTTTATTTTCAGTGGAACTTATTCTTTGTAATTTCAAAATAAGCAACTCCATCACTTGAAGCCAATATAATTTGGATTATTATGCCAGTAAGAACTGAAGGAATAAAGATATGCAAAGAAGAAAACTTATGTTAATGAGAAGAAACTCCTCTTCTATTTAAAACAACACACACATAAATGGATGCACACACACACCCACACACACCTAATTAAGATTCTATGCCACATGGATTCATGGCAGTTATATATTTTGGTGTGAAAAGGGACGGAGCGTGCCCCTAAGAATTTCCCTTTAATTTGCATTCTCTATGTAGAGAACATACCTAAACTCTGGAAAGAAGTAACTTTTTCCAGTTAAGAGAAATAGAGGGCAAAATATATCTTTCTGTGTACTAAGAAACACCAGTCTGGAAAACTCCCAATTAGTTCTCTCTGCACTGCTCATAGCTCTCCCATTGGTCATAGCTTAGGAAGTGTTATGACCGATATCTTTCAAAAAACATGTCGTTTTTTCTTGTCTCCTTTTTAAAGGATGAAAGATAATGTTTAAGTAATACCAAAGAGTGTCTGAAATTAATTTGGAGTTTGGGCAATAAGCCTAGATAGGCAGCTCACACCGGAATATTGATGTCAGGAAGAGGGGGAATTCAGCCTGATGGGATTTCCAAGACTCACTGTCAAAACTTCTCAAGACAGTTATGCAGCATCCTCCAAGCTGAAGTCTGTCTTTTGTAAAACTACCGTGATGCAAGAAAATCATCAGGTCACAGATCATTCGCATGAATCAACACAGTGTCACAGGCTGATGACAGGTTGACATCTAAGGTCATGGACCAGTTTTCTTTGGGGATGCCCTCATAGAGTAAAAGAGTTGCACCAGCAAAATGTCACTAAAAGCTGTCACCAAATACAACAAACAAGGCAGAGCACCACTAGCTAATACATTGACAACCCAGTAAGTCAAGAATCCTCAATGGCTTTCTGGAAGACTGCAGCAGAATACCACGTGAAAACAGTTTCTTGGTCCAAACATAGATACATAAAGCCCTACAGAGAATCGCAGCACCAGACTTGCTCATAATGATGGTGTGTGGTGTTTTCCTCTCTTTCTTGAAGAGTTTTAGTCAAACTCTAGTGATGCTACTTGTCAATAACTAATACTAGAAAACAGGTATAAACAGAAAGCCACTAATGAGTGTGGGTAGCATGAAAAGACTGATCTCCACGTATATGAGGAGGTAAGTAACAATTAATTATTTGGAAAGAGATCACAGCAGTGATTTTCAGCATAGGCTCTGAGTCAGAGAGAATTGAGATTTGGTCCTTGGTCTCTCACTTACCTGATGTAACCTTAGGGCAATTCTTCAGCATCTGTGAGCCTCAATCTCCTCACGCTTAAAATGGGAATAATGACAGAGTCTATTCTATAAGATGGCACAAAGGACTATATTAAATAAATCACTTAGCATAACTGGCACATGATAAATTACAAAAGAAAATTTCCTACTTTATAATAATAATCATCATCATTACTATTTATAATTAGGAGGTGAGTTTCAAAAGTGATCACTTTGAATTTAACTTGAATGCCATCTGATCTAGAAGTATAATAAGGGTATCTAATTCCTATGATTTAGTGAATCAAACAGAAAACCAAAACAAATGGAATTATTCAACTGGTGTATTTGGAATTGTTGATGATTATAGCATTAAAGAAAGTTAGTAAAATACTTAAATTGTAATTGAAATATTCTTGAAAATCCCCAAAATCAGTTTTCATTTTTCTAGCTTAATGGTGGATAGGGCTTGTTTATTTTAAGAATGTATATTTAAAGTCTACTAAGAAGAAAACATTGTGAAATGTGAACATGGAGGAGATAAAATGTGTTAATACAAATAAAATGTGCCTCAACCATTCATGTTCCATCTCCGAATACCAAAAAGAATGCATTGTATTTACATATAATTTTATCTTTTGCATGGAATCAGCACTTCATTGCACTTTGTTTTATTTTTTTCTGCAGACACACAGACACCACACACACACACACACACACACACACACACACACACACGGAAGGCCTCAAAGCACACATTTAGTCTCTTTGTACCCAGCACTCATTCACTAAGTCAGCTTTCCTCTCAGACACCAGAGAGCAGATGGAAGGGAAGGTCTGGTGTCAGTACCAAGGTTATGGGTCTATTGCAGACATATCATTCAAAGGGTAATCTGATTAGCAAATTTCAAGAGAGACTGCTATATGCATTTCTTTTATGATCTAATTCAAAAAACTCCACAACATGAATTGGACAAAATCAACAGTATCAAAGGTCCTCATGTAGCCTAATTTGCGTTGAGTGTGCTGCATTCTGACAGTGCTATAAACCAGGGAGACAGTTCACTGACAATTCTGTGCTACCAGATACCAACTCAGGCCACTGTCCAGCTTTACATTGTCAACTCTCATGGAAACACGAGCAGTTACTCTGTCTCCAAGGACACTGAAGTTTAGATAGCAATGACAAGATGGACAGATTTCATATTTTCATTGCAGATTTTTTTTGCCTTTTCAAACTGCTGAGCATCATTTTTTTTAAAGGCAGGAAATGCAACGCATGTTTGTTTCTAGTATGGCTTCTGTTTTGAGATTTCTTCTTTGTAGAAGAAATGTGTTGCCCAGCTGTCTAAAATCCCAATCAGGATATGGTTTCAGTATGAAATATGTTACAAGAATGACTTTAGCTAGTTATAAACAGAAATGAAAATGAGACTGGGGCAATTTTAAACAATTTCTACCTATAGAGGGGACACTCTAGTTCAGTCCAGTGGGATCAATAAGAATAAATGAGGCAAAGTTTAGTGCTCTTTCTTGCTCTGGAAGGAGAATAATTGTGAAAGACAAAGGGTCACATTAGTGAGCAAGCAAAGCAGTAGAGATTCCCAGTTGTAGAAATTCTCAGAAGTAATAATCATGTGGTAACTGACCACTTGAAAGAGTGGTTCAACTTGAGTTGAATTGCTAGATGGCTTAATGCTTTTCAGCATTAATTTCCCCCCATTTGCACCACACATGCACACACACACATACATGCACACACACACATACATGCACACCACATATTATTCAACAAATATTAATTAAGAATTCCCTCTATGGATGTCCTAATACTATCACTCTTTGATGGGAGATGATACCAGGATACTTCAAGTACTACCTTTTTTTAGGTGTATTGAAATTTGCAGAAGAGAAATATTTAAACCAGTATCCTGTTTGGTTTTCTATTAATTCCAAGGTATTCAAACTTTAATGTTTTTGAAATATAATCATTGAGTGTATTTGATTATATTCTCTCCAAAAGGGAGACACTAATAATGGCTCTTATAATGGAATTTTAGAAGTTAGCTGCATATGTACTACTGTAAATTCACCTACCCACTGTAATTGGAACACAGAGAAAGAACCTAATTAGAGGAATGTTTCATACTTTCTGGAGGAAAGTTTTTTTATAAGTCTGAGTGTTGAAAACTAAGGAGAGTCTATTAGGTGGAAGTCGGCACACTAGGGTGGAAAGGAAGAGACAGAAACATGTAGAAAATGGAGGGAAGAGAATAGCTTTCCATTTCTATGGCAGATATACTTCAAACTTACAGTGAATTCCTGAAACCATGGATACTACTGAACTATCTATATATTGCTTTTTAATATACATATGTGCATGTGTATGAATATATACACATACATATACATATAAATTAAAAATTAGCAACAGTAAGATTAATAACAAATACTAATAAAATACAATAATTACAACATATTCTCAAAATATACAATTGTACATAATATTTTCAGATTGAAGTTGACAGAGGATAACTAAATGGTGGAAAGCAAAACATCTGATAAAGGGTGTACAATTGTAGGAAAAGATTTTAAGGGCTGCAGCATATGTAACTATGGGAACACAGTTAAGAATGAATTGTGAAAGAAATTCAGAAGATGTAAAGCTAACTCGATAGAAGTCAGCTTATAAAAACTTTGTGTAAATTCTGAAGGCAGTAAGATAACTGCTTTTAAATTAGAAAATTTACATGTATATTACTAAGGGAATATGACATGATATCTCATTTAATTGTTACAAACCATTTCAAGACATTTCTCTCAGACTGTATTGATAAGAAACAGAGCAGTGTTTAAATCAGATGCCAAGAAGACAAGGAGAGTCTGGGTTCTACCACACGTCTGATTTTAGAACCTGTAAGCTATCAATAGCACCACCTTAAAAATGTTTTAGTCATTTTGTTTTTGCCCAATATTACCTAATTAAAAATAATTGATAGTATTTTAGGGAAGTTTTAGGTTTGCAGAAAAATGGAATAGTATAATTTTTATGTACCCCTTCTCCCCCACTGTTCACCCCCAGAGCTTCCCTTATTAGCATTTTGCATGATTGTTATACATTTGCTACAATGATGAGCCAATATTGACATGTTGTTATTAACTGAAGTCCATAGCTTAACCTAAGTTTCACTTTTGTGCAATACATTATACAGATTTTGACAAAGTTATGTTATTTCCACCACTACAATCTCAAACAGAACAGTTTTATGTTCATAGAAATCAAGGTTTACCCATTATGAATAAGGCTTTTGGAAATGTTTATGTGCAGGTTTCTTTGTGGACATAAATGTTGAACTCCTTTGCATAAATACCAAGAAGCAAAATTGCTGGAAAGTTTGGTAAGATATGTTCTTTCCATAAGAAACTGCAAAATTATCTTCTTAAATAGTTGTACCATTTTATATTTCTACCAAAGGAGAATAAGAGTTGTGTTGCTCCACATCCTTGCCAAAATTCAGCTTTGTCACATGTTTTAGCATATCATCATTATTATTTTATTACAGGTATGTAGTAATCTTTGGAGATACATGAATCTTCTAATTTTTAAAATTATCTTAATTATCTATTATATATTTCTCTAATGTTTTTCATTTTGACTCATATATTCCATCATCGCTATCCATCATTCATTTCATTCCATCATGTACAAACACATACATACAACATCTGTTATATGCCAGTAACACTTTTCAATGCTAGGTTATATTTCTTTCTTTAATTCTCTTTTATTCTCATCTCCATTTTTAGTCTGTCATATTTCATTCATTATATATTTCAGATAAACTATTAGTTGGTCCCTCCCTCTATTCTATTCATATCCGACTAAATTGGTTATCTTTTAGTTCTTTACTTCTCTATTAAAATTATTTCATTTCTTCAATATTCTCTTTTCAAAGATTGTATCATCATATATTCACAATACATACAGTATGGAATTAAAAATATTGCCAGAGATAAGACTACTAAAAAAGAAGTCTGAAATGAAGAAATCCCTTACCTTGGTTGACAATAAATCTTAACTTCTGTATTGTTGCCAGATTGCCACTAACTCGATAGATTCCATCCACATCCAGACCTGAAAACAAAAGAGTTTGTTTTTATATTCACTTTATATAGGAATTGAGATGGTAAAAAGAGTAAAAATGGAAAGAAAGAAAGAAAGAAAGAATCACCACCAACCATTTCTTTCTCACAAAAAACAAAACAACAAAAGTCTATATTCTAAACCAAGAAATGTTCAATATTTTAATGTCAATAAATTAATCAGGAAGTTCAATGACAATTATCAACAAATTTGAGTCTATTTGGACCATAAAAAAGCAGTAAGTAGCATGGGGTTTCACATTATAGTTAAGATTCATTCCCAAAGAAAGAAAGGAATTAAACTGGGGACAGAGGGTAGGGGAAAAAACTTTACCTACATGTATATCATTGATGCTTTTGAAAAGATAAATACTTCAAGGCATTTGTGAAGTGCTCCTTCCTTCCTTCCTTCCTTCCTTCCTCCTTCCCTCCCTCCCTCCCTCCCTCCCTCCCTCCTCTACCCCTTCCTACACTCCATCCTTCCTTCCTCTATCGTTCCCTACTTTTCTTTTCCTTCTCTTGTTACTCTTTCTTCTCTCCTTCCAGTTCTGATTTTTATTCATTTTCTATTGTGTTAATTCTATTATGTCCTATTCTATTCCTATTGTATTCTATTCCCTTTTGTTCCTTTCTGTTCTCTTTTTTTCCTGTAATCACTGTGTAATCACATGTTTTGCTTTATTCGAAATAGAGTGAAAATTTTACTAATCCCTAGTGTATTACAGGTAATGGAGGGCACGATTATAGAAAGAATAAAAAGAAATCTTGGGCAAAATGGCAAAACTGATTTCAGATTATTTTAAAACTGGTCATTCAGAATTCAAAATAATTTATCCCGACAAAGAATTTGGATAGCCATATATTTGTTTTCCACATATCTACTTATAATATCTAGTTATTTCCATGACCAAGTTATCAAAAAGATAAAGAAAAAGGAAAATAAAAAGAGAACACTTATGCAACGCTATTATTATCCATAAGAAATGTTGATAACATAATTTCAATGTCTATTCCTTCATGTGTCTAGGCCCTTAAAGAAGTCCAGGTGGGGTTATAAGTCAAAGTTTAGGTCCATATGAGCAGTTTCTCTAAGAAGATGGCATAGCACCATGGTTATGACAACACTGCAACTTACAATAATACGTATTAAATAAGCTGGTAGAAATTATTGTCATAGGATGACAGAGTAAAGGTGTTGTAAATTTCTTTACTGACATGAAATGACCTCCTTTAATTATCATCTGTTTTACATACTGTTTAGTAGGAACATTTATGTCATTGTGAGAAATATCTCATCAATCAGGTTAGGATAGAATAACAGAACTTCTAATACTGGTCTTAGTGGTATAATCCAAAATGGTCACACTATTTTTCTAACGAGTTCATATTTTAGAGCAGTTTTAGATTTATATCAAAATTAAGGGAAGAATACAGAGCACCATATACATCTCTGTCCCACACATATAGCATCTTTCCCGTTATCACCATCTCCATGGAACAACTGATGAACCTACATTGACATGTCATAATCACCCAAAGTCTATGATTTACATTATAGTTCAGTCTTGATTCTGTACTTTATAGGTTTGGACGAATGCACAGCATGTATTCATTAGTATAGTATCAGATAGATTATTTTTGTTGTTGTAAAAATATCCTATGCCTTACCTACTCATACTATGTTTTGATTCTTCCATGTAATAAACTATGGAGTAACAAGATAATAGTCAAATGAAATACTATTAGCAAATGCATTAATTGGTGTGTTCTTTTTATACTGAAATTATTTAATAAATCATCATGGAGTCCGTGTTCGTTTTTGAGAACTAGAATTTGTAAGGAATTGGAATGAAGTTGGACATTTAGAAGTGTGTGATAATAATGTCTAAAACATACAGATTTATACAAATCATTCTTTCTGAAGTACGAAATAGTTCTGTTAATTGAAGAGTGCTCCAGTTTGTTTTTAAGTACAAGTTACATTTCAGAACTTACTTGTGACAATTATCCCAACTAAAAACATTGTTATTTGATTCCTAGTTTTAGTATTAGATGATGCTGGATTTCAGCTTATATACATATACTAAGAGTTTTATAATTTATTAGACATTTTCTTTCTTGCCTTTTTGCTAGTGTTTGGTGCCTTTAACTTGTAGATCTTTTACTAATGTGACATATTTAAAAATATAAAAATTTACACATTGAAACAAGTCTGCCCTTCAAAGTTTTCTTTTTGTAGCTATGTTTAATTTTTCCTGAACGTGTAGCCATTAATGGAAAGACTTTGGAATTCTTGATTACAATCACTTTCAGTGGCTCCATATTGTCTGCAGAAAAAAAAGTTCATAATGATATGCTTGAGATCTTTGGTGAGAGTTTTGGATTTGGAAATAGTCTCAAAAGTTATACAGAACTAGGAATAGTGAATAATGCCATCTTGCTTGCCACCAAAAACAAACAGAAAAAGTTTGACCAAATGAAAGTGATCCTGAATTTTTTCCATGAGTTATCAGTTTCTCTGAAAGAATTCAAGAAAAAGTATATTTTTCAAACTAGATGGCAGACCCTAGTGGTGCAGTGGTTAGCTCCGTGGCCTTCAGAGGAGCAGAGTCAACATACGTCTCAAGCACCCAGGTTTGCATCTGACTCCATGATGAAGAGCCAGTGTGAACAACTAAGTAAAAATAAAATAAAGAGCTTCTTTTTCCCCTCTCTTCCCACCTGCCAACTTGACTTCATTTCTACTTGCACTTTGTCTTTAGGAAAAAAAAGAAGTAATAAGTAAGTCAGTTTTCCCCAAATGGAAATCTAAATATGTTTGTTAATGAATCAGTCAAATTAACCCTATTTAAAATAATGATCAAAGGTGAAATGTCTATTATCTTATAAATTATGAGATTTATTAGGTATTTATTTTTGTTTTGTTAATTAGGTAGCTTCTTACCAGAGATCAATAGTAAGTAAAATTGTTTGAAATTCCAGCATAATTTTACTGCAAAGACCTTCTGTAAGCCTCATTTTAATATGCATATCCTTTTATACAAAGTATAAAATCAAGTTCATTTCTACTTTATAGCTGACTTCTCCTATTGTAATATTTTATATGTATTGAAATTCATGTTATGTAGTCGTCAATTAAATTCTAATTATTGAGATCTCTCAATATCTCAAAACTTTATTTTTTAAATAGAAATTTTAAATTACAACATAAAAGTACCCTTCAGTGTTTCAATCATTTCAGTAGAATTTTTTTTTTAATTCAGTAATCAAAAACATTTGAAAGAGCAGTTTGGATTGGATCTATTACACATGAGCACTTGGAAAGCACTATACTGTTTAAATGAAGCAGTCTCATCCTAAATTAATAACCTAATTTTCTTTGGGGATAAAAGGAGAGAGGGTTGGGGAGAGAGAGAGGGAGAGTAACTTAGACTAGTGCCAACCATAGTGGCTGTAGAACTAAGTCACAGTAGAGAAATTGCCTGTGGCTTTAGATAAAAACCAGAAAGTAAGAGGGAATAAAACAAAACATATTAGATGAAATTTGAATCTAACTTGACACAACTTCCAAGCTCTTTCGATTCAGAGTTATCAACACCATACATCTTGCAAAGGGCACCAATCTCTGACACCAAAATTAGTGGTGCTTGCTTTGAATGACTCATGCTCCCTTGCTATCATACTTTTTAAATTATATAAATAGAGAGAAAATGACAAAGTATATATTAAGGAGAGTATTATATTTTGCAAAATAATCTGGAACTTATCAGTAAATTTTAGCAGTTAAAAATTATATAGATATAGTCTTGAAATTGATTAGCTTTCTTCTGAATGGCTCATAGAAAGGCAAACCCAAAGTCCTGGGGATATTACCCAAATTACAATCATTCATGTGCCATCTCTTTTTGCTCCAAGAACTTTGAAAATTATGCCAAACCAAACCAATGTAAATTGGTAGATTTGGACATCCTTTTCATAACCGCATTATCCTTGCTGGATTGGAAACTACTTATTTTGGAATATAATTAGACCTTGTTTGATTTTTAAGTGAGTGATGTTTCAAGGTACCCAAGTTGTACTTTGTGGAAGTTTGGAGAAAAATTACTTTGAGAGGTACTTCTTTCAAGAAAGTACCATGATTGTGAATGCTGACAGGATTTTTGTCTGTTATGCTATAAGTACTTTGGGAACATGATGAAACTATGTCATTTTACTTAAAAAAAAAATAGGGCAGATATTAACAGCAGTAACCAAAAATTCTCTGAAGAGATTCACATATGACAAAATGTCATTTATTTTGTTCATCATCAGCTGACCATCTTAAGTTTCAAAATAGTATTTACCATTGACAGAAATCACTAGGTATTGCTATAAGGGATTTTCAAGCATCTTACTCCTTCACCACACTTTTCTTCTGAAGAAGCTTAAACTAGCATTGGCACACAATTAGGAGTTATTAGACCAAATGGAGGTCTAAACCAAGTGGAAAGAATGTAGCTGTCATGCGTAATTCCCAACATAAATCTTAGATACTTTCCAAAAAGAAATCTAAGAGACCAGCACTATTTCCAGAGTTGACTGCTTCATCTGCCAAAATAAGGGCAGGTTTTGGTTTTTTTTTTAACAATGTAGATGAGTCTGTTAAAAATAGTTGCAAATTCTGGATTAGATAGTGTTCTTGGGAGCTTGAATGATGAACAAACCACGAAGATGTGGATGGTGAGCCTGGTTGAGAGGCATGTCCCCAAATTCTGCTTTGTTTTCTGGAACATAACAAAATGCATCTGAACCTTTGGAGTCTGAAGTGTGGGCTGGGAATTTTGTACAAACAGTCCCTCTCCTGAGATTTATGGTGCTTCCTAATTCCTAGGAGGCCAGCGCTACCGCAAGAACAGTCATTCTCGCAATACTTTGGACTTCTGGCTTCTTCCTC
This sequence comes from Solenodon paradoxus, assembly GCA_004363575.1. Taxonomy (NCBI): domain Eukaryota; kingdom Metazoa; phylum Chordata; class Mammalia; order Eulipotyphla; family Solenodontidae; genus Solenodon; species Solenodon paradoxus. The sequence goes on along the minus strand of RJWH01000109.1, from coordinate 729,221 downwards.
TGGCGAGAATCATGAGCACAGGAACACCCAGACTGTCCCCAGAGTGCTGCACATTTTCCTTGGTTCTTCTAAAGGCCCTACTAGGTTCAGAGCTGAATAAGGGGGAAGTTTTTGTGCCTTTTGGATCTAATCCTCCTCCTCTCAGTGGAAGTGCTTCTGTGTCTTACTAACATATGTGTTTACACACTTTAAATTCAATGACTGAGCATTTTAGTTGCTGTCTGTCTCAATGGCTGGTTCTGTGCTCTACCTATTGCCAACTTCATTTAGCTATTACTGGTTTCTTGGGAGGTGTTCCTTCAAGAACGATTACCTTAGGAAATAGCTGATAAATTATTTTTGTCAAACAAGAATTCTTTAACTCTCTATGGTAATCTTGTGATTTATAATAACCATTTTAAACAGAATTTTTGGTATCTAAAACAGAATATTTTTAATTCTTGTTCTAAACAGGGAAGTGAATTTGCCTTTAGGAAAACTATTCTATTGCACACTCTCCTGGTAAAAACAAAAATTAAACCACATAGATCATACAATAAAAATGAAGTACCTACTACATCCTGCTGTCTACAGACAGTCAGTTAACGGTTGTGTTTTGCTTTTTTCTGTTATTCATTTTATGTTAATGTGTCATATATCTGTTTTTTTAATTCATTAACTTTAAATGGTATTTACTGGCTTCCATCACTAGAAAAGATTAAAAGATTCTTATATTCATAGTTCCTATCAGTTTTCTTTGTACCTTCTTTCTTATTGTTTTTATATTTGTCTATTTTTAATATCAAATTATCCTGTAAAAATGAAAATAAGGAACCTAGTGCAGGTACTCTTCCTTCCTCTTCTTTCCCTCATCACTTTCAATTTTATTCTTTATTTTTTATTGCTTAGGGCTCAATGTTTGTAATATTTTATTCTTTATAAATATTTTATGACTTTTCTATGGATTAATATTAGTCACTTTTAAAAAGAGAGATATACTTGGGCTCAACATTATTTTTTTTCACAATAGTCTCTCAAAAGTCAATGTCATGGTATATGATACCTATAGACTGGGAAATGAGTTCAGCATTTTAAAATGAGCATGACTTTGCAAATAAAAGAAATGACAATAAAATATTATAGTTTTTTTTTAGACAGATAATGTCTAATGTGTCCTTACCTTTCTTTCTAGTTTTGTTATTTCCTTGTATTAGATACTGACTAGTAAAACTTCTGTAATGGTAGAAACGTTCGATGTATTAATCAGTAATCATTGGTCAAATATTTCTGACTTCTGAGCACTTGAAATGTGCTTAATGTAATGAACAACTCATTTTTTTTTAAATAACTTAATTACTTTTGGCTTGTGCCTACCATACTGGACGGTGTCGTTCTAGGTCAGTTATTTATTGCTAATCTCATATTCCTTTACTATTCTCTCTTGAGTTGATTTTTAATAATTATTTTCATAAAATTATGTGAATAGACCAGCAAGTTTTCTTATATTTTCAATCTCAGTGACTCATTTTCCTTCAGAATTGATTGTTGGTTTGAGTATTATTTGAGTTTCATAATCTTTTGCCTTTCTAATTAAAGAAAATGATCCATTGTATTTAGCATCCCTGCTGTTTGATACCAAGTTGATTTTGGATATTGTTTGGTCAATTGATTTTTCATTCAGATTTTTTAAAAAATATTTTGTTTTGAAACTTGTAGAAGTAAAATTTTGCCAAGCTATACCTACAACACCCTTTCAAGCAGAAAACATTTCTTATTCACTTGATATAACCTTCTCTCTGTCATCTTTTCCTTTCCTTCCAAAATTTTTGAGTGGAAGTCACTGAAATATCAATTACCCTTATAACTGAGAGAACAAATTAATTAGAATAGTTTCACCAGTATCTTCAATTAGAAAAGTAACAAGGATTTTATTTTAGATATGGAATACTTAAATATTTTGCTCCTGGGAAAAACTCTTTCTCTTTGTTATAGAGGAACTGATTCTCCGCTGCTTTCTTTCTCAGGTGTCAACTTCTCCTCTACCTATGTAGAACTTCTCAAGCTCAACAAGCTCCAGAAGCTGCTTCCTTGATGCAAGATACATGGAGGGGAATCCAGCTTTTCTGCATTTTACATCTGATATTTAGTGAATTACCTTATTTATTATCAATAAAATAATTTCTGCTTTTTTTATTTGCTAATACCAAGTTTGGATATTCTTTAGGACATCCCACAACAGAACTGTGCCTAATTATGATGTCTGGGAATGGTGCTTCTTCTGCTCTCAGTTCTCTACTTGTTTGATCCCATCTGCTTTCTGTCTTCCCAGAATTTCTATTTCTGGTCTACTCATGGTACCTTTTCTGTTTTCAGCAACATTATTATTTTCTTTCTCTTTTTCAACATATCTTTTCTATTATTTCATTGGAAATTTTTGAGGTAGGAGACAGACATGGCTTTCTCGATCTGCCAACTTGAATTGGGGCCTGTATTGTTTTACATAGACTTTATAAAAATGTATTTTTTTATTGTTATGCTTTTGCTTATATTGCTATGCGATTTACAGGATTTTGAATTCACACCTTGGTCTGTGTGCACTTAGCACAATGTTAAAAGACAAATATTTTTTAAAATGTTTTACTGAAGGAATATTTCATAGTAACGCTATATGGGTTTAAGGTGAGCATCATCATGTATCACCATCTGTACATAATACATTAAGCTCATTACCAACAATTCAGTTTTATCCTTCACCATGTATTTGACTATTTTTTCTCAATTTGCTTACTTTCTCCCCCTTTCCTTCTGGTAACCACTAACTTGATTTTATACTAAAAGTCTGTTTTTGTTATATTTGGTTAATTTTGTTGTTTGATTTCTCTATGTACCATATGAATGAAATTACATGCTTTTAATCTTTCTTCTTCTGACTTATCTCACTAAGCATAATTTTCTCAAATTCTATTCATGTTGCAAACAACAGGGTTTAACCTTTTTAATAGTTTGCAGTGTCTGTCTATCTCTCTATCCATCTATCTGTCTATCACCTATCTCACATCTTCTTTATCTGCTCATCTGTTTACAGGTACTTAGGTTGTCTCCAACTCCTGGTTATTGTAAATATTGGTTCAGTAACCATTGAGGTACATATATCTCTGCAAAATAATCTTTTGTGTTTTTAGGTGAAAATCCAGAATTGGAATTATAGGATTGTAATGGAATCTCTATTCTCAAGTTTTTTAGGAATCTCACACTGCTTTCCATAAAGGTTTTATCAATGTACACTCCAGTCAACAGTGTATAAGATTTCTGTTTCGTCTGCCTTTTTATCAACACTTTTTCTTTACTGTCTTTTAGAACATAGCCATTCACACAGGTATAAAGCATTATTTCATTGTTGTTCTGATTTGTATTTCCTAATAACAAGAGATACGGACACTCCATGAACCTGTTGGCCATCTATATCTTCTCTATTCAGATCTTCCATATCTTTTTAATTGGATATTCTATTATTTTGTTGTTGAATTTTATGAGTTATTTACATATTTTGGACATTTACTCCTTGTCAGGTTTATGATATGCAAATATCCTCTCCCATTTAGTTGGATGTCTTTTCATTTTGATGATAATTTCTTTTGCTATTCAGACGCTTTCTAGTTTGATGTGGTACCATTTGTTTATTTGACTTTGGAGTTGAGTTCTCAAAGACAGCTCTTAGGTCTGTGTCAAGTATTGTATTGCAATGTATTCTGTCTGTTTTATAGTTTCAAGTCTTTTTTAATAGATGGTAGGCAGGAAGAGAGAAAAGGAAGAAGCACTTTATTTTATTTAGCTGTTTCCCCTGTACCCAGGGCATGAAAATAGAACCTTGGGATGTATATGGACTAAGTCCCACCATGGACCCACTAATGAGCACCAAATTTCAGGTCTTATATACAAATCTTTAATGTCTTTTGAATTAATTTTTGAGTATAATGTTAGATAGTGGTCCTATACTCATTCTTTTATGTGTGACTCTCAACAAGAAGCAGTGGCCAAGAATTCATAGTTTTTTAATACGGAAAAAAAGGTTTCATTAGATTGTGAATACACAACTACATGGTAATTTTCTTCATCGGTACATGGGATATAAGTGATCAGGGATTACAATATGAATATTTTAAGAACTCATTCTATGTGTCTAATTCTAATGCTGTGAGACTATAATACATAGTTATAGAATCATATACCTATAATCTTTCTTTTCTCATTATGATCCTTTTCTATGTATATAGTAATTTCTTGTCATCTATGTTTTTTGTCATTATTCCCTTTATTACTGAGATTATTTTATCTTTCTCTTTCATTTATTTAATTTATTTTCATCTTTCATTTCATATTTTCAACTTTCATTTTGATATTTTTCTGACTTTTCTTGCATATCTGCTATAAATTGTTGTTTTATAAAGACTCTAGTTGCAAGAAATTTTTCTTGTCATCATTAACATTTCAGTTTTTTACTAATTTTGTTTGATTTTTTTGTCATCAATTTTTGATTACTATTTTTGGAATGAAGTGAGTTTTTCATCTACTAGATATTCTGTAGCAGATTTATACAGAAAAGAAGAATCTTGTCCATTTAAGATATAGAAAAGATAAATATTTGTTGCTAAAATTATTTTCAAGTAATGTTACCCTGAAAAGAAGTCACTAAAATGATTTATTTTTTGAGAAAACAGTTTAGAAATTATGCTGCTAATAAACAGTTATTCTATACTGTTTTTATAGTCAGTTTCTAAGTATGAGGCAATTCCAGATTTACATGAAATATCCTAAAACTGAAAGAGCAAAAGTAAAGGAAGTGATGTCTGTACAAAGTGGAATCAAACTTAGACAAATTTAGATCCAAAGAAAGGATGTTGGTTTTCCTTCAAGCACATTTCTTTGAACACTTCAGTGCTTAGGCTCAATATCAAATCCTTTCCTTCATTACTCCACTCACCATATTGACTATTATACCAGGACATAAAATAATTAAGAGTTTTGCCCAAAATATTTATTTACTTACTTGTTTATCTATTTATTTATTTACTTATGTCATATTTGTTGTTCTGATCAGTCCTGACCTCTTGATCAGTCTTGTCCTATTTGGGCATGTTGAAAGGCAAAGTTAAATTGGAAGTGGCAAATAATAGAACATCCTGCATGTTAAGTGCATTGATGGTTATATTTTTCATAGTGGCTCTGCATTACAACACTCACGCCTCGAAAAGATCATTTCAAAAATATCTCAAAGTAAGAAGGATCATAAAGATTTTGAATTTACCTGTAAAATTCTACCAGGAAACCTGGTATCTTTGATTTGGTAAGACTAAGCATATTCAACTGAAAAGATTTCTGGAAACTGGGAAACAAAGTAACTGGAATCAGTCTTTGATAAAAAATCTCTAAGCAGTTTTTAATCTTAGTTTTAAAGACAAATATTAGTCAATGATTTTGATTATTTTAAGTGAGGGTTCTGGTCTTGAAGGAAAACTTAACATACCTGGAAGATACTGACATTGGTCGTTGGATTTGGTTCATCTCATTATTCTCTGAGTTTCTTTTATATTTGAGTTCCATTGTTATGCTGTAATCATGCTGATGTAAATAAATAATTCTTTTGGTATTGTGACTTGCTCAGAGTTTTTCTTTAAAAAAGTAACAAGAGTAAACAGACTAATTTGGTCCACCATTATCATCTGGTGGTTTGCAAGCAGATACACCATAATAACCTGAGAACAGGGCAGCAGTGGATAGTCATAGCAGAGGAATTAACACATAAGATCAAATGAAAGAAAATCAGCTTCCTGAAGATGCTATTTCTAAGGAAATTGGGATCCTGAGGAGGAGTGATCTGTAGACTATTCCCATGTACATTTTATTTCTTTTGAAAATCTTGGCAACAAACTTTCATAAGTTAAGGACAAGAAATAAAAGGCTTACCAACACAAATAAGAAGAAAACACCAAAAATGGCTGCTTCTGTGATGAAGTCATAATAGTTACATAAAGTCTAGCCTTTGATCCCATTGTACTTGAAATAGATACTGATTTTAAATGCATACATTGCTGTAAGGTTTTAAATCCCACCACCCCTATTTTTTTTAATCATCCAAACAAAGTGACCTCATTGTTTTCCACTGGACTTTTTAAAAAACATTGACTGGGATGATTGAGATTCAGGAATGTGGGAAAATGGATTCCCAAACCACGTCCCTCCAGTTTCATTCTGAACTGTAATTTTTGGCTTGGCTTAAATCACAGTCATCGCATTTCAGCCTGAATCTCTCTGTAAAATGATCTTTCTTAAACATTTCTCTCACTCATCAAGGGATCAGAAACAAAGCCGTTCTAGCCTTTCAGCATAACACTTACAAGCAGCTTTTACAGAGAAGTTGCAAGAGCTAAATTTCCTCTCAATTTGTTTGAAAAGTGAACATTTTCAGTGCTTCATTGTCCTTTTTTGTGACTCTTGTCTTCTGTATGCTATGAGTTCCAGCAATTTTAATCTGTTTTTGTTTGCAATCCATTTGGTGTCCACCCAAGGAAATGCAGGTGATTCTAATTAACTTACTGCTGAAGATGTAGGAAAAAAATATCTCGATTGTGTTGTAGGGAATTATACACTTAAAGTCTTTCTTCTTTTATTTATAACATATTATTAATGAAAATGATTATATGAATATATTTACCACCTAGTTCATTGCTATTCAGTTTTTTAAATCAATGAGTCTATGGCACAGGAAAAAGCCACACACATACACAAATACACAGACACAATACAGACCCCAAGAAAGCTTGCCAACTTTTATTTAACAAGAGTAGCAACTTAAAAATAACATTATTTTTACTTTGTGCAACATAGTTTAATATCTGAAATAACCCTGTTCCAATAAAAGCCTATTCAAATACTCTCAGGCTTAACTCTGCCCTGAAGGTAAAAGTGATTAATTGAAAGATTTTGGCAGATCTCTGCTCACCACCAGGGCAGTTTAATTTAGAACACGTTCAACCATTTCTCAGTGTCTCTGTGTTGGTGGAGCATAACTTTTGATCTTCTTTCAGGAGGCGCTTCTAATTCAGACCCCTTGGCTAACTACTTCCTGGAGGGTTTTGATGGTTTGACTCTAACTATCAGGCGAGAGATGGTTTGCCTCTGCTATCCATCAGGTGATGCTGGTTCTAAAGTGGATTACTAAAGCTGAATTCCAGACACAAAGGATCTGCAAACCTGTTTGAGAATATCAACCAACTGCAAAATCCTATTTAGATTATAGACAAGATATTTCTTTCAACTTCTTGATGTGTTCCCAAACTTCTAAGGAATTCTAGTATCATTAGATTCTTTCTTGATCAAAGAAGATGTTTCTGACCACAACAGTAGATAAATGACAAGACTGTGTTTCTCTTTTCTTAGGACACATAAATAATATCGCTGTTTTCTTTTTGAGACTAAGGAGAGAATTTTAGGTGGGTCTAGATAAGATTTATGGTAAACAAGATGATGGGTTTAGTATATACATAATGCTCCCAGTTTGACAGATGGACTTTTATTAAATTGTAGTTAAATGGAGAAAAAGAGAAATTCCAATATATTCTGGATAAAAAGAACTTGAATTGGTGAATGACAACTCTCCATGCAATTTGACGTGTAATGAGTAAACATTCAAAAAGTAGTGATAGTATACGAGGCACTGAGGATATATCAAAGAACAAAGAGCAGACAGTCTATAAGGCCACTGGACTAGCATTGTTCTGAGATATTGAAAATAAATCCTGCATGGGAATTTACGTATTAGTGATCCTCATCACTAGACTAGAAGTCTAGTGACTAGAAGTCACAAAAGTGACTTCTAATATTTTCACATTGACAGCACATATGAGCAATACACAGGTTAGAATGGTCTGTAACCAACTTTAGAAACACCATTGTGATATATTTTCAATTTCACATTTATCCTGAAACATTTAAGCAATATAGAAAATATATACTTCTGTCTATCCATCATCTATCACCTATCTGTCTATCTAGCTAGCTAGCTATCCACCTATATGTATATGTACTGCATTGCTACTAGTGATTATGTTTAAGGTAGGATTGAAAAATATTCTCATGTTATTATATATTTCCCAGCTATTCTATCATATTTATATATGCTATATATAAACATATATGCATGTATATATAATTATTTATATAGCTCTTGAGCACAAACAACAAAAATGGTGTTTTTATTGCCTAAATATTATGTCATAGATTATATTTCTACATTCTGAGAAGATTTTATGTACCGTAGACTCACTTGAAAAATATTGGGAGATTATCATAAATCTACGGAGTGTCCTTAGATTGCTCTATTTGTACCTCTAATTAAACTGAAAATGTTTTAGGACCCAAGAGCTTAGATTCCAAATCTTTATGAGACATGCAGTAGGAATCTCAAAATTTAAATATTCGACAATCAATTTCACTACTGAACAAATCACTCCCAGGTTTGGAGATACCAATATAAGTTCTCTGGAATATAGTTGACATATAATTTTCCCTAAGTAGAAGCTCTCGACAGAAGCTCTAAAGTTGGTCTCATACATCTGAGTTTTATTCTACAGACTGAAACACTGCAAAGAAACATGTCATTCTTTTTTTTCATTATGAGATCTCTGAAAACTAGGCCAGTCTTATCTCTGGGTAAGACTTCAGAAAACAGTTTTGGAGACTTCTGTCACTGGGTCATTCTTCTGGACCATTCTCCACTGTACATGTTGTTCTGTATGAGACCACTGGCTCCACCTCACACCTTGCAACTCTCTGGTGATCTTAAACCTCCCCAAGCAAATGGACTCAGGCTCATCAGTTTTAGTTGCAAAAAAATGGCCCGGAATGGTATAGACTCATGAGATCCTACAATCCCAACCTACTTTCAAATCTCAAATAAACTTTAACAAAAAACCAAAAACATACATATTTCTATTAATTAACTGGTCAGCTTGTCAAAAGAAAATAACTCAGTACAGCTCCCTTTTCCTCTCTTTGCCTTATCAAACAAAAGAAAGCAAACCAAAACTTCTTATTCTTTGGTGCTTGAAAATACTGGTAGAAGACAAAGACATTTAATGTTTAATTACTGATATCTTTTAAAACAACTGTACTCAAAGCAATACTCAAAAGAGTTAGAAGTTATTAATTATATTCCTGGGGCAAGTTTTCCAAGGGGAGGCTATTGGCCATCTGATACAGTGCTCAAGGGGATATTGTGGAATAACATTACCTTTAGCACAGAAAAACAAAGTCAAGAGACAGAGGAGACCCCAAATATGCCCTGGTCTGTCCTGAAGTAGTCCTTGTTTAGATTCTATGTTTCGCTTCTGTGAGAAAATTTACTAACAGGTTTGTAATTGTCTTTCATAGTTCTAAAGTTTCAGATTTCTTCCAACTTTAACCCTTTTGTCTACTAACATTAGCTATAAAATGCAATAATAAACATGGAGTTAAAAATGCTATTTGAAAATATTTAACAAGTGAAAAACATTACCCTGCCCACTATTCTGTCAAATAGGAAAAGGTCAGTAGATGATTCAGAACTTAGAGTATAAAGGTCTGTTTTCATTCTAAAATGCTATGTATGATAGAAATAGATAGGAGGAGACTTTAAACAAATAAAAAGGAACATTGTTGTTCATTAAATAATATAATTGCAAAATATCAATTTTCATTAGACAGAAGCACTATGACTCATTTTTGGCTTGGTTTTGTTAAAATATGAATTTGTGGAAATCAATTAGAATATAGAACTTTAAAAATTCTTTGAACACTTTTTCTTATATGCAAAATATTATCCAGTTGATTTATCCATAGGGTTAAAGGCAATGACATTGCCTTTTAATCTTAAACATTAAATGTTCTCACAATATAGTCTATAAAGATATGGGAAAAAAAAGCAAACCATGTTATTTTGATCTGTAGTCAATGTTATAGAGCCCCTGATTTTTTTTTTTTTTTTTTTTTTGCACATGGCATCATGTTTCTGTTGGGTTCTCAGGAATCTACAATCTATCTCATAAACTACTTTAAGTCAAGAAATATTCATTCAATTTCTAGCTTAAAAACTTTCCCCTTTCACTTTTATGTATTTTTCCACTAGTTTATCCAGTAGGAAAACATGTACGATCTGCTTCTATACATAAAACAGCACGTGAAAAGAAGCCTTTTTGGTAGGAAAAGATTTTGAATGGAAAATATAGATACACATATATCACACCAAGGATTAAAAGATCAATGTTATAGAGAAGGAAACGTTACAAGAAGGTTTCACTATATTAGTTTTTCTAAGTCAGTGTCCAAGTCAGTCTCGGAAAATGTGTGACAAATAAGAACTCTACATTGTAACAGGTGCTGGAAGATACTCTTCTTAAAGCTTATGAAAATTATGCTTGAAAAGTTAGGCATCTGAGAAAATTCTGTCAAAAGACTGCATTATTCATCTGACTTTTTCTCACAAGATAAACAATAAAAGGATGTGACTTCTTAACAATATTCCCAGTCACTATTTTGTTAACACTGTCCCTGAGTGATGGCATCTTTGGTGACCTGTGCTTTACTTAAAATATATATATTACTTAAGTTATAAACTCAACATTTTTTTTCTTGTAGTGTCAATGAATTTATACTAATCCATCCACATTCCAATGACTGACTCCTTATATGCAATATCTAAACATTTATGAGTTTTATTGGTGTTCGGAGTAGAGTCTATAGAATATACTCTATACCACCCTTACCATTAGATAGGAATTAATGTAGGACATTTAGAGTATATAGGGCTGTTGATATATAATGAGACACACCTGAAACTTACAAAATGTTATAATATGTCAATTTAAAAATTGTCAGAAATATAATAAATCTAGAATATTGACTTAGGTTGGAAAGCACTAGCTTTTTATGTGACACATAGTAGTTGCTTAATAAATGTCATCTTTCTTATTACATAAATCACCTCATGACTGTATGACCAAACCTTCAAATTCTTTGAATATAAAATTGCCTACTTTTAAAGTTAACAGACTTTCTCAGATCAAGATCAGTTTTCCAGCCTGTTAATTCTAGAAGTTAAAATATCTTTTTACTGACATTTGGCTATTAGATACAATTGGAAAAATTCTCTTATCCTATAAAATCTACCATTGATAAGGGATTTGTTTTAAATACAAAGTATAATTTGGATTTAAAGTATTTATCAATACTTTAAGTACTTTAATACTTGATAAAAGTATTTATCAAGTCAAGGACTAAAACAAAAATTTAGACCATAGTAAATGCTAGAAAAAGCTCACCTAAAATGATTGTGACCCTGTTATATCCATATGTATATGTGCATATTTAGGTTGATAATTATACTATGGATTAAATAATACTAGATTACATATATTTCTAAGTATAATTTTGAATATATTTTTCATATATCAATAAATATATCTGTAGTGAAGAACCTCATTTAGTGTAGCATAGCTATCTTCCTGAATTTACACACAAACATATACACACAATACACACACACACTACACACACAAAAACACCCCCCCCACACACACTAGCCCAGGCAATTTGCCAAAGTGTAGTTGCTATGAAAAACATTTTGCTTTAGGGCAAAAGCAAACTAGCTCACCACCCTGCTGCCCTGTCCACTCCTCACCACATGGTTCTTTGCTGTATCCTTAACTTCCCCTCCTACAGTGAGAGAACATTTCTTCAGACTGTTTTACTGCCAATACATTTTTACTTTGTATGGTGAAATGAAACAAGGGACTGGTTTCATTAGAAGGAGAGGTAAACAGAGCATTAATTAAATTTTCTGATGATACTAAATTGGGAGGAACTGTGGACATCTGTGAAGACAAAGGAATCATACAAATGGACTTAAGGAGTTTAGAAATACGAACAGGAAATAATAAAATGAGATTCAGCCTTAAATAATGGAAGCTAATACATTTGGGAAAAGATAATCAGAAACATGGCTATTCAGTGGACGGTAGATGCCTGGAAAGTGGTGATGGTGAAAGAGACCTAGGGGATGGTAATGGAAAAAATTTATGCACAAACTTACAGGGAAGTCAGTGATATGCCTGTAGGTTTCTATATAAAAGAATGTAATTTTTTCAACCAAGAAGATAGTACTACTGATATGACAACAGTAGATCTAAAAAATATCAAATTTGACTTAGTTAGTTGAAGCTCTCAGCTTTATGAAACCATTTAGCACTATTTGTTGAGAGCTGATTTCTCCTTATTAAGGAAGAAGAAGCATATTATATTTTGTCTGAAACATGCACTGAATATCAGTCATTACTCTATTTCAATCTTGTCCTATTCTATAACAGACTATGGTCATGTCATGCAGATATGGATATAAATATTGATCTAGATATAGATAAATGTAATACCATGATTTTAAAAATCCATTATTTTCACTTTTATAGTAGTTGTTCTACCTTCTGAATAATGTAACTCCATATTATGATTAAAGATACATTTAACCATTATGTCTTCTAGCATTTCAATTAATCTTCAGTACATGGACTTGATTCTCTAAGAATGGATGCATGAATGAATGGGTGAAAAGAAATCTTAGATAAAATCCATCTATTCATCTTTTAATCATACTTTATTAACTGAGCCCCTATCATATGTTCCCTTTGCTGTGTTAAGCACTGACAAGATATTAATGACCCAGATACAATCCCTAGAATCAATGATTCACATTCTAGATCATGAAACAGATACTAAAACAAATCAGTACAGTTCATGCAATAATGGCTATTTCAGGGACAGCAAAGCTATTATCAAGATGCCGTAGAAATAAGATCTAATAATGTTCAATAGACAATGGATGTGTCGGAGAGATATGAGTCAGAGACTATTCTTTGGAGAAGGTGACTTGTGTTATTCATGTAAGGATGAATGTGAATTTGGCAGCTGAATGGGTAGTGAGAGATTTGTTATGGAGAGGGAACGGCATATGGAAGGAAATTAAAAAAATTAATATAGCATAGGAAGCACTTTATGAAGACATGAAGCTAGAAGGTAGACACGGGCCATATCTTTTTAATGCAAATATTTAGTTTGTAATTTTGTTTATAAGAAAAAGAACCATTGGAGGGTTCAATGAAGGGATAGCACAATTCTTTTTTGCATTTAGGAGGGATAATTTTGGCAGCTTTGAGAAGGGTCATCTGGGCAGAGATAAGAACAAAGGTGATGATCTCACTTAGGGGGTTTATCTCAAATGTTCTACTGCCTCAGAAGACTAGAAGTTTAGAATAGCCCAAGCACTCAAAAAATGCAAAGCATAATGAAAAGAGCATCATTTTTAAAACAACGAAAGTAATGGCTTTATTTTAATGACACTAGTGTATTCAAAGACTTTATAGAAACTTTGATAACATCAGAAGAATTTGAAATTTTTTATGAAGCAAAGTTGTTAGAAATTAAATCTATATCCAATGGTAAAATTATGTCTGAATTTAAAGTATTGGTATCCTATCTTCATTAACTTTAAGTTGAAATATATTTTATATTTCAAATTCTTTGACAGTGTACACTGAAAAATCATCGTTTAAATAAAAATTTCATGAGATTACATAGAAAATAAACACTGAATCAAGAAGGTAGGTGGCTCACAGGTAAATTAATACAGAACAGCACTACATAGTATTCCAAGTCTGAAGTAAAGAGGAAGCTGTGGTGCTCACAATCTGAGAACCAGGCCTATACCTGAGCCTTCTCACACGTGTCACTTTTAAGTTGTAGTTGCATTCAGTTATTTGATTAAGAAGAACAAGGTGTTTATGCAATTCCTAATGAGATACAACTTCCTCTGAGGAAAAAAGGTAGAGAATAAACATTCTACTAGGTGCTGTATGGTATACTTGAACAGAGTACTCATAAATTTATCAGTACAAAATCTTTAAGGAAACATGGTTTCAAATATTCAGCCTAGCTAGGTATGAAAGGAAAAGAACGATATCCTATGGAACAATGCAACATACATTTTCAGCAATGGTTTAGATGTTTTAAAAGCAGACATGTAAACCATGTGTTTCTCTGCACCTCATGCAACTGCCTTCAACTAGCGACTGTTGTTCATTGATAACTTTAGTTTTGCCCATATGCGAGAGTAGCAGCAATGGTATGCAAATTTCCAATGAAGATTTAGATTTAAGTAGTATGGATATATATATATATATATATACATATATGGACTATATCTATAAATATAATATATATATGTATAAAAATAAATAACCATAGACAGGCAGGAAGAGAGAGAAGAAAGGCATTTTTATTTATTTGTTCATCTTGTTTGTTCCCTTTGAGCTTGGGATGTATGTGGATTATGCCTGACCAGAGGCAGTGGACTTAACTACTGCTTGTGTGCTAAATATAATCTACCTATTGACTGATCACTTACTGAGAATCTATTAGGTGCTAGGCACTGTGTGAGGGACTAAAAACAAAGCTACGCTCCCTATATGAAGAAGTACACACTGAAGGTAGTATTTTAAGTAATTTTCTTTTTTAAGCTGTGTTTTCATGCGAAATCTCAGGATATTATTTCCTTAAAAGGCTGTGCCTTTGCATTTTGGGTTTGCAATCCACTCTAACCTTAAGAACTCTTCCATCAGAACCAATTCAGAGCTATTTTGGTTTTGAACAGTTAGCTTTTCTTCTCGAAGTGTCCTGCTTGTGATCTTTTTTTTTTCTGAACTGAAAATAGGAAATGAATCAAAAAGTATAAAATTTGGCAAAAAGCAATAAAAACTAGCAAAGATTATTTTGAACCCAAGAAAAACATTTCTAATTCCACAGCTTTTCAGACTATCAGATGATCTTTCATCAAATTTAGAAGCTTCAAGACATGAATCTTTTAAGAAGATGATTAAATTACCCTAAAATATTCTATTTTCCTCAGAATATTCCGTGTTCAATTATATAGATCAATGCAACTACTTATCCTGGAATCGGCACATCTCTCTTACTATATAAGTAGATTAATGATTAATGCTTAAGTTGGACACACTTCATTTAAAAGTGTGAAAATTCTTTAGAAAAGGCTATTCTTTTCTAGACAGTTTAATAGGAAATGTTATTCATTAGGAAACCCACAAAGGGGTATACTATTTTTGTCTCATTCTTAGCTTCCTGAATTAATTTAAGAACACTTAGTTATCATAAATATTTAAGCTCTAAGGACATGTCTATAGAAATATAATGTATACATTTTTGTTTAACATAAGCAACAGATTATTTCACAAAATGGAGTGATACACTTTGAAAGTTTTGATTAATTTTTGTTAATCAATTGGTTCACATAATGAAAAACGATACTTATAAAAAAACATAAACTTTGATTTTGAATTCCAGGTCAAGAAATATCTGAAAAGCTGTCTTATTTTTTTTTCTACCCCCCACCCCCCCTTTTTTTTGGAAAATCTGAAAGCTTTCCAAATGCATGTGATTTTTTTATTCAAATTTTGTAAACATTTGCTTTCAGGCTCAAACATCCTGCCAACTTTCAGCCAAGTTTATTTTTATGGTTGAACTATTAACTTCTGAATATAGGGATTTATAATGGAAAAAAAAAATTCAGACTTAGAACTCCCAAGATATAATAATGACACTGCTATAGAATATTTTTGAGCATTGCATCTTGAAATGTTGAGGTGTCGCATTATTTAAGTTCTCCACTCACAAGAAAAAAATAATACCTCGGGTATTCATTTTGGCTTCGTTTCCTTCCGTGTGACTCCAAGGGAAAAGTATGTTAAGAACCTAAACTTTAGAATGGGGGGTGGGTTGGGGTGGAGGTTGGAAATTAGATTCAGACTTTATCTGGGAAGAGACATTATTTTTATGTATTCTGGACTCAGAAGTGTGGGAATATCTGCTGACTGATTTGGCCAGAGTCACATTGCATGATATGACAGATAGCTTTTATGGTTATTGAACTGTGCCTTTATTCTGACATTAACTTCTGTTATGATTGAGCTCTCTTTTTAATAATAAGGCTGTTGTGTATTTCTAGGTTTAGATTGACTCCATTAAATGTTACTAATAACTATATGAATTAATTACCAACCAGGTCTCTACACAGAATTTATGAACATCCACTGCGAGTTTGCCATGCAGGATAAGATTTAACTTACATTTTCTGGTAACTATAGCAGAAGTGGGTAACTAGTCAAAAGTCTGTCTTCTCTTCATTACAGACCTCACAAGCATGTCCTTTTATCCAGATTTGTTTTTTTAATTGCCAAGTGCAGCTTTTTTCTTTCTCTCCACCTTGTCATCTCTGATTTCTTTTGGTTGTCTTTTTCCAGTTTCTCTTTTATATTCTTGCTAGCTGTTTCCTGTTTACTCATTTTGATTTTGTCTTTCCCTCTAGCCCTGAATGTGGCTTTCTTACAGACAGAGAGGCCCCAGCATGACTACCTCAAAAAGCCAATTCCAACTTGGACCCAGCACAACACTGTTGCTGTCAGGAAGGTGGCTGTCCTTAAGACTGCATTAAAACAAAACACAACAAGACAAAGCAAAACACAAAATACCAAAATACAAAACTGTTTACTTTAAACTGAGAAATAAAAACTAAGAAAAATCCACTGCAAGCTTTCATGAAGCTTCTTTGAGGATCACCTCTATTGTAAAGGCATGTGAATGCATAGCTCTAGGCATAAAAAGAAGAGAAAAATAAAAAACCCTAAAACAGCAACACATGGATCAGTGCCCTCAGAAACATTTTTATTTAGTCCACAAATATTCTCTGGGGAAAAAAGGAAAAAGTGCTTATCTTGAACTCTTAATTTTTTTTTGAGCATGTAATTTTTATCAGTTTGTTTTGGTTACATTTTTTTTTTTTTCACTCACTGCTTATAAAACTAGCAATCAGAAGTCTCTCTGGAACAAGATAGAATCATAAAAGTTTTCAAGAATCTCATCACAAACTAAACAGTACAAACTTCACATTCTTCGTGGAAGTATCAGCCTTTAGTGCGTGCCTGGATCTAACTATAATAAGATTATCCCAAAGTGGGAAAGAATGAACAGTACAACATTAGCTGAACTGGGAGCAGAGTTTGTCTAGTGAAGGCAATATGATCTGCACTTTAGGGGCCTGAATTCTCAGGCAATGGGAAAAGACTTAGTAAAGTTTTAATTTTGCAACTGAACACTTGTTAAGATCTCATGAAGCAGACTCTTGGCACTGAGTCCAGTATCAGGAAAACATATTAACAAATATAATGCTTGGTATATCTTAGTTATATAGTTATATTATAGTCATGTTTGTTACTTATATCATAAATAGATTCATGTACAGACTTAATATGCAAATATAATCTACATATAGTTGATATCAATATATTCATCTATAGTTCATGTCATGAATATTTTAGAATTAGACAGGATATTCCTGAATAGGTATCTAACCACGCCTTGTGACAACATTAACTAATATGTCCAAATACATAATCACACAATTAGAGAAATGAATTTTCTTTATAATATTATGGCGTTGTTAATGTGACGTTTCATATTTCACACAACAGAGGAATCACCAAAAAGAAACAGTTAAGGTATAATAATAATTTTAGTCATTCTTTTTCCAAGTTGCTATAATCTACCCAAAGATAACTAATTGTTCAAAGTAAACATTCCACTTCAACCACAAAAGGAATCCATTACACAAACATATAATTCACAGTCATTTTTAGTGGGTTGTAAACAGTTTGGAATGAGCATAAAATGGGACAAAAATCAAAGTGAGCATTTTGAAATGAAAAAGTGTTTGCTACAAAAGGTCAGTCCCTTTGCTTGGCAAACTATGTAGAAAAGCCTGGGAAAATGCTGATCACACAAGCAAAGAGGGAATTTTAAAGCCAAAAGCCTCCTTGTTTCTTTAAACAGACATCGGAACCTATAACTGGATCCTGTCAAACAAACGACAGCAAAAAAATATAACAGCTGCTAAGAAGTCAAGTTGAGAGATAAAGTTTTTGAGGCTAAGGACCTTCTCAGAAGTAGACTAAAGGTCTTCCTTAAATCTTTAAGCAAGATTATGGATCCCAGGGTGGTTTTTAGGCACAAAGTCAAATATGCAACTTTGTATATCGTTCTTGTCATAGTATTTTGTGTTCCAGAAAAAAAGAAAGAAAGGATAAACTTGTTGATTAGCATCTGCTGAGATATTCTGCAAAGTAGCTTATAGCTAGAATCATCAAATTTAAAAGACACAGTATCATTTACTTTTCACTGTTGTTAAAGAAGCCTATGATATAAAATTTACATTTTAATCATTAAGTGTGCTCTTAAGAAGTATTAAGTACATTCACCAGTTGTGTAACAAAACTCTAGGCATCTTTTTGATGTCGTTCAAATAGTTTAAGGGCATGTTAACCAGAACTGAGAATCATGGAGAAAAACGAATTTAAACCCTATTCCAAAGGTTGAGGTCAATCCAAATGAAATTAAATGTATGTGCTTTTTAAATCCAGTCCTAGTCCCTTATAAACAAAAAATACATTGAATTCATAAAAACACTTAAGGTAGAAATATGCTCATTAATTTAGTCAACTCCAGTATTATATAAAAGAAGTCTTTGGTAAAGGTTAGTATTGTTGGGTAGGAAAAAAGATGGGTTTACCCTTTAAGCATGTCTTTTTAGGTATCTCATACCAACTCCTTTGCCCCAATGTGTCAAGAAAATAACCTGGGAAATAAGGCACAAATTAAACTTTCCCTGGTGCTAATAAGAGACTAAATCCAGTCAAGTATGTGTTTATTATTATATACTTATTAATATGCAATTTATATTAAAGGTATTTTATATACATATACATAATGAAATGGTTCCAGCCATTTTTGTGTGTGTGAGAATACATCCTAGCATATTTTTAATATTCATATTTTCATATTAAATAAGTATCAGCTATACTCATCATACCTTTGCATTAGGTATTTAGATTTATTCATTCTATGTAACTGCAACTCTGTGCCCTTTTAACATCTCCAACTTTCCTCTGCTTCCTGTTATATCATTTTTAAACAGACAAATATCGACTACTTTTTAAAAAGTATTGTAATGGTTGTTATCTCTTCTAGTATCTGTTTTTGTGTTTCATAACACTTATCACAGTTTGTGCTAATGAACTCCAGTACACAGATGTGTCTGTTTATTTAATGGACATGCCTCTACGTCCTCAGCTGGTACATGGAGAATGGGCATAGCTGGTACTCAAGAGCTACTTGCTGCCTGAATGTAACAAACAGTGCCTGTTACTTCATTCAGCGAGCACTCTTGAGTATTTACAATACTTACACATACAGTATAAGGCTCTTTCTAAATCATGGACCTTCAAAAGATTAGTCGCTCAGTATATGCTTTGCTTAAAGAAAAAACACTGAAAACTTTCATGGACTCTTTTTTTTCCACCTCTAGTCTAAATGCACAAGAATACGTGAATTTAGGCATGAAAAACCAGCAGTTTCAGAAAAGCTACACAGAGGTTAGTGCCCTCAGAAATATTTCTGTTCATTCCATAAGCATTTTCTGGATTAAGACTTTACTAATCATGATACCAGTATAAACTATAAAGTTTAGTTTATGTCCCTAGGCCCTTGTCTTTAACAGACACAGGTGATCTTATTTTTAAGTAAGCAGTGTCTATGTTCTTTGGAGGTTGTCATAAACTATGAGGCAATAAAAAATTGACTTCTCACTGTTTAGAACCATATACTACCACCAAGCTTGTTTTCTGAGACTTAAAAAATTGTGTCAACTAATTTCATGTTTTTGGTCAGTTTGCAAGGATATGTATTGAGCATTAGCTGAACAATGATTTAATCTTTTTGCAGAAATTGCCTTGGAGGAAGAAACATTATTTTGTTGGTTACTTGCAAGATCTAGATACGGTAGGCATTGTAAAGGCAAGGCAAGAGAGAACAAACCACTGGAAAGAATTTTAAAGATTAACGTGCTCACTTTCGAACAGCAGTCTAAATCTTGTATATATTTTCTACACTGTGCAGACAGTGTCAAAAACCACAGAAATGACTTTCATCTGGTTATACGAGTTGGTGAGTAAAAAAGCGCTTTGATGGGTTAGAGGAATAAGAGAAAACAAATAAGACAAGGAAACATACAAACAAGTTATTTGTTAAATTGGTTTGCATTTGGCTAACTAATAGATTTTGTTCTAGGCATGTCCAGGAAATGCAAAATTTTAATGAAGCAATATTTTTTATCAGGAATGAATAAAGAATGCATGTTTTGCCAAACATTGGATAGAATTTCCTTAGGGAGACTGTAGGAGCCTGAGCACTTTGGTTCTGTGCGAGCAAGTGATATAAATAATGAAATGAATGAATGAATGAATGAATAGAAAGATCTGTCTTACTGATATTGTTTCACTTTAAGTACAAAAAAAGGTGAGAAAAATAGAGTGGTCATATATAGATGATTTTTTTCAAGGCAGGGAAAACCATCTCAGAAAAATATAGAAAAGAAGCAAATAATTTTTTTATAACAGTCAATGTGCTGTACTGAGTACTGAGGTCATTTCCCTAAGACTATGAGAGTAAACACACAATTTTCATTAAACGTGCCTTTCCCATAACTGGTCCATAAGCATTTCCCATGACTCTGCAGTTGAGTATCTTGGCTGGAGGAGGATCTGGCCATTAGAAGGAGGGTTCTAGCTATGCTGAGTCCCAGCAGTGCGGAGAGACTTGGCACCTTTATATGCTACTTCCTAATACCAACTCCAGCATCAAATGTCATCAGAAGCCTGCATAAACATTGGACTTAGATTCACATAAATTATTTCTTTCCTAAGGTGCTTTATGCCAGAATTTAATAAAAACAACACTTTGAGTAAATAGAATTGGCGTCTAAATGTAAGAATATTAATCCAACAAAATGATCATAGAAAAATATAATCAAAAGTACACACTTGTAAATCTTGCAGTGATGCGAGAGGTTTATGTGATACCTTTGAGTCTTTATTGAACATTTCCATGGAGTTCCTTTAAGCTGACTCTGCCCAAGTGCTTTGAATTATCAGTTGCTTTGTGGAATTGTAAAGTATTTGAGTTTTTATTAAAATGCTTAGGAATTATTTTAATAATCTTATGTGTGATTAGTGACTGTTTAGTGCTGGATCTACAAATTCATTTTAAGAGTAAACATTGGGACAATGAAATATAATGCCAGATATGATTGTTCTTGACAGTAAAAATATTATCTTACTTTATTAAAAGTCACCAGAAAAATGCCATGAACAAAAGATAAAGTTTCTATTTAAAGACATGTTCGACTCTGCAATATTGGGCTCTTTATACCACATACGGCTGTAGCTAGCAGAGTTTTTATTTGCCTGGGGTATATACATAAATAGTGAGGTACAGACGCCATTTTATATGTGTACATATCTTATTATGCAGAGTTGCCCCCAAAGTCCTATTAGGAATTTTGCTCTAATATGAGTACTCATATCATCAGGACTGAGTCAAAGTGAATGAAGATTTCCTGAAACTGATGATAGCTTAGCTATTGGCAATAATAACATAATATTCTCAGTGATCCATTTGGTTTTAACTACTTATTAAATAATATTTATTCCCAAAATATATACTTATAAAATTAAATGAGTTTTCAGCATGCCATAAAAACACATTTTTTTAAAACTCTGATTGATTTCATTCCTCACAGATACCTCTTCCCATGTTCATTCTGCTTTTACTGTTTTCTACTCTCTTTCAGAACTCTCATCTCTTCCCTCTGATGTGTTGATATGCTTTCCTCCAAAGACACTCTCTTTATCCATTTACCCTACCCACTCTTCCCCTTCTTGTTATTCTCTCATTCCCTACTGATATGGGAATAATAGGATCCCTGGACAGTCCTAACAGCATAATTAAAGTATGAATTTCCAGGAATTGAAAATTGCAGACCATTTTTATTATGCTTCTATAATAAAGCTAGGTAACACTGAGAGAATTAAAATGGCTTTTTTCCTAGCAGATAACTTGGTAAAGATTTTTCCCCACTTGGTTCTATTGTTTGAACAGACCAGGAGCTGAAAATAGGAATAGATTCACCAATTCTCTTTCTCAAACACCTCTATATTTTACATGACATATATCTCCCTAGATCCTAGGAATATGTTGTAAACTTGTAACAGATGGTGATGAAGCTTCATATTTTTATACAATACATTTTTTTAAGATTATGAATCTACTATATCTATCTTCCAGGGAAAATGACCTTGAATGAATGCAGTCATAATCTGAAGGAAAAACACCCACAGATAGACTCACACAGAAATGATGAGTCAATTGTGTTTTGTTTTGTTCCCCTCAGTAAGATGAGATAATTTGAGATAAAAAACAGAATATTGAAATATAGAAATCAAAGGTGATCTTCCTGCGGGAGGTGTTTCTGCTAATTGTTGCAGGAAAATCAGTTAGCTGTATTCTTTTCTGAACAGAAACAGAAGATGGAATGTAACTATTTGTAAGAGAAAAGCTATTTGCTTCACTTGGGTAATGCTGGGGCCTTACCAAAAATGGTTCTGGCACAACATCTCCCAGTATGAATGTTAGGAGGGTTCTAACACTGTGAGTGCTGATATTTCAGGAATGTTTTATCACTGGCTTGAAAACAAGAAGTTTGCAATTGAATCAACAACATGTCAGGCAGACAAAATATTAAAATTAAAAAAAAAAAGAACATTAGTGAGAATTACTGATGTCCCCATTATAAAAACAAACTGAAGTTAATAAGAAACTTGATCCTCTTAACTGATTAACCAAAGTCAAGTTTTAATTGCATGGTTTCCCAGACAAATCAAGTGGTGCTGTGAACTCCAGCTACAGTTGTTGGGATGGTATAGTAAGGGGAGAAATTGCATATTCAGTTACTCACCTCTTTTTTCGACAGCCTCAATGCATTGCTTTACAAACCGTGGAACTGTGGAATTTTCACGTTCACACACTGTGTGCAGATGAGAGCCAAAAATTTGATCTGCAAGACAAACAAAGATGAGCTTCATTAAAATCCAAGCTTGCGTTGTTCTTTAATTTGATTCTGCCTCCATATTCACTGTATGATGAAATCTACATCTTGCATAGGAATTGATTTTTTGCTTTAATTCTTAAGTGTTTATTGCAGACATACAAAGACCATAACTCCCTTTTTATGGAACAGGATTCTGGCCCCAGAGAAAGAAAACTAACACCCTGCCATTGATTAGATAGGGATGACTGAGTACGTTATAGTCTCTTTGGGCTTTAAGTTTGCTGTCCACGAAATAAAGACAAGGAATGAAGAAAACGTCCATAAAATAATTAATCTTAGTAGATTGGTGTGTGTTTCAGATGAAATTTATCAATGATAATCAAAATTATGATTTTATCAGCATATTTAGAGCACTCATTTTGTGGCTTAATGATATCTGAAGAGGCAAGAAAATTTACTGTGAAGTGTTTTTCTTAACATCTCCTTTGCTTTAAATGTCCTTCCTTTTCTCCAATCTAAGTCTCTCTTTTCCTGTAGGGCTCTGCTCAGATGGCACTTTCTCCACAAGCTCATTCTTTCTTATCTTAGTTTTGTAACATAGAATCTTTGGATATCAGCTCCTCAAGACCTTAATAAGCAATATGGGAAAAAAAGACCTGTGATCAAAATGGTTTAGCAAAATTGGATTAAACAAAGTTAAATTGGTTTCTTTCATGTGTATTTATTTTTAGAGCCTGCGATATGCCAATGTGCACCAGGATGCTTCATGAGGGATTGGAGATGCACCATTTCACAAATTTGTTTGAGCAAGATCCTTTCATTTCAAAGAGCCTGTCTTTAGACTAATGTTTCTCAGTATGCATTCTGTGAAAGACTAGCCTAGTACTCTCATTTGGAATATGATTTATGTTGTTTTCCATTGTGTGTGTACACTTGCAGTTTATGGAATATGTTCTCTCAAAGAAAATTCTGAGTGCTTTTATCACTCCTGTGTTCTTAAACCCACCTTAGCACAGCTTCTGGACCACAGGATTCACCCATAGATTTTATCGTGGCAACATATAAATAACATAAAAAATTACCATTTCAACCATTTTAGGTGCATAGCTCATGGTCTTATGTACATGCACATTGTTGTGTGACTATCACCACCATTCATTTCCAAGACTTTAGGAAATAGTATAGATGCTTATTACTGATTGAAACAATATTTAGTGAGTTTAAGGACTGTCTATCTTGCTAGGGAAAAAATTCAAGCTCCCTATCACCACATCCAAAGCAGAACACTACTTCATCTTCTACCAACTAATTGCTTTCACTTGTCTCTTCTCTCTTCTCTCCTACATCACTTACCTGCAGTCACTCTGTCTACATAGCTGTGTCTTATCCACACCCAAAACTCTTCTGCTCTAGGGATCTTGCACTTGTTATGTCCTCTATATAACCTATTGCCTTAGGTCTCTGATCAAATGTAACCTTATTGTAGACTTTTCTCCCTACCTTAAAAACTGAGTGCCTCTCCCAAAAGAAATGCTCCCTGCCATTTCCCAGCCTTACTTTCCTTAGAGCATGTACATCTACCTGAGATAGTAACTTGATGTGTTGATTGTTTGATTTCTTCCCGTGTTTAGAACACAAAACCCAGGAGAGTAAGCATGATACTTATTTCCTTTATTAGTGGACGCACAATTTATTGAGTGATTCACTTCAATACACTGTCTTAAACATGAGTGAATGCCTCCAATACATTTTTTAAAATATTTGATTAGAGGTAGGGAAATATAAACACAGCAACATGGAATGCTAAATGATTATTATAAAGGAAGAGTCAAAATGGAGTTTGCTGATAAGTCAGGAAGTCGTAACTTACATTTATTTCTTAAAAAAAGTGATGGTTTGAATTGGGGACAACCAGAAAGAAAGGAATAATTAAGGATAAAGCACTAATAAAAATATACTCCAGAATGGAGTATGTATTCATCTAAGAAACAGAGGGAAGATGAACTCAAAATACAAACACATAATGTAGAGAAAAAAAATCATGGGTGTTTGCTTTGAATGTTTTGTCAAATAGCAAAGACTTGTTTAAATACAGTCTACTGAAAGAAAAAATGACACAAAATATTATTTAAAATGAAATTCAGAATTTAAGGTCAAAAATTTAATTGTCTAGAGATTATATTCAGGAGGATTGCTGTGAAATACAAAACCCCTTAATAGAAATCTTAATTCAGTTAATTTAACAATACTTATTATCTTATTTCTTCATAGCAATGAGGTAAGAGTATTACGTTTAAAAAAAAAATCACTAAGTTTATAATCTTGTTAAAAGAAGTATTCAAATAATATACAACAGAATATAGCAGGTGTCATAAAAGTTAATGAATGCTAACAAAACTATCTTTTAGCATAGGTCTTTTGGTGACATTTAGTACTGATGTGGCCTGTGTGTGTGTGTGTGTGTGTGTGTGTGTGTGTGTGTGTGCGTGTGTGTGAGAAACAGAGAGACAGAGAGAGATGAAGATAGTGTTACGAAGATTTGTAGGTAAAATCCAATCTTTTTCCTTTATTTCCTCTTTTTTCTTCCATTATTCACACAGAACATTTCATTTCTGATGCTTCTCATCACCAAATATGTGGGACTTCTTCCCACAACAAGCAATTGTCAGTGACATAAGCTGGGTGCTCAACGATTTATATCATAACTAAATGGGGTGTATGTTTTGATCCTGGGGAGACTAAACACAAGGAATTTTGTTAAGAGGCTGCTGGTTGTCTAGGAAAAGTTATGACCACCAGAATAGAGGTGTAAATTAAGTCATTATTCACAATTCCCATTTTCTCTGAATTAGATTTATACATTCACCTCCTTTGTATTGTGACTGTGTGAACAACTCACTAGAGTGGGCTGTGTTTATTTATCCCTTATCATTGTTATTGGGTATGTTACATGACTCACTTTGGACAATATAATTGAGTAGAAATGACAGTGTGTCAGTTCAGGACTGAGGTTTTCAGATGTATTGGGGATTTCAACTTGTCTGTTGCTTTTCTGCTATTGCCAAGAGGAAAGCTTCCCTAAACAGTTGCTGTCCCTTCATTCTGAGCTCCAGAATAAATACATATGGCAGAGAACTGAGGCCAACCCTCAGTGAGGAGAAGAGTCCAGCTAGGCAGTCTGTCTAAGACAGAGCTTTCCAGTCAAGCCTTCCCTAAGAAACCTGAACCATAGATGCATAAAAAATAGATGCTTCTTGCTATATGCTGCAGAGATTTTGTGTTTATTATGTAGTAATAGCTTGCTGCTAAAGATAATAATAGTAGTCCAGGTTTTGGTGATCTAAGCTATACTATGAGAATGGAAACAAAGAGTTGACAGGACCTAGAAACTGAAATGGGAAACAAATAGAGCAAAACAAATAACCCTAACTTTGCTAAGCATGTGGATTTATGCATGCTTAGATTTAATCCTAAGGAAGAGTCTTAAAGAAATTTGCGCTCACCTTAACATACAAGCACATTCTGCTTTACCTAATAATATTATGACACTTTTCACTCTGTGTTCTTTCTAGATCTAATTCAAATTGTTGACTATTTAGCAAGTATGTTGGTCATTGAAAAGAACGCAAAAATGGATTCAGCAACTATAACTTGCCCACCGTAAGCCAGACCCTATGTTTCAGCCTGAAAATGTAGTGATTAATGAGCATGATCCTCACAATGCTGGGTGGGTGGGAGAGAATAAGTCTCACAAAAATTATAATATGATAAGTCATATTGAATGGGTGTATAAGAATCACAGTGAAGATGTATTTTGCACTTTATTAAACCAGGCAAAGTTCAAAGTACTTTATATATTCTGATTCATTTAATCCTTACTCTTATTGCAGTGCTTTGGTTGGTTAGACACTATTAGCACTCTGATATTACAGGAGAGGACACTGAGGCACAAAGATACCGAATCACATGTCCATAGTTACAAAGAATTAGGCATAGAAGGAAAAAAATTAAAATAAAAATGATGAGAACCTGAACTACGACAATGAACCTGAAATGGAGAGAAGGAGTGATTCAAGGTATATAGTACCTGGACACAGGATGTGAGCCAATCCACCAGGCAAAGAGGACTTCCATGTTCCTTGCTTGGCTGAAGGAGATTCAGAGGCAGAAACTTAAGTGTTCAGAGAACAGAGAGATTGATAATTAGAAGTTGGGAAAAGCATTTCAGATGTAGCACAATGGTAATGGGAGATAAAGGTGGAAATAGTCTCATTAGATTTGGCAATTCAGAGACAATGGGTGACCACAAGGAAATGGCTTAGGTAGAAGACAGCAACTGAAAAACATATGGTTGTGGCCAAGGTTGGAGAGAAGGGGAGGGAGCAGAGAAAGTCAATAAACTAGTTTAAGAAGTTCAATGGTGGAAAAAAATTAAATAATTATTAGCCATTATAAATATAATTAACTCTAAGGGAAGGTGGGACTTGGGAAAGGATTTTGAACTGAGTTGGGTAGGAGAGCATTTCAAATGCAAATTATTTTTTGGTGAACCCAAAATCTGGAGGGGGTGACCTACACCAGTGGATATTTCAGTTGCTACATTGCTTGAGGTGGGGGAGGTGCATTACTGCCACTTACTGGGTCGTCCAGGCAACTGCAGGCAGCTGGCACAAGGGAAAAACTATCCTGTCTTAATTGCCACTAGATTAAAAAAAAAAGGGCCTTTATATATTGAATTTCATTAGCAAGAGGGGAGATGTTTGCTTTGATTAGTTAGCAGAAAATCTCAAAACTTTCCTCTTACTTCTATCCTTCCTTGCCTTTGGTGCCGTGAAATCCCCTGGGTTGTGGCAATAACTCTCACCCATTTCAACTGAACTCTATAGAGTGAATTTCTGTTTATTGAAGCCAAATAAACTTGACTAGAACATGGACATAGCATTGGACATATGGTTGCAAGGGCTTATAATCTCAATAGAAAGGGTCAGGTTGACAAACTGTACTAATGAGATCCTCTGTTACTGATGATATTGGTTAGAATGAGTATGGTGAATGTCTACTGGTTTAATTGACCCCATATAGATTCTCCTACCTTCTAAATCCTCTAATAACATTCACTGTGATTTTCCTTTGGGGATGATACCTTTCTCATTTACTGTCTTTTGTTTTGAGTAGTACTGACCCCACCACTCCCAGCTCTAGGGATAAGCATGCATTTCACTTGGGGGATCACAGTAATTGGTTCAGACATAAACACAGGGTTCAGATTGATCCAGTCAAGTAAATCCTGAAGATTATTCAAGTTGCCCACTTTCTACAGGAGTTGATAAATTGTGAGGACATGGGTCTGGATTTCCGAAAGTTATGTTGCTTTCATATTTGAGAATTAAATCAACAAGTGGAAAACAGAGCTCAGCAACGAAGTAGATAAAGATTTGATAGCATTGATGCCGAGATCCATGATGCCTGCGACTAGCATTGTCCCTTGGATTTTACAATTAAGTTAGTCAATAAATTCTGTTCTTATATTTGTAGTTTAAATAAGTGTCTACCAATTGCCATGGAAAAAGATCTGACTACAGCAACAGTCTTCAATGTAAAATGATGAATGATATGACTTAGAGGAGATAATGATGTACATGAAATGAATTTGCAATGTAAAAAGTGTTATCCAAAGAAAGTAAATCACAGCAATATAGCTAAAATGTTATTGTCACGTCAAGGACTGTTATAGAATTGCCACAGATCTGATACAGTCCAGAGTCTTATACACAAAAGAGGACCATTAAACTATAGGAATTTATTTGAACCACAGAACTTTCTGTCTTCAGATATTATAAGGAGTGGGAGGGAGAGAGAAGGTATTCTCTACTCTTGGCAAGCCTTAGTGAACTAAATTTTGCCCCCTAAAACTTCTATGCCTGTTGTCCTGGCACAACTTTAAGGATTATTTCTGCTTTCTCATTCCTTATGGTATCCAATAAAGGGAGCAGTCCCAGAACCCTGAGCTCCCGACTCCCTACCTATATTCCCATCTGTGGGCTCACGGGTAATCCTTTCTTCCTCTCTTAACAACTTTTTGTATTTAGCAAACACCTCTTGCTAGGGGTGCCAATGCTTTTGGAAAGCTCCGCAAATGCCTATGGCCTTAGCTAGTGTTATCATTCTATCTTTGTTCCACCGTTCAGCGCATATACCAGGGTGGCAGGCAACACATTGGTTGGAGAAAATCCATTTTCTGTAATTTTTCTTTGAAAGCTTCTTTTGGTGAGAAAAACAAATAGACCTTCCACATGACTGCACTTACAAATCATTTTGTTTACATAATGAATTAGAGTTTAACTAGGGAATGGTGGTTTTTAATCTTCAAGCACTCAAACTTTTGACCGATTTAGTTAGTTCATCAGCATAACCAGGTTAAGTCTCCTAGATTACAAATTAGCTTCATTCTCTCTCATCTCTGCTATATATTTTTTGACAAATTATGGAAAGAACACCCTGTAATGGGATCTTTGTCAGTTAGATTCCCAATGAATCAAAACTACGAGGAAAACTACTCAATAGAGGTAGTTAAATGTTCAAATAATGTGACGGTGTTATCATCATTTACCCAGGGAGACAGTCTCCACATGCTTTTCAAAATGATGTTATTCTGCTTTCAGGACAGAGGGCAATTGCAACTACTCTAGCAAATTTTAAAAAGGAAAAATAAAGCAGTTAAAACTACATACACATGAGGATGATAGAAGGGGACAGAAAACATTAAAAACAAATTGAAATGCTCAGTCATACACACACACACAAATATTATTTTGGTGATGAGTTATTTTTGTTAAGGTTTTGAACTTCAATAGAAAAAAGTTCACTGCAATTTTATTAAGTAAAGAGAAAATTATTTTAATGATATTGTGGGACAGTTTGAGAGAGGAAACCCAAAGAATTTACTAAGAATGCAAAGTCATTTTTAATTACTCAAAGAAATTACTGGAGGCTGGGGGACAAGTCTTGGAGGAGATACTGTGAAATAGGACGCAGGAAATATAACAATTGTCTTGCAACTCAGAAAGTTAGGTCACGATGCTGTTTTCACTGCCACTCTTAGCACAATGCATGATCATAATGACTTCTAATCATCAGTTGCTCAAGATCTGAAGTTCCAGGAGAGGATATTAAATTGACTGAGATGATGTTATTAGAAAAAGGGTGGGGGGAGAAAATTATATCACCCCTGTAGCTTCCACAGTAGAAAGCTTTCACTAGGAATACATATATGGAAGATTCTTTTACAAAAGGGAGACAGTGGTTACTGGGGGCAAACATAATAATGACAACATAGGTCATTTCAACAATTTAAGTAGATTCATCCTTTGCTTTTAAACTATAAAATGACATTTGGTTCTTCTTTTAGATGAGGTTTACATATCTAAATTTCAGATTGCTTATCAGGGAAATACATTTTGACTCGTCTTTTATATTTTCTCTAGTTCCATTCTCACTACCTTGTCTTCTTTAAAATATGTTCCATTTGAACCTCAGCACATACTTTTTCCCAAAATTTTACAGAGAATATTTAGAGAAATGAGTGATTCAGTGCTATGGTTCATTGATAGTTTACATCTTCGAATTAACAAGTAGAAAAATATGCCTAATGCTGAAACATTATTGAATTTAATCTATCTTAACCTCTTCAAAAAGTACAGTATTATTTTGTGATGCCCCAGGGCTTTGATTAAGAGTATTGGCTATTGCTTTTTAGTACATAGATATCAAAAATTAGACTGACTTTGCTAAATATATACTGGAAATAAATCTCTCTTATTGCCTTGTCTACTTGTGGTAGGTTTTTAAAAAAAATTTAACAGGCTAGTATAGGAAACAATGAATTATTTTAACTCTTAAGTAGTTTTTAATCTAAATAATTATGAATTCTAAATATATACACTTCTGTGTATAGTTTCCTCAAACATATTTATTAATATTTTTGTATCTCATGAAATCCAAGAGATTTTAAAATCCGTAATGGACAATGATAATGTCTACTACAGAAATATTGGCCTTTGGGAGATTTGTCTCGATTATCTGGGGAAGATCACGCAAATAAAGCTAATTGTGGACTGCAGCTTCCAATCTAAGTTGGGCATATTCCTTTAGGAAGAGCAACCCTTGACAAGAACAGTCCAAAGCTGGGTTTCAGAAAGGCCCGTTTCCCATTCAGACAGAATGACAGAGTCTTCTCAGTCCTTTCCAATTTTTCTTCTTTTCCTCTTTTCAGACCTTTGTTCAGCAGTCTTCATGTTTCACAGTTTCACCCTCTGCCTCAAATAATACTTCTATGAAGTGCCCTTTGTCTCTTTGAGGTCACTTCTAAGTTCCTAAACTCTCAGAAATAGATCTCAACTCCATTTTGGTCCAATTAATGCAATGAACATTTTGATGAGTGCATTAGTCAGTAAGAATTTGCATCTTCAGTGGAGATCTTACTATCCCAAGTATATCAATAAGTATCAATAAGTATGATTTTTTTCTCTAGTGGTTGACTCTAGGCAGCAACTTGATCCTATACTTTTCCCTCCTGCCACTTACTTAAAGTAGTCTAACACACAAATATACTCTCACATAAACGTGGTTATGCACCAAATCACAATAATATAGAGAACGGTTTTAACCAATTCTCCAAATTGAGTAATTGATTCACTTTTTATGTATCAATTCCATTTATCCACCTTTAAGTCATTTTCAATGTCTACTGGGGATAGAGTAATGACACTCTTTGTCTTCGTATTTGTAAATGGAGAAGCAAACACTTCAACATATGCTATATATTATCAATATAATATGATGTCAGATAGTGATAGGTTCTACGAAAAAATAGAGCAAAACAGGAAGGTAGAGAGAGGGAGGTATTGTCAAGGAAGACGCCTCTGAATCAGTGGCAGAAACCAAAAAAACTGAAGGTGTAAAATCATGCAAATATCTCAGATACCTAGGGAAGAGCATGCAATCAGAGAAGTAGTAAGAGCACAAGACTATGGGAGTAAGCTGGGGACATTGATAGTAGACCAGTAAAGACCCATATGGCTGAGATGAAGTACATAGGAATTATTTTTAATGGTGAAACTGAAAAAGCACTCTGGGGGCCAAAGTAGGTAAGCTCTTATATGTCACAAGTCATTAGATATTATTTTAAGTATGATTTTATTCTAAGTAATTGGAGATTATTGAATGCAGACATGAGACATAATGTGATTTATCTTTTCAAATGATTTTTCTAGTTG
The DNA here is from genome assembly GCA_004363575.1 of Solenodon paradoxus. Taxonomy (NCBI): domain Eukaryota; kingdom Metazoa; phylum Chordata; class Mammalia; order Eulipotyphla; family Solenodontidae; genus Solenodon; species Solenodon paradoxus. The sequence continues at coordinate 696,875 of RJWH01000109.1, read as the reverse complement.
CTCTGTGCAGACTATATTGAAGGAGGTCAAGAAAAGAAGCAGAGAGGCCAGTTGGGGGGCTGGTGAAATACCAGAAGAGAGGATGGTACATAGATAAGGGTAGTAATAACGGAAGTGACTAAAAGTATTTGGATTTAGACTATATGTATACATATAATTTAGGTGGTATTTACTGATGTGATTAGACTATCTACAGTAGAATAGAGGGTGACTGACTGGCAAATGGCAGTAATATTTCCTGAAAGTAGAAAACATGTCAGAGTTGGGAAATCCAGGGTTGCTCTTGATAAATGTGGAGGTCGACCAAATGTCCAACGAAATTTCAAATAAACATTTGAGTACACCAATCTGAAGTTTTAAGATGAATTTTTAAGTTTGAAAAGTCTACAGATGGAATCGGAAGTCACACAGCTGAAATATGTCAGCCCTAGAATATCTGATTAGGACCTAGTAGTGTGAGAAAGAGAGAAATCCATGGACTTAACACAGGTGTAGTACAACTTGTGAGGCTGGTGAGAGAATCGTTTCCACCAAAGGAGTATACACTAACATAAGTTTCCTCAAGAAGGAAGAAGAAATTTTAAATAACCACTGAAATATTTCATGTCCTGCTTCCTTTTCGCCCCACCTGTTTCCAACGAACAACTTTCCAGGAAGCAGAGTTGAGAAATATAGTCTCTAGTCCACCAGGTGCAGATCACAGTTCAGTTAAAGGATGTTAAAATAATCAAATAATAGATTCCTCTTTGGGATAAAGAGAAGGGAGAACTAATTCAGAATAAGGAAGACAGGGATTACTTCATGGAGTCGGTAACTTAATTATGAGTTGAAAGAATAAAAAAGAATACAAAGTTTACTAGCGAGAAGATGGAAAAGAATATTCAAGATGAAAGAAACTTCAAACAGTAGAACAAAATAAATATAATTCTTCCATTATATTTCTGTTTCATTCCATCTGGCTGGCAAGTAAATACATAAATGAATGAATGAATAAACAAAAACACATATATACATTAAAGCATTTCATAAAGTTATTTAAAAAATTGTTTCAATTTTAAAATATTTTAATTATAACATTGTGAAGTATTTTTTTTCCATATCTAAAAGAAAGTGATTTCTATCTAATGATTGTGCCATGGATCACTTGAGTATAGGGAAATATATTACAATTTAGTTTGCTATTGTGAATTTTGGACAATTAACGTGGACAAATTTAATTTAACAAAGATAGATTATTCACATTTTGGGTTGATGCTATTTTCTGCTTTTCATTTGTCTGTCTTTATTACTATCACAATGAGTGTCAACAGGAAACAGGGATAAAATTCAAAGTCAAATTTCACTAACTTATCTTACATTTTTGTACTTTTTATATCCTTGAAGTAGAAAACTGCCCACGAAATTTAATTACTCCATCACAAAACTTTCTGCAATTACTCTGAAATTAAAACTTTAATTTGGTCATCTATCTCCTTAGTAGGTATTTCAATGAGTGTTAAAACTACGGTGAAATCTGTATTTCTATTTCTATTTGAGTAAGGAGTCTGAAGAGAAAATCTTATACATAAAATTTATTCAGTAAATTGATCAAACTAATTCTAAATTATTTAATTTACCTTTTAAGCCCAATGAATACGCAAAGGTTTTTCGATGAGAGATAAAAGTTGAAAGATTCTTTTGGGGTGGACAAGTTTGGACATTTTGACTCACTGAATCTAAGTAAAATCGAGGCAAATATACATGCTGATCTTAATATCATCATAGATTTATTAGAATCCCAGGTGGAAAGACTTCAATTTATTTGCATGAATACATAGTTTGATAAGAAAAGATTCAAATTTAGTTGGAGAAAAACTGCTTAATTATTTCAAATATTACTTGTAATATATTAATATAACAGATTTGAATTATCTATAATGGAGTCTCTTTCATTTGGGTCTTAAGGGTTTTCTTACAGCCACTAATGCTGAGTGCTAGGTATACGCTGAAGGACCTAAGAGGAAAACACTTTAGGCTAAAAGCACTTTCTCTTCTCGGCCTTAAGTTAAAAGCTATTTCAGGATTCTGTTAAAGGCATTCTTTGGTCCTCAGCTTCAGCTTAAAAGTGGCTTTGATGAAAAGTGCTTTGAGGCAGGTAAAGGATTTTATAATAAACCATGTTAAGAGCCAGGGAATCATGTGGTTCTGTGGAAGGGGTGACTAACTCTGTGGAGGTATGGAGGCAGCTCAGCAAAGGACTGCCAGATCCCTGTGGACTGCCCTGAACAATGTGGTCCACTGGTTATTCTATGCAAAGAAATTGAAAAACACTTCCAGGAATGTAATTGGAGAGAAGGAGTTATAACCCAATTTAGTAGGCCATGATTCACACATTTGCAAAAACATTTTATCTTTTTTGGGCTTCCATTCAAATACACTGTGTGTTTCTCTTTTGTCAAGGATTATTGCAGGCAATAACTATGTTGCAACATTTCTAAAACACCTTGCCTTGTTCTTAAACTGCCCACAGAATTGAATAAATATACACCTTACTGTGAGATGCTGTTTGTATATTGCACATTTTCTGCATTTATTATATACTTTTGCAGTATATTACCTTTCCAGTTCAAGAACTAATATGGGGAAAGGGGTGCACAAAAAAAGGAACGGTAGGTATGTTGCAGTTGAACATGTCTACTCAATTGTCATAGTGATGTTGCTCACCCCAGATGTCTAATTGCAAATATTGATATTAGTTTATTCAGAGATGGTGACTTAGGAGGAATTTTGATACTGCGGAAGTCATTGGGAATTTGAGAGATGCCAATGGAACAAGTATCCCAGCTAAGTCCAAGTACTTCTGTTGAGGAAAAGGTCTTAGCTATTGTCTCACTTTGTGAGATTCAAATTCTAGGCAAAGTTGCTTCAAGGCCTAAAAAAACTCAGGTGCAACACGCAGGTAGGTGGGAAGAAAAACAGTCTTTCCACTTCTCCTAGAGACAGAGTTGATCCAGAAATGTAGTAGGAACCAGAGGTATTGGGCACCTCATGGGACCTTGAAGATCTTATGAGTTTAGAAAGTGGAGGACGGGGCATAGGTGAGATGTAGCTATCTCTTAGAGATGCTGGCTGCATGCATGGGGGGGGGGGGCACTGTTCTTGAGCAGTTTGTAAACAATGAGTTATCAAAAAGGAATAACAAGGAGAATGTGGAGGGGAAATTATTATAATAAGTAATATACTCAGGTGCTCCCAGGAGTACCCAGGACAACCTTAGAGACAGAAAGGTTGCTATGATTATACAGATAGGAATCAGGCACTGTGATATTCTTGCCTTAAATGTCAGGGTTACTTTATCATATCTAGACTGGTGGGGCATGACCCATTGACGTTATGTAGGCGTTAAGTAAAACTAAAAAAAAGCATTGCTTCTGTAATGTAGCCTTCTAATATATCTTTCCACTGGTATTCTGAAGTTGAGTCAGTTTTGCAGGGTGTGGGAGTTATTTTTTGATGCAGAATACTTCTAAGAAGTGCTAGTGTCTACATACTAAGGAAGAAACAACATTCGAAACTTCTTTATAGTTCAATATTCAGTCATTGCTTGCCACAAGGTAGGTTTTCAATCATTTTTTGCCAAATAAACAAAAATAAATATGGCTACTAAGTGAATAATAAATTTGTATATGAATTAGGTACCAATTCTGGAGCTTGACACCACGCAAAACATTTACCACTGACACTGGTCAACAATTCTCTATAGGTTATCAAAGATACTGTTCCCCATGATTTCTTACAATTGTTCACCTGATATCTTATTGTTTCCCTACATATGCATATGCTCTAGGTCAAGATTCAGTTTAAAGAACACAGAACACCATTACCTTTCCCACATTTTTCCCAATTGCTCTTTCCCCATATTTGTGAGCTGGATGCTCCTTTAAAGTATCTGACATGTGATGTATTATGCTGTACTTGTATTTCTAGAAGTCTCTGTATTTTCTTAAAGGATAATGATTTAAAGAATATATATGAGTAGGAAATGTGGATAACAATCAGAGCATAAAGAAATGGAGGCATAGTTCTTCATCCTCATTACTTGAAAGTGCATGCAAAACTAAAAGCGCTATGTAAGGTACAGAAAATGCTCAAAATCGTGGCTTCATTAATGCAATGTCACAAAAATCTCACCATTATTTATCTATTTTACAATTGTCAAAATACACCCTCTACATTTGAGAGAGGAAATACTTGAATATTCTATGCAATAGTAAGAGTGTATTGGTAGTGGAGTATAAAAATTAATAGCTATTATATTCTATGCTAATTGTTCTTTATGTAATATCAACAATCTTAGGAGATGTCACATGAAAAGTGTTGACAGAAAATTCCATTGTTTTCCCCAAATCACAAAGCAAGTAAGTAGTAGAGCTGAGACAACTTAAAATCTCCCTCAAAATGTGGCTTAATAACTACACTACATTATTTTCCTGAATAAAACAGAACACATTTAGCTCAGTCAACTAGGAAAGAGACTTTATCACACTAGTTCATATCATATGCATCCTGAATCAATGAGAATAATCTTCTACATATTTAATTATTTGAAACATACTTACATATTTAAAGATTACATGCAACTAAATATAGTTGTGTATTCAAATATTTATTTTATCCAAGAAGGAGATGTTAATTTTGCTAGATATTTTTTGAGTCTAGGGTTCAAGGTTGATTATAATAAGGGTAACAGACCAGGGCATTTCTATGGAAGGATTCATGGCTTCCTGAGTATCAAATAACTTAGTAGAAACTTCTTCTAAAGATCTCAGATGAGTGTTTATGATCCAGTTCAGCATGCGAAACTGAAGCACGACACACATGTCCACAGCAGTTTCTCAGACTCTAGACTTAGACAATTTCATCTAGGAGACAGAAGCTTCCTCTGGGCTTTTGGTAGTGTTCATACTATAATAACTGATTAGAACAGATAACTGTGGGCTTTAACAGGGAAGTGCTATCCACTAAAACTTTACACGAAAGTATTTACTGCGATCCCTAGAATTCCTCAGATATGATGCCCCATGCCTCCAAACTTCCCCCAAAGGACTACGCATTGACTACCTTCTGGTCCTGGATCTAGTTTGTGTTCCTTGTTTTCTTCACTATACTCTGGGTCTATCAGTCCCTCTAAGGTTAATCCCTGGCTAGGACTTCTGATTCTCATCCTGTCCTCCATGCTGCAGTATGAGGAAGGCATACGTACTAATGTAGTGCTCTGATACATAGCACAGTGCAGTTACCTTTGAATTACTTATGGTCCTGTGCTACATAGCTACCTTTGGAAAACTCGCTCCACATTACTGTGGCATCTCAAATTGAATATAACTTCACACAAAGACATGACTTCTCTCCGTGTGTGATTAACAGTGCATATCTGCTCAGTATTACTTTTCTTCAAGTTTATTCATTCATATTATAAACACATGATCTTTCTGACTAAAATGTCACACATGCAAGTGTGTACATGAATAAAGGAAACTTATGTTAGAGAATCTGAGATATCTGACATCATTGGAAATTCTGTTTTTGATGAAGAGAGGGCCTAACCTTGCTTTATTTTTTTCCTAAAATGTTTGACTTCTTCAACTGGTAATTATGTAAACAGATTTATAATCCAAATGGGTTCTCATTTCCTCTTTTGACATGTTAATTGTTTCTAAAAAACATTAAGTGAGGTCCTGTCAAATTCTTTACACAATATTGAATGCACTCCTATGCTAATTAATTTTTTTTAAGATGGAAAAATTGTAACATGCTCAAGGCGTCAGTGCATGTGGGATGTGGAATCACAAAAGATATAAGCATAGTATTTTAATGTTCAGAGAATGAATGCATGAGGTGGTAAAATGATGAGGGAGTCAAGAAAGTAATGGCTTTTCAGAAATTTAAATTATTTGGAATCTCAAGATATTAAGATATCCTCAAGATATTATTTTCAGACCATCTGCGCTCTTGTTTCTCAGTCTCTGGTTGTGTGATAGATGCCTTCATTATGAGGTTAACCCAGGTCAGTCTTCTTCCTTCTCCATTTTTTTCTTTTCCTCCTATGAGTTTGAGTTCCAAGTTCAAAGGGACAAGCTGGGAGTGATATATTCCAGTTAATGACCCTCACATGTGTTTAACTTGGATGACATTTCCTCCAAAATCTCTCTCCTGTCTACGTAGATAAGAAAATCATTTAAAAACTGGAGCTCAACCACTGTTGAAAGAGAATGAAAAGTTCTCTCTTATGTTTTTACGTTTCTAAAGGAATTATATCTTGTGAAAATGCCAATCTTTCCAGCAGGCACTTTAAAGGTTATCTATGCAAGTTATTCATCAAAACATAAAGCATGATTCAATATCAGCATCTCGGGAAGTTATCAAGTTAGGGTATTTTAAGATTTCGTGCAGTAAACAGGTTATACTTTGGGGCAACACTAGAGTAATAAACACACAACAAATTTATTTATAAATACTGTCAAATATATATAACTTATTTTGTCTTGAAATTATAACATGTCATAATATGATCGTCTTATATGTCTGAGCACATGTACCAATAATTTATAATGTTATTGTCAAGTATCTCTAAGTCTCTATTCCACTAATTTTGATTAGCACTTTATATTTGTTATATTTTGGAGAGAATGAGCAATGTGACATGGGTCCATAATATTTGGATTTATAGTTCTACAAACCTAACATAACATTATTTTACATTGATGTTCTATATCAGTTAGCTAGATAAATTACTTATAATATTTTTAATGAGCTATCAAAGATAAAGTATTAGAGACAATTAAAATAGAATGCTGCTAAGTCACTGTATTGGATAGTAAGGGCACTGAACTTTCGGAAAATATAAGTTGGAGAAGGCAGATAGCATAAAACTATTTCTTTCTTATAAGCTTCTTTAAATTTATATGAATTCTTTTCTTTACTGGGATTTTCCCCTAAGCTACTATTAAATTGTGAAAGTACATTTTCATAAACCCTTTTTTTATTTTTTAAATAAGGATTGCTTATTTGAGGAGTGGGAGAAAAGTTTTCTTATTTCTCCTTTGTGTCTTTTTTTCTTTGTGAGAAGAAAGTGCTCAGATCATCTTTTTAAATAATGAAAACAATAATAACCATTCCCAGGAGACTAAGAAAGCAAAGAAGAGGTTTTGTTTGACTTATCTGCGATAGGGCACTTTGGAGCTCTGCTTTTTGTGAGTTGAAGAAAAAGATGTACACAACACTCCAACCCTTCTATTATGACAGTTTATGCCTTCTATACAGCTTATTTAACTCAAATGCCCGAGAAATAGACACAATTACCACCTTACGGAATGCTACTTAAATTTAAATGTTCCCTACAGAATAGAAATGCACTTCATCAAAATCAGTTTCTTAGAAAATTATTTCTTGTCTCGGCTCCTGAATATTCTTGTGCAATTTTAAAATTTAACCCGATTGCTTTAGAAATAACTACAATATAAAAATAAAGGAAAAAAAATCTTACACTTAGGGAATTAGTTCACCAGAGTTCCTACACAAGAGCTGTGTCCTATGCCCATGTACACTTTAATCATTCACTCTTTCAGCTGTTATCAATTTAAAACCAATGAAACTCCCACACTGAGTCCATTTGAGCAGTCAATTTTAATATCTCGAGGCATCTGTAGTTATTCTGAATTGGCTGCAAAAGCAGAACTAACAAGTTAAGCTCTAACCATAAGTCGACATCAGGCTGGTAAACCATACATCAAACACAGACAGTTAGTCAATACTCCAGTATGAAAAACCAACCAGCATTTTTAAGAAGAGCAATATATTTATAATATATTTGGCAGTCTGGTTTGCATTGCTTCCTTGATGGCTGTGCATTTAGCTTTCTAGTCAACAGGGCATTTCTTGTTCTGGCAAAGAAACATGTTTGAAGGAACACTGGTCAGTCTTCCGACGTGTGAGTAATATTTTTTAATGAGAATAAAAGAGTTGAGGGAATGCGCCTTTTTGTGACTAAGAATCTAGAGACCGTCTTAATAGTCACTTTTTATAAGAAAACTCTTTCAACCATATGTTCTGGATCTTTGAGCACAGTCCCTACTTCAAATATTATGTCATTGTCAGGCCATGTGTCTCAATTTTGTATTTGAAAAATATGGTTGCTAGAAATACCTCTTTCCCTCCCAGAAATGACTCCATGACAGGCTGATGCCTCCCATAGAGAGAAAAAGACAATGAAGAAGGAGGAGTATTCAAACAAGATCAAGGCCGTCATCACTTTAATCAAATCATTTCCAAATTTCGGGAACTGGGGGCGCTGGGTGAGTGGGAGTGAAGGGTGTTTATGATATATAGCTGCCTATTCCCAGAACTCTTTTATGTACTTTTATTTTATCTTCAAAAAGAAAGAACATATTAAAAGGAAATATCTAAGGAGGAGCAATGCTACATAAAGTTTATGTTTTCAGATATTGCCCCCAGAAAATGCTTTGATACAACACACTTAGGGCAATAGAACAATTTCAAAGAAAGTTGAGAGATCTACCTCTCCATGTCATAATTTCACTAACAAGCACAGACCACCAATTATTATTATCCAAATTCTGATATGGTCTTGCCTCCTTCCCATAAAGAAAGATTACCCCCACAAAAAAGGAAAGACAATAAAAGAATAGCACTTTTGCAGCCTAGTTATTTTTCTGATGACTAAATGTTTACAGAGGCTAGTTAAATTTTCAATGTCACTGATCAGAGTCAAAAGGGAGAGTTTTCATGTTGAACAAAATTTGTGCCAACCCCCCGACCCCCGGCAAAAACAAAAACAAAAAAGATATTTTTCCTTTATTTGGGGTACTTACATAATACTAATGATTTATTATAAACATAAAGTCAAAGGGAAAGATTTGTAGTCAAACTGTCAGTGATGCTAAAGGAAGTAAAAGAGCACTATCTTAACCTTAAGATATATCCAAATTGCTGATATTAATATTTCTTGTGTTGGTAGCGGTCTCATACATCTATTGAATCTGGACCCTGATGAGACACTGTTTGTGAGAGTTCTGATATGCACTGTCAACACACACAAAATGTGGACTCTCAAGTTCTAATTACACTGTGAGTGAGAAGGAGGGGGACCATTACGGAAAATTCAACTCATCTCACTGCCTGGGAAGCATTTGTTCATACATTTGTTTAACATCTCCCATCTTCGGGTCAGGATGACATTCTGTTTTTCCTCTCCCTCTGTTATCCACTGTACCACGAAATGAAATCACCAGTAAGTATTTTGTGTAAGTGGTAGAATTATAAAACTACAAAGGAGAAAGTGAGTAGCAAGCACAAGCTTTGAGTACAGTTCATAGGGTCTTTGGAGGTCCTGAAAAGCTAATAAGAATTAAGCTGAGGAATCTTTCTCGGCCTGTGAAGCTGAGTTTAGGGGCTGTGAGGGAACTCTGTGGCAGGAGAACACCTGCTGGATAACAGCAGGGTATCAATAATAAATGCTAACCTTTACAAAAGCGGGTTCTTGTGAACACTGATGAGGACCCTACATCTTTTTCTTCTCTTCAGGTGGTTTCATGGAGGAAAGATTTAGGGTGTGATTCAAGGATTGAAATGGTCATAGGCTACCTCTCCAGAGGGCAGTAGCCTCCTGACATAAGAAGGAAACATCACATTAGCTTGACTTTTGGTCCCTGCAACTAGTTAAAAGTATGTACAGAGAGCACATAAACTTCGATGGGTGCAATATGTCAGTGGAGAAGGGGAAGTTTTGCATGTTTTCTATGGCACACATACACACATACGTATACATACAATTTTGGTTAGAATACAGGGTATGCTTAAAACTTGAGTCGATCCACATTATGAAGCAAATCCTGCCTGTATGTGATACTCTTTCCTTATTGGTACTCCTGCTACATTTCTTATTCCATCGAAAGTTGTCAACCCTCACATTGGGAGATTTAAATACAGTATTTCAACTGGCAACAGGAGTACAGTAACCCCATCCAAATGTCAAAACTCTGGGCAATCTTTTAAGGACAGATAGTACATGGAATGAATAAAACCAGAATCTACTGCCAGTGCATGAATTAGTATGGATATTTGAGGCCATTGGCTAAAACAAAATGCCATCATGTTGGTTCTGAATCAATGGGATCTTATTCATCTTATATTTCCAGCATTTAATATGGCTATTACTAGGCATCCAGTCAGTTTTATGGTTAGAGCCTAGTATCACCTGGCATTTTCTTTCACTCACAAAGGAAGAAAGATCTTGAAAACTTGATTCAAAGGGAATTTGACTTAATGAAAGGAAGGAAGAAAATTACTATTTACAAATGCTTAAAATATAATATATTATAGTAAAAAATTACTGGCAAAACTATTTTATAGATACAAAAATATTAAGAATATATATTATCATCTCAAGTAATATTACATCCTAGCTAATGTCTGTATAAAAACATATAATTCTCTCTACGAAAGTAAGTTCTTAAACCACAGGGAAAACAATTTATTATTCTGGCTCATTCTTTATCCCCTTACCTAATTCACTTCCAGACTGGACCTCATTTTTCTCGTGTTGCTTCAAAGTTATTCTGTTTTTAATATCACATAGGACCTGGATCATTTCCTCCCTGGATAGCAGGCTTTTATAAAACATGGGCTTAACCTGCTAACCAGGTGTACTTTTTTCTCAACATTTGCCATCTCTCGTGGTGACCTATATTTTATTGTCAAATAAAAGCTAGCAGTGTGGTACTCTATTACCAACACACTTGCTCCCGAGAGCCTGTAAATAATAGAAACTGCCTGGAAACTATAAATGCAAAGGAACCAGGAAGCTTGTAGGCCAAGATAAAGAAGCTCAAGGTTGGCTATTAATTTTGGCTAATATTAAATCATGACATCGCTCACATGTAAGGATCATAGTTCAATGATGAACCATAAAGAAGTTTAAAGAAAAGATTTCCATGATATATTTAAGTGCATTAGTGCATATTGTGAGAATTTTGAGAGTATTTCAATCTCAAGTAATGATAGGCCCATGAGCCTGTATACAAATTCAAATATTCTTAGACCAACACTGATAAAGTGGTAAAGTTGCATTATGTTTCTACTCAAAGATATGGTGCAATGCTCCAATAATGTGTGTGTGTGTACATATATATATCTATATATATATGTACACACACACACACAAACACAGCTTATAGTAATAATGTGGCATGTTATTCTCTTGTTATCAGTTCTAATAAATTATTAAAGAACATTTTTCTCTTAACTCAGTGATGTTGTTTTTCATAAAACTGACTGGTATAGTCAATTTTAGGAAGATATTTGCAACTTGAATGGCAAATCTTTCTTTCAAAGTAATTGATATATTTTACAAAAGTGTTGTAGTTTCAAAAATTGTTTTTCATGAGATAGGAAACCTTAATAATTATCTGTGTTTATATGAATAATTACTTAAATGGTTCAGCAATTTGATGATACTGTGGAAGTGAGTGTAGCTCACATCCAGTTACATATAAAGAGTAACATGATAAAAATTAAAAACAAGCTAAATACAAGTCACCCTTGAATTATCTATGTATTTTCCTTGAAGTTAGAGAGTTACTGCTGCCTTTCTTTGACACTTGTCTGTATTGACTTCTCAAACTTTAAATGAATACTTGGAAGTATGGTTTTCTAGTGCCATTTTGATATAATTTGCTTCATAAACTTAAGTAAGAAAGGAAAACAAGAGGGAAAGAAAAGAAGGAAAGTATGATGAAAAGAAGAGAAGGGATATGAAAGGAAAAAGGAGGAAGGAAGGAAGGAAGGGAGGGAAGGAGGGAGTAAGGAAAGAAGGAAAGAAAGAAGAAGGGAGGAAAGAAGGAAGGAAGGAAGGAAATAATTGTCAAATGACTAAAATAATCTGGGAACTGTGTGAGGTTCTTTCCCTATATCATTTCATTAAAATTATAAGATGCAAATTTTATAGATTAAAAAAAACCAATAAACAAGTGTAAACTTGTGTAGCTGATGAATGGCAGAATCTGGTTGCAAACGTGGCTTACTCAATGTACCTTCAACTACATATAAATATAAAGTATTACATATTCCTTGGGAATATTTGATGTTTGTGGTAGGTGTGGGAGTCCCTACAGATCATCCTAAAAAGTCATATTTTTGACAAGTTCTTCCCATATATAGAATGTTAGCTAGCTTTTGTGAAGCCTCTTTCCTTAATAAAAATGGAGAACTAATGTCTACCAGACATTTGAGACAACTCCTTAATGTGATGGAAATAAAAACAGACAAGTATATGAAAGAAAATGAACCTGGATGAAATTAATGACTCAAAGAACAGAGTAACAGAGCAAAAACGAAAGTCCAGAACAGTATCAGAAAATTTTAATTTTTAGGCTTAGATAAGTAAAAGATATTTTGCATTTTCTCATTTATCAGTATTCTTTATTGAGTTCTATTTGAGTTCCTCACTTTACTTGTGGGAGTAGAATGGTCAAAAAAGTTCTTGTCCTCATGGCTTATGAAAGATAAAATGTGCCAAATGAATATAAAATAAGAAAGAAGTCTAAGAAACTGCAATTATAATTGCTAAAGTTAAAGTAATATAAAGATGAGATAAAGCTGATAATTCTTTCATAACATGAGTAAAACCAATCTATTGATCAAGATCTGGGCATACTGAAGATATTTTAGACAGTCAAGGTCTCATGGTTTTTTTAAATAAGTTACTGGAGGCTATTACATTGTAACAGAAAGGATTAAGACAAGAAAAAACAAACAAACAGGGAATTCAGAAGACAGCGAACACAAAAAAGAAGACAGATGACAGAAAATCAAGGATGATAAGAATAAAACCTGCAAATAATCCAAAATGAGTTAAGAAGATGGAAAGACTTAGAAAATATTTTGGGACAAATCAAGGAATAAAAGACAAGATTACATAGACTATTTAATTATGAGGATTAAAACACTCGATGATATAAAACCCCAGAAAGCAAGAAGAAAACAAGAAGTTCACAATAAAAAAAGGAATCAAGCTAAACAATAGCATAATTATAAGCAAATAATGACACATTAGCTCAAAAACAGGAGCATTATAATACATGTGGCTGGAAGGCATAGCATTGACCTATGATTGGATATGTTAATTCAGTCTGACACAGTAAGTCACCAAAGAGTCCACAAAGTTTATATGATCAATATAAATTAATGCTGATGACTGATTTTTTTCACACTGATATCTAAAATAGGGAAAAATAAAAGTAGAAGACTTTATTGTGATTGTGAAATGTCACAAGCTTACTAACATAACCTTCAAATGTAAAAGAAAGAATCTTTTTCAGCATCATCAAGGGGCATTGCTTTTGAGGATCACAGGGGTTATAATACTGTGAGAACACAGAGAAAGTTCTAATATTTGGCACTGAAGTAGATAACTTTATATAAATATAATCCTATGAATGTTGCTTTTTGGTTAACTTTAAGTGTCAAGCAATAAAGAAATCATACTTACAAAAACAGGTGAAATAAGAAATATTTTCACAAAGAGAAGTGATTATTAGAATAGAATATTACAACAGAGGAGACGAAAAAGGAAAAAGTCACTAGGTTCTGCATTGTGTAAATGGGAGCATTAAGTCTCAATCTTCTATACTAAAAACACAATGCATAGACATTTAATATGCTGGAAGTTTTAGAGAAAGAAAAGGAAAGCATTGAGACCATATTTGACTATGAGTGTTTGGGGAGCAAAGTGTCAGGTAGCTGAGGTCTGGTTTAATTAAGTCAAATTCATTTGTATTGCAAAAGATATCTGAGATAGCACCCAAGCTTGATAAATGAAGACATTATAACATTATAGATAAAAAAGATATTGATTAAAAACTAACAACCACCAGAAGAATACAAATAGAATCAGTTCAAAGTAATACCCTCTAAAGAACAAAACTGGGGGGAGGCTGCAAAACCCTGCTTTTCACTATAAATCCTAGAGGCATACTACCTGATTGCTGAACAGGTTGTTTCCTTTATAACACATTGTTTTAAAAATAGACATAGTATAGCATTACATTCAGTTCCTACTAATGTCATCAGCATGGCTTTGTCCATATAACATACAATCTTCCTATTCTATCATATTAGTTCCTGCTATAACAACAAAAAATAAAACAGTCACTATTTTTTGCAAAAATTGTATTGCCAAGTGTTTCCTGTTGGTGGATGTCAATGCTATTATTTGAAGGATTATATAAGGTAATCTGCCTGAGGATAAAGAGCTATTATTTTAGTTCCAAAAAGCAAGTAGAGGATATTTATAAACACACCTACCACCCTAAAATGTACCTTCTTGCCTATAATTTGCATATTAAATGGATTCGAGTTTTGTTTCCAATGAGCTTCTACATGCAATACACTCATACATTGAAAAGTGTTTGCCATTTCCTTGGCACATGTGAATGCACTTGGAGAAATGAAGGCTTTTCAGAAGCCACCAATGCAATGCACAATGATCGATACACCCACCTGAGCAATTAAGAGTTCTTTTTATGCAGTGATCTTTTAGACTTATCTGCTGACCCTTTTTTTTTTTTAATCACAGTACAACCTTCTTATTAGTCATATTAAAGAAATTGGAAAGTGTAGCCCCATCCAAGGACTGTTTCCAGATCCTGATTCTAGCCAATGAAATTTAATATTGGCCAAGTCTTCATGAATCAAAAAAACAGGTTTTGAAGAAAAGGTTTGTGACTGACTTTAGACTCTGCAACACTAGGTTAATTCTCTTTTCATCTAGAATGCTTGGTGGATTTTGTTGTTCAGGGTATTTAAAGTTCATGGAGAACTGCCTGTCCTGACCCACCACTACGGTTGCTCCAAGAACACCGGCTGAATTCAAAGCTCAACCTTCTCAACTTCTTTATAAAAAAGTAAATACTGAAAAGTGACTGGCACTGTGAACCCCTCTCAGGTATCGGGAATAATTCCTGTAAGACCCGAACTTCCAAGTAAGGCTTCCCCGAGGCTTGCTAATAGAGGTTTCAATCCCAGATTTAGAAAATTGAACAATTTGAAGAATTGGATACATATTCTTTGGCCAAAATGCACTAGAAGACAATTTTAAAAGCCATTATCCTTCTTTCTAAATAATTATTCTTGAAAGACAAATTATTTTACTTTGAGAAATTAACCACTTAACCATTAATCAATAATTTACTTACGTAATTTTTGTAACCAATCAAAAATACAGATTTCATAACTTATTTAAGTCTCTGCCTTAGATTTGCTAAGCAAAAGAACTTAAAGTACTGCATTTGACCAGTCCCTATTAAAAAAAAAAATTGGTTTAATGTCTTTACTCAGTTAAAAATGAATCTCAATAGAAGCTTTTTTAAAAGTTCACAGTTAAAACTGAAATAAGCTCAAGAAGTGACTATATTTGCATAACTTGATATATTTTTGGAAGAAAATTCCACTGAAGACAACAATGGAAGCTTATCAAATCAGAATTTCACATAGATTTTCCATAGCCCTGCTAATGAATACTGACTCATTGGTCAGCTATGGTGAAAATTTAATGGAGCTCTAAGAAAGGAAATGCACACATTGGAGTATGTTTAGTCGTTCCATTACATCAGTATGAAAACTGCATTAAGCATCCAGTTTCTCTTCTGCTTTGTGAGACCAGTTCTAGAGCACTATAGTTATTCATTCTTTAGCATTTTGATTGGGACCAGACCCTGCCACTGAATTTAAACCACTTTCATTTTGCCACAGTTATGAAAAATTTAAATTTCATGTCAAAGAGTGAAAAGAATTGCTAATATTAAGATTGCTGGAACAATAGCTGTAAATTGGGGACATGGACACATGAAGACATGGCATCATTCTGAGGGGCCAGTAGGACATCCCTTCTCTCTGCAGCTGGTGCAGAGACCAGAAATACGCTAAGGTCAAAACTAGGTGTTTTTTCCAGTGATTCTTTGATGCCACCTTTATTTTCTCAGCATTAGTTTTCTTAATGAATATTTCTTCTAGTATAGAGCAAAACATTTAGTAAGTAAACAAAAAACTCCAACATATCCTAATATCCCTTTAGAGCTGAAGAGATGTGGACATAAAAGCACATTCATTTATCACTGTTCCAGTAAAAGTATAAAATGTCATACCTTTAATAAGTCCTTTTTCTTGAAGCATTTTCAGGGAAGGTCTTCGGGTAATAAACTTCTTTAATCTGCTTTTAACTCGGTTTTTGTCACTTGTATCAGAAGCACTATGATGCAGTCTGAACACTGGAGATCAAAAAAAAGAAATCAGAGGTTTTTTAGTAAATTTCACCTTTAAGCAAATACAAATAGAAAATATGAATAGAAAATAGTTGTGAAACAAACTACCTGAATGAATAGCTCAGGCCTTTCTGTTTAGAGAAGGCATACTATTAAAATTTACCCTTATGAAAATACTAGCTTTATTGCAACATGAATGTGTAATGAGAATGCTTTTAGCTCCATATAGTCACAATTTATTTTTACTTTCATTCTTTCATGTTTAATATGATGAGTTTTATCTGAATAATTCCATCTATCTTCATCTATACACAAAGTTGTATTCAGAGTAAGGAAAAAATCATCAAAGTTAGGTGAGAAATCTTTTTAGAATTGTTGATTTCCATCATTTATGATTGAATATTATCTCTGTGATGCAGGGATTCCAAAAGTCCTGCTTGCCCATTGAATTTTGTTAATCTTTTTTGTTAGTCCAAAGCGATTTCTTTTTCTGAAGCAGATATTTCTTATTCTTCCTGTTGATGAGAAATTACCACCAGTTCTAAGAGAAATTCTGAAACACAAATTGCCTCGAATTTTTTCCATGTATTTATTAGTCCCATATTATTAGTTTATCATCTTACTCTTTATCATCAAAGTTACGTATATCAAATATATGCTGAATGTCTACTGCTCATTAGGTTCTATGCTAAAGGTTATAAATTTAATGGTTAACATAAAGCAAGGTATGAACTCTCATTAAGTATAGAGTTCAAATACATTCAAAATATATTATAATTATAATTGTTCAATGATTTCAATCAACTAAATTAAGGAACCACTGGGCATATGACAAATTGGATTTCAGTGGTGAACTTAATGGAGTATATACAGATAGTGATTTATAATGATGCATACCTGGAGCTTATATAATGTTATATAATACAATGGTATATCAATAAAAACTACAGTAAAGTGTTATTTTAGGTGCACAACAGTTTGTTAAGTTATAGTTATAGAAGAACTAGATATGAACTACTGTATCCCCTGAGGAACACAAAAGAAAAAAGAAAAGTGTTATTGCAATAGCAGCCTAAATCCCCTGATAAAATTCCTCATGGATGGACAAAAAAGATGTGGTATATATACACTATGAAATACTACACAACTATCAAAGGTGTGAAACCCTGCCTTTCATGGCAACATGGATGGACTTACATAGAATTATGCTTAGTGAGAAAAATCAGGAGACAGACATTGTATGATATCACTCATACAACAAGTACACAAATGAACTGAATTAAATAAAAATAGACTTTAAAGAATGAACTAAATCTAACAATAATACTTAAAAAAGAACAAAAACAAAGGTGCATGCAGGATGAAGACAAGTACACAGGAAGCCAGGAAAAGAAGAGAAAGCAGCACATTTATTTTATTTTCCTTTAGGTGTTTTATACTGATTATCTCTCCCAGACTTGGGACTCAAACCCAGGGGTACATGGCTTGCGTACTTTAGAGGAGATTAATTTCACCACTTCTGTACCAGGGCATGCCAATAGTAGACTTAGCAAGAGCAACAAAAAGCAAACAAAAGTTTGTAGAGATGGAAGATGGAGGGTGGGAAGGCACATGGATTTAATTATAAGGTGAAAGAAAAACTGAAATGGTGGAAAACTTGTATACAGATATTGATTTGCTATGGTATATACCTTAAATCTATTTAATGTTATAATGCAATATCCCTTCAATAAAATTAGTTAAAAAATAAGAGAAGAAAATACATGTGCAGTCTTACATTTTTTTTTTTTTTAAAGAAAAAGAGACATTGAAATGGAAGCTGAAGCTGGAAGAAAATAAATTACCTATTCTAGACGATTTGAAGTCAAAGGATCCTTGCGGGGTCTCCAAGGAAGCCACAAAGTGACTAATGGAGAATATCTGCTTTTAAAAAATTGTTCTAATCCACACTATGAGAAACCTTCTCATAGTTGATCAAATAAGAATGTTTTACCTGTTTCCTAACTTTTAGCACAATGCAGTTGCAAACTTTTGTTAGCAAGATGGTGAGTTAGGGTGAAGTACAAGGTTAAGGGCAGGTAGAGGAAAGCATCTTGTTCTTCTAGCTAGGTGAAGAGTGGAGTTTTAATTTTAAATAGGTTCAGAATTTTGATTATCATAAGCACTATGAAATGCTGAATTTAAATAATATTTGCAACTTGAAAGGAACATAGCATTTTATGTTACTTAAAGTAGGCTTCTCAACCTTGGCACTACTGACATTTGAAGCCAGATAACTCTTTTGTTAGAGGGTGAAGGATGTGTTGGATGTTAAAACTTCACTTGCCTCTATTCATAATATGCCAGTACTATCCACTCCTTAGTTGTTACAAAAAAAAAAAGTCATTGGATGTTACCAAACGTCTCTTGTGGGGTGAGTGGGGGAAAATTGCTACTTGTTGAGAATTACTGATTTAAACTGATGAGAAAAATTATAGTACCTGCTTAAGCTCTTTTTTATTAGTTGTGGAGGGTCTTCTCATACAATAAAAAGGTACTGTGACAATCATAAAGTACTATCTTAATATTATATCTATAAATAGCATACATGTAATATTCAAATCTAATCTATCATCTCTACCTGATATTTTTAAATGAATTTACTAAATGAATTGGCTGTAAAGCAACAATTATGTGAGAAGGATCAAAGGCTCTAACGCTTGAAAAAGTGGAGAATCACTCCTGTAGGCCAGATTCCTGACTATCGTGTCTGGCAGAAGGGCTCTATAGGGTGAGAACTATGGATTCCCTTAATACTCAAGGTACTGGAGCAGGACCAAGGTGGTCTGAGTCTCTGGGGAAGTTACCTTTGTCTATGAGCTGTCTTAACCATTTTCTCCAGTTGATTATGCAAATATTTCTATGTGACTTAAAATTGGTTGGGAAGCACTGTTTTAAACTGGTGCTACCTGACACGGTAGCCACTCATCATGTGGGGTTTTTGAACCCTTGAAATATAGCTTGCGCCATAGGCTGAAATGATAATGTTTTAGATATTTTTGGTTAAATGCAACAGATTTTCATAATGACTATACTATAAAATCTTTTTCTTACTTTAAAATGTGGTTGCTAGATTTTAAATTACATTTCTCATATCACATTTAAGAATAGTGCTGCTAGATGATAAAAAATAAACAAAAACAAATTGACTACTATGTACACAGCAGTGCTGGATTCTACTGTCATGGACAAAAATTCTTATGACTTCTGTGATTATAATACAGCATGGTAAGAGTATGAAATACAAAAGACTAAGGGATCTTAAAGACGGAATTGCCCTCAGGTCATCTGGAGAAATAGCAAATATTGTTAGAACCCATGAAAACAACAATAGTTTTAACAGGACTATGAATATCAAGAATAAATCGATTCAAAACTGTCTGAAAGAGCCATTCTGAGAATCTTAGTATATTATGCTTACTTTATATTCTATTGACTTTCATCTATGTCTAGTCATTACAATGGCTACCAATGAATATGAGCTACTTTACATTATAGCTATGATCAAAGCCCATGGGTTTGGGTTCTAGTATTGAAGACTGAAGGAAGACAACATATTTCTGAAAAAAAAAGAAATCTGTCTAGGGGGAATTTTGGCATCAAGTCTGTCTTTTAAATGACGTGAAATAATCTAATTTTAAATGCTTACCAAAGGTGATATTTCCAATTTCTTGGGGTTACCTTAAAATTCTTTCATTTTCCATAACATAATCTCAAGAAATATAGGGTCAAAAGAGGTATCATTTTCTGCCACTATGGAGCTAATAAAAGTGGTGTGATTAGATAGTACTTTACAAATTAAAACACACATACACTGTATATATGTGAGATTATGAAAATAATTAAATGGTGAGGTACATTTTCATAGAGCCTCATAAGTATTGAGATGAAAGTATTCTTAATTATATATATATATACACACACATAACACTATCTTATGAAACCATATGATGTATTATATAATATGTGATACATAAGATATTTACATATCTAATATATGTTTGTGTATGCATATTATACTTTTTTCAATACCACTATCTAGCTCCACATGTGAAAAATGTGTGTAGGGTACACTGGTTTCTCAAAGAAAATGAAAAAATATATTCTAAATACTTTACGCTGCTTCTTTCTTGTATGTACTGAGAAACAGCAGTCTTGGCTATGATTTTACAAAGTTTTTAACATAGCAAAAGTCTCCAAAGTTGCCAGTATTGATGACTTTCCTGGATAAAGACTAAAGTGTCAACTTCCATTTCCTGACGCCATAAACAATCATCCTCAGATGACAAGTCAAATTACAAGGACTTTGCCATCATTCATTCTGCTCATTTTGTTCTAAGAAGAGTTATGTAGAAGTTAAAATCAATAGATGACTATAATATACGGCATACTTGTTATTAAACAAATAACTTGAAAGCACTATAAATACAAACTAAAAATGTAAAAAGCACATGGTTATAAAGCAAAGTCCACCACTGGGTCCCTGTAAACAGCAGTGAAAGTCTTTGAATATTGTGGTTTACAAATCTGATTTTAACAGCCAAACTTATAAAACAGTTTATGCTTTTCTGTTGTCAAGGGAGAAAAACTTGCCAAATTGTTCATTTTAAGTAAATACAACATAACCAATTAAGGAAAGCAAAATTTAAACACATGCCTGTGATAATCAGGACATAGTTTGCTTCTGATTTCACTACTGATTTTAACAGAACAGTGTTCCTTCCATTTTCCCACAGCACCCAAGTGACCCCACACATACTTTTAGAAACTTGTAATCATACAGAGCAAATAAAAGGACACTTTACTGGAAAATACACAGTGTGGTACAATAATCCATCATTTATGAAAAATAGAATTCAGCCTTTTCTTTTTCCTTAGAGATTCAACTACTTTTGGAGGGTGAAATGTTCTGTAATTTAAAGATTTATGTAAGTCAATGAATAGTTTTTTCCATGCCCTTTTAAACATTTTATTCAAAAAATGGACAAAGACTATATATAGAATAGGTGCTTAAATTCCAAAACATTAAATCTGATTGACAGAGGGATCACTTTTAATTCTATGTATTTTCACCTCCAGGAAAATTAAACCTGAATTGGATTAGATTTCCAAATAGTCTAGAATTTATTTTTATTTTCTTTATGTTTTTTTTTTTCCCATTGATGATCTTTTCTTTTAAGCCCAGCAAATAGATATTTTTCAAAATCTAAAATTATAAATAACAGCATGCAATTTAGATCTCAGAATTACACAGGCCAAAAAGCATTAGCTTTAAGCACCATTCTTAAGCAGTTGAGAGATTTAATTGGTTTTAAAGCTGCTCATACAAAGAATAGTTAGGATTGTGGACATTTAGAGATGGTCTTCAATAAATATCATTCCATATGAGACCAGGCATTAGACTAACACAAGTGTTATACCTGACACAGTCATTCTGGTGTTAAAACCACTTCCAGAGGTAAGAAAGCTTATTTTATGAGTATCCTTTATGTATTTATTTTCCAACTCTACTAATGAGAGGGGGAGGCAACAATATTTTGATGAGGAACATACACTACTAAGAGATGGGAACCACAAAAGAACACCCTCAAACCTTCCAAAATTCAACAGTTTGGATAATATGATCCAGAATTGTGCATCTGCCAGAATTTCTCTTGCTGGGGACCTTATTTTGAAACATTCCCTTTTCCTGCCAAATTGCTGTTCTCGCGGTATTCCCATGCTACAATTACATGTTGTTATTATTATTTTATATATATATATATTTATTTTAATTTGGAAAAGCTGGGCTCAAAAACATTTCAGAAATGTTACTAAAGGAAAGTCAAGTCATTACGCTTCACAAATGCGATCACTAGAAACTTTCTAGGCTACTCATTTTTACTTTATTGGTGAGGTTTCATACAGGAAATGCCAGGTGGTGTAGATAGATAGTTTTGTTAAAAGCTAAAAATCCCTAACACGGCAAGTAGAGAGGGATATTCAGGGCAAAGCTGGCAGCAGTTGGTCAGTGCAGTCATCTTACTACAATGCTGAGTCTACAGAAGAAGATCCAGAAAATGACAAAATAAGGTTAGATCAGGTTCTTTATCCCTGGAGATCTAAAACACTTCTCAAGCCATCACATGAATTATATAACCAAGTACTGGATTTTCTCCACTCCTATTTTCTCACACCATTTTCTTGTATTCTGAATTACTCTGCTGTACCACTTTTTAAATTAGTTACATAAGAGAACCTCACCCAACATTGACTGAAAAAAAAGAAATAAAGTTTACTACATTTCTTTTCAGCCTCCTGCTTGACTCCTTTCCACAGCATACATGCATGTGCTAATTCTCAAGGCTGCAATAAATACTGCTTTGCTTCTCTAGCATGTGGTTTTAGATCTTGCAGAAATTTGCATTTAACTTCCCATGTCAGTCAGCAGAATGGGTAAGTTTGAGCTTAATGTACTATTAGTCATTTAATATATCTTTTCTTCACATGCACAAAGTAAATAGAAGTCATAATTTCAACCCCCAACTTGCAGCCTGAGAAACTAAGTTATTGAAACTTTAAGTGATTTACTTAAAATACAAATCATAATTAAATCTGGAAATGATTGGAAGAGGGAATGTAGGGCATTTTAATGGTAGTGCTTTGTTTTAACCACTTAATTCCCACTTAGACAAGCAGAAATACAAACTATGTGATCAGATCCAAAAAAGAAGAGTACACGGACATTGTCTATTCAGTGATTCAGATTTATGTTACCATTTAAAGAGAATTCATATAATGAAAATGTTTATTTTTAGACTAAATTATCTAATTGAAATAGTCTAATCTAACCACATTTTTACATTTTCAGAGTCACTAAAGAGTGAATTCTTACTGTTCAGTCATATGGAAATTCTATGACTATTTTTCCCAGTAATGTATATAAGCATTGATGTATTTTATCTCTAGTATACAGTACTCATTATATATGAATTAAATATTTTTTAAATCAATATTTTTTCTTTTGCTGATAATATTAGGTATGTTTATATTACTAAGGTATTTTTATAATGAGTCAAGATAGTGTGTTTAAACTCCTATCAAAGATGTGGTGTATCTTTGAGTAGTTTGATGATTCACTTTCATGACGGGGATGATGATGATGATTAAAATTCAAAATTGTCACACACATATTAAATAATATCACAGCATGTAATTTTCTATCATTTCTGAATCTATCTGGTTTATATTTATGAGTTGGCATTGAAGAATATCTTTTCATCAAAGCTTATAGAAATATGACACCTTTAGGGAAAAAAGAAGAGAAAATATAACTACATATTAAAAAAACCCTATTTTGGGTGTAGAGATATATGATGGCATGATTTCCTCCAAACAGAATCAGATACAGAGTAATATGCAATGATTCAGATTACTAAGAATCATTCTATTAATTAGATATATTATATTGGCTTCCTATGACTTGATATACTGTTAGTAAAACTTTGTCACTTGAGAGCTGTTCAAAACTTTGATAGATTTGCTAATAAAGTAAGTAGCTACTGAGCTAAGACACTAGCTTATTTTTAAAGCTAATTTATTAAAAAAAAAAAGAAAAATAATAACTTGGGACATTAGTCCAGACAAAGGGCATCATGAAATAGAAATATGTTTTCCATGAAGAAATATTACACAATAAATCCAGAAATGGGTTCTCTCCTAGTGATAGAAAACAGGCCACAAACAAATCAAATGAGAAGAGCTGCATAAATGAATATGAACATCAGTTCACCAACAGTGAACAAAATAAAAACCCAAACAATAGCTCTCTAAGCATGGAAATTCCAACTTAGAGATAATAGCATGACAAAACTATAGGAAGTTGACCCTTAGATTTCAATGAAAAAAGTAAAGTTGAAGAATGAAATAATACTTACATTTGAAAATATTCAAAAATTTCAGTGTAGATTTTACAATCTGACACAGATACCATACCATGCTTAGTAGTATTTGGGTGGGTGGTGGTTAAATCTTCTCTCCATACAGAGAGAGCTGATAATACATATTGTCTATGTGTGTTTGTTGTGTGTGTGTGTATTTGTTTATACTTTTGTGTGTATAAATACTGTATTCTCAGTGGGTATAGAGGAGAGTAATATATAACAACTTTGGAGTATTTTCTTTAAATCTCTAAACTTTGACCCTATGTATGATCAAGAATAAGCTACAATGTGAGCTTAATTTTTCAAACATAAACGTTGAACCAGGATAAAAAATTATATATTATACACATGGTAGTCTGAGATACATTTTGAAGCCAAAAAATCAATATTTAAAAGAAAATGGTGGAAATAAGTTATTAGATTGTAAGAAAATGTATACATATGTACATACATGCATGCATATATAATACATACCAGACACACAGACATCATACACACATATGTATGTATATATATATACATACATATATATTCCTTAGCTTAGTATGTAAGACCTCAGTTTGTCGCATTTATTTTAAGATTTATGGCCATCTAAATTATCCACACATATGTAATTAAATATGCTCTTTTTCACCTACTAATTTGTCTGATGTAGATTTGTTTGATTAGATCAAGAAGAACCTCAGAGGGATGGGGAGATATAAGAATTTCTCCCACTCCTCTACAAAATGTCTAATGTGTAAGTGTGCATGTGCATTTTTTAATATTTATAGTTACGTATTATAGAAGTCATATATATATTAGTTCTTTTAAAGTACTCTCAATTTCTACTTTGATTAACCAAAATGATAATCTTAACATTATATTTATTATTAATAATGACTAAAGTTTTAGATTAGTGGCTATGTGGTAAGAAAAGGAGTGTTATCACTTTAAGTCATTATAATCAGTCACTGTGGTAACTCTTATTGTTGTTTACTTAAATTAAGAAACTGCGGTTCAGAGAGGTTGATCCATGTTACAAATAATTGGAAAAGCCAGAAATCAAAGTCAGTGTAGTATTTTGAGTCAACAGAAATGCCAATCCTGTCCCCATATCTGCTTCTTCATGCTGTCAAATGTCCATGAACACAGAAAGATCATAGAGTGATGGCAATTGCTAACCACGCCCAAGCTCCACACACACACCATAGTCAAGTACTTCCAACCTAAGCTCTTAAATCATCTTATTTACACGAACTTCTGACTGAAAATGACTTTCGGTGTTGTTTATCACTGCAGACCTAAGAGGAAAAACGAATTGCTGTAGGTAAGAATAGTGAATCTGAGGACAGTGAGAGAGTTGGTGGCTAAATTCTCTATGCCAATCAGAACAGCTGAAGATGGCATCTGGGCTGTATAGATGTGTAACCACCATAGACACAAATTGAGCTCTTCTGTTACTGGGAAGAAGGCAAATAGGAGAATCTCTCAACATACTCCAGGTGACTGCATGTAACCAGACAAGAATAAATATAGAAGTAAAGATGTAGAATGGGAATTGGGGCTCCCTTTTAAGTGAAAATGGCTAGCATGCTAGCTGGATCTCTCAATTTCTCAGTTCCTCTTCTTGACTCCTGCCATCAAACACAACCTTTTCCAAAGATAGTTGCATACTTAGCTCATTTGTACAAGCACACACATTCAGGCCTATGAACTCCTTAGTCCTTCTCACATCCAAATCAGAACTCTCTTTCTTCTTTATGCTCAACCTCAGGGTCTTCTTGTTTTATTCCTGGTTGTATCAAAGCAGTAAGAGTTCAGGATCACCATTTCCATTTAGGGGAAAACAGATAAGGATGACAATATGTGGGCCTTCTTCCAACAGCTAATGATATTCATTTTTTTAAAAAAATGACTTCCTTTCTTCTTATGTAGTCCCATTCTTTCTTTTGAATATTAAAGGCTTTGGATTTTGGATTTTATTCTGTCACTAAACAGTGGTGGGAACTTACTGAAGCAATGTAAGTTCTGTGTGCCTCTATTACTTCCCTTATCACATGGAGCTAACAATATCTGTACCAGGGATTGTTGTGTAAATTAAATGCACTGATATATGCAAAACACTCAGCACAACATCAAGTGTCTAACAAATATACAGTAAAATCTAACAAATAATATGAATTATTGTGAATTATGAAGTTATGGCAGATGTCCTGTATCGCTATCATGTAAGCAGAACAAGTGGTGTGAAAAGTGCACTCTGTACTCTTCATCCTTGTGTGGTTCACATTTTCAACATTTGCTGAGGATATGCTATGTATCTAACATTATTAGATTATTTCCTTACTGTTAACATAAATTAAATTCATATTAATTTATATAAAATTAAATAGATAAATATATTACTATAGGCAAAGTTTAAGTTGACTGCTATTTGGTCCTTACATATGTTTTTAAATGTGTGTATATGACTCTAAGAGTTTATCTGTGACTAATCTCTGCCAGGTAGAGTGCATTTCAAGTCTTTGAACATGTGTTGAAATCACTGGGTTTTGAAGAACTATCCATTAAAGACTTTCTGGAGTGTGACAATGGATATTGACAGTGCTTGTCAGACTAAACCACTATTGATTGGCTCACATCATGTGTATAGCAAAACCAATTTCTTTTAAGTGCTTCTTCCTAACTGAAATACATTATTGCAGCCTTCCTCTCTGTTTATTATAACACCCAAGCTCTTCCCATGTAACACATCCAGCAAAAATGTTTTACAATGAAGGAAGCAGCAAACTGCAACCTAGAGAGAAGGGAAGGTACTTAGAAACCCAAATGCATTTGGACTGTACGTTGCTATTCTTTTGGAAGATATTGATCTTTGCAAAGTACTGATTTTATTTTACAATTCTCTTAAATATAGAAAGATCATAGACTAATAGAGCTTGTTACTGTTTAATGATCCTGTGACTCACAATTTCTACCCCTGAATGAAACTACTTTAAGTATTGTGGGTATATTTAAATTGTGGGGAAGAAAGTGTTTTCTTGGGTCACTGACCACAAACAAACAAATGTATTGCTCTTCACACACACACACACACACACACACACACACACACACACACACACACACACAATTAGTATGACTTTTCCCAAAACTTAGAATAAACTTAGAATGTTTTCTCTAATGAGTGACTCAGGCTAAATTTGGCCATATGCTGCATATTGTACAATTTTATTATTAATTTGAATTTGCTTTCTTCTCAAGAGGGCACGTTTCTTACTGAAACAGCACTGTTAAATAGCAGAGCAGTTTTCATAATACTCTGAGTGAAAAAAATTTTATATTTTTTTATTTGAAAATATTATTGTTAGCCAAAATTTTAAAACACACTTGCACAAGTACTGGCTGATTATCTTTCATGCTCCCTGAAGTAGGCTCAGAGCATTCCAGGACTTAAAAAGCCTTCAGGTTTAGTTTTTACCATGTAGGAATTTCATAGTTTGCTGTGGGCAAATACCCGATGTAATGAAAGGGTATACTTCTAAGTTCTTAGAATGATTCTTAGGGTATTCCTAAAATTGTCAGCCATCCAAAATTGCTCTTTCTAGATCACATAAGTTACCTTGATGAGATAATAGACAGACTTCGGATAATTGAAAAATACTTTAAATCTAGTAGTGTGCTCCTAGCTTTTCTATTACTCCAGGCATACTTAGAAATGTAAAGGAAAATTGTTTAGAAGGCTGGCAAATAATACAGCAATAAAATGTATCATTCTCCAAAGCCTGTTCTTAAACCACTGAGTTCCAAGATTACTTGAAGGTTCTAGACTAGGATTTTTCTCAGTATAAGAATTTCTTTTAGTGTTCCCTCCCTCTTAATCATGGGAAGGCCCAGAAGAATGGCTGCACTCAGTAAACTGGGCTATGTCCTTCCTCTAGCTTTGCCCCTTGGCTGTGGCCTTCTCACCCCCACATTCCCTAGTTCTGAGACAGACTTCTGGCCTTGGGCCCATTCTCTTGTCATTCTAATTAGGGGTCACTCAGTTCTGAAAAACGGGTGGTTGTCAAAAGAGGCAGCTTCCCCTGCTTTTTCCAGTACATCAACAATCAGGAAATGTCAAGCCAGAGTCAGCTAGTCTTTCGCAAAATAGTTTTACTGGGACAGTACCCTCTATAGAGGCATCATTTTGACATCATCTTCAAGTTATTTCCTCCAGTGTGTGTGCGAACCATGGAGACCCTCCATTACAAGAAGTGCATTGAAAATGCAAGGGTGCCCAGAGCAGATCTGATGACACAGTAGTAGTCTACGGCTAAGTGACCCGGGAGAAGTGGAGTGGTTTTTCTTCACAAATGCTGACAGACAGCTGCAGTTTGCAGCTGGCAAGGAGCTTATGCTCATTAAACAAAGATCTAGCAGAGCCCGGTGAATACTTGACTCTATCACAATAATCATAATTCATAACATACATTTCTCAGGAAGGGGAAAAATCTAGGAACAGACCCAAAAAGATTCACATTATTCTGACACTTGATGTGGTCAGGATATAGGCTGTTTCACTTGTGCATTGGGAATCCTCTATTGAGATATTGGTTGCCATGTCTGTGACAATTGAAAATGCTTTCTGCATTCCAGCCACACCTTTGGATTAACATTTCCTTCCATTAAAACATAGTAATGAAAAATTTAACCGTTATCCCAAATATCTTATTTCTTTTCCTAAGCGACTTAATTGCAATCAAAGTGCTAAGATTTTTTTCTTATCTTTGCTCCTCAGATGACCTCATTCTTGGGCACAGTTCATGCTGGAGCCATAGCATATTAAACATGGCATATTAAGTGGAGTGATTTTGAGGGAGCATCTAATAAATGCTCCCAATTTTTGAGATAAATAAAAAAAACACCCAAATTGTTAAAGTCACTCGCTTGAGGTCACTTAAGAAGCTAGGTTAAGATTCAACTCCAAATTTCTTAACCACCATTTCTGGACTTTTGTGAGAACATCCTTATGTCTCTGTAATTTCAGATTTATTTTTATTAGAAAAACTGTTTCTAGTATCTGCAAAGACTCCAGAGGAGCCAGTTTTGTTGCTCAAGGCACCCACTACTGACTCAATTCTTTCAGTGACCAGGACATTTAGATTTGAATTCTAAATACAGTCAGTCATAAATTAATTCTGTTTTATTCTACATATTGAGAATTAGTGAGTTTTGAATATATTATGGAAATATATTGAAATTTATAGGCATAATTTTGCATAATAATATGAAAAATACATGCCCAAAGGTGGGGTGGGAGTTAACAATAACCTTCCTTTTGATGTGTAGCAATGCTAAGTGTGTTGCTATTATTCTTTTCTTTAACTTTTGGTAGCCTGAAATCTGTGATAGATTAATTTTATTTAGGATTTTGAGTCTTTCCTTTCCCTGGGGAGAGGATCCTGTTGTCAATTGTCGAAACACTCGTCAGACACACATGCCACCAAAGAGTGTGCTCTGGCGGAGATACTTCGTCTCCATGTGTTTCAGCCTCAATTGTGAGAGGAGAGGATTGAGTTATGATGGGAAAATGCATGCCACCAAGTTCCAGCTTCTATGAAATTCTAATATTTAGACTATTGAACAGGATGACATTCTTGGTTTTCTTTAAACTTGCCTACTCTTGACAAAATAGAACTTCTGGTCTTGGGGAAAGATGTCTTTGGGTTTGAAAGGTCCCTGAAAGCTTCTGAGACAGTAAGTACCTCTTACATAAAATGATATTGTGATAATTTAAGACCAGAGTAACTTAAAATGCATGGATTAAATGACCTTTAAAATACACGTAGATTTAAAATCAAAAGGAAAACGCACTTATTAGCAAAAAGTCATTTGGGATTTATTTCTAAAATATGGTTGAAATCATTAAGGAAAGTCAAAATGAAGCAATGCGCACACTGCCTCATTTTGACTTAAAGATCTACTTTAAATAACACAACAGATGTAGTCATCAGCATCTATTCCAACAGGGACACTGTGAATGGTGAGACAGACACAGGAAGACTTGGGTAATAATAAGAACTACTGTCATTGTTACCACTTAATCTTTCAAACTATCAAAGCAGAATCAAGAATAAAAGAGAAATATTCTAGCAGGATTAAACTCCTTCCCTGTTTTTGTCAGCAGTTCAGCCAGGAAATTTCCACCAGGAAAGAGTTCTTTAAATTAGTCACCAGAAAGCAAATTTAGTTATTTCCACTTGATGGCACATGGGAAAAAAGAAAGAAAGAAAGAAACAAACAAACACCTGTGAACTTTAGTCTGAAAACTCTTCTGACAACATAAACAGGTGCTGGCTTATATACTAGCTAAGGAAAGCATGGGGACAAGTCGTGAATTATGGGTGGACCCTTGCAAAGGCAAATTGAACTTAATTACTTCATTGTGAGAGAATGGCCTACTGAGAATTATGTGTTCTGGGTCACACAACAGTTTGACAAAATATTTCTTTTGCCAGTTTTGTGGCCTAATGAAATGAGCTGTTGTTGAATACAGGCTGAAGTCAAAGATAAGGTGGGGAAGGCAGATCTTCATGATATAGTTTGGAATGTAATGGTGCTCCCTACATTCTCATCAAGACCGACACATTATCAGTTACAAAAATGTTTAATAATTGAATAGGTAGTAAGCAAGATGCAGAATGAAAAATACAAAGGCTTTTGCGTTGAGGTCTGCTCTTGAGTCCTAGATATTCCACTTAGAAAGTGTTGAATCTCAATGTCCTCATCTATGTAATAGGGATACAAATATTTTCACTGCAATCTTGCAAGAATTCAAAACTATCCTGAAAAAGACCCTAATGCTTTTTATGTACCTAAGTAGATAGCTATCTTTTATATTCTTTCTGCCTTTCTCTCCAGCTTCATCTACGCTATCACAATGTGCACTAGACTTAATAAGGTGATTTCCATAAGGATGTTTCTTAGCCTTTTACTAGAAATGAATTAACAATGAAAAATATCACAATACTGATTTGTCTTAAAAGAAAATAAAAATGAATAATTAAAAATTTGGATTAAGTATATAAAACTAAATGATATATTAATACTAGTTGTCAATTAAGAGTTATGTTCATCTGGCACAGGCCAAGTCTTAGGAAATGCTTGTTGAGGTATTTTCTCATACTTTTAACACACTGTAAACTAAATTCTTCAACTGCATGAATGCTTATTTATTACAGCTTTGATGACAATAAATGCACTGGGAGTATAAAGCTCCCTGGTGAATGCATGGTGTGGATTACTACCATCCCTTCTGTTAATAATAATGATTTGAAACATAAAAAAATATATATAAACACCTCTTATTTTTTTAGATCTATGTCTACTCAAGTAGAAGAGGAAGCAGATCTGCTTTGATGACATTATCTTATATAATGATAATTGCTATCAGAATTGTGCCAAAGTACCTCCTACATCATGCAGCCTTGGGGCACACAAATGTGTCCTTTGATAATCACAGTTAAGATATGTTACATATTAAAAACATTTAAAAGATCCTTAACACTTGATTAATCACTGATGGAATATAAGTTCTGGGAAGAATCTATAGATCTCAGGAGCTGACTTGTGAATATAATCAGACATGAGGGCATAGGCTAGAAAGCAGAAGACACTGTTTTGTTGCTGCAGTTCATAGGATCATACATACAAGAAAGAGCAGCTGGTCAGTAGAATAAAGGAAAATTCATTAGAATAAGTATCCCCCCTGTGAGATTCCATACCCCAAGAAGGAGATGATTGGTTCTATTTATTGCCAGTCACTAATTCTGCTTCCTTGATCTCTCTGAGTACATGTGCCTCAGGGACTTTGCACTTACTGTTTCCTCAACTTGAACATAATTTCTTTGACTGTCCACAGTGTTACTTTCCTTCTTTCATCAAGTTTTTCAGTAAATGTCCTTCTCATAGTTTATTCTTCTCTATTTAAAATAAAGTTATCCTTAACAAGATAAGTTAGAATGAGAAAGACAGACATTATATGATATTACTCATATGTGGAGTATGGAGATATACCCCAAGCAAACAAATAAACTGAATTAAGCAATAATTGATTTTTTTATAAAAAAATAATTAAATCAAGCAATAGACTTTTAACCAGAAAAAAGAAAATTAGAAGTTAGTAGGAAGAAAGGGGAGGGTGTGTGTGTGTGTGTGTGTGTGTGTGTGTGTGTGTGTAAAATGAGTAAAGAGGATTAATTGTATAGTGAAGGAAAAACTGAAATAGTGGTGAACTTGCCATATTATATGCAGATATTGATTTATTACGATATATACCTTAAAACTAATGTTACAATTCAGTATCCCCCTAGTAAAATCAATTATAAAAATTATAGAATGTCCTCCTTATTTAGATGCTCTCTATCTATCTTTTTGGTATTTTGTTTGTGTTTAGAAGCTTCTCTATATTACTAATATATAAAATTTCTTATTTTAGTATCTCCTTTTTCCCACATGTTAGCTCTATGAGAGTAAACTTTTTGACTATTTCATTTTATTTTATTTTGATTTTAGGAACTTTAGTTATTTGAGAATAATGTTAGCAAAAAAGTATATGTTCAGTATATATTTGTAGACTAAATAAAAGAATACTTTGAATTATTGTTTTAGAAAAATAAAACCTAACTTCTCTTTTTTTACATTTTTAACATTTATTGATAAAACTGTATTTAGTAAGAAAGTAAATTTTACCTAATATTTTATGAAGAGAGGAATTTTAACTGGTTATATCATTGAATTAGAAAGAGATGAAGTATTCTTTCCTCCTTTACCTATTCAGAGATATGAGTGCAAAATCGTGTTATCTGTCCTTATTTTATTTAAATAAGAAAAATAGAAATTATATACAAAACATTAAATGCATTTTAAGTTTACTTCCATACTCAAGGATCATTAAAATTATACTATGGTGTTTTTATTTAAAGATGAATGTGAAATGAAGGGGGAAAACTGTAAAGCTAGGAGTCATGCATGACTAATGATGAAAAGACGGTAAGGATGATGGGGATAATAAACTCAATTCTCTGTATCAAAGAAGGAGAGAGAGAGAGAGATGTTAAAGTTCCTAGAGAGGGTCGTGTAGTTTACAGCAAGTGGCTGATATCACAAAACTCCTAGACCAACATTGTCTACATGTGTAATGATAAATATTCATTAGTCACATTATAAAATAAAAAGCAGACATTGATTTTAATTACATATTTTACTTAACCTCATCTACCCAATGTATTCTCTTTTCTACCTGCAATCAATATAGAACTATAAATGAAATATTTATTTTATTTTAATTTTATTGAAAAAACACTGTGTCATCACATTATATAGGTTTAAGGTGTACATCACTGTAAATAAACATCCATATGCCATATATTAAGTTCACCACTATTTCAGTTTTTCCTTCACTATACAATTAATTCCCACCCAGCCTGCTTTTCTTCCTGGAACCACTAATTTGCTTTTGTTGACTTAAAGTCTATTTTTGTTTGATTCAGATCATTTGTTTGCTTGGTATCTCTAAACACCACATATGAGTGCTAATCCTATGATGTCTGTTTTTCTCCTTTTGGCTTATCTCACTAAGCATAATTCCCTCTAGGTCTGCCCATGTGGCTGCAAATGGCAGGATTTTAATGAGATATCTTATATTCTTTCTCTTATACTAAGTCTTTGAAATCTAGTGTGTATGTCACACCTATAGCCGGCACATCTCAGTTCATATCAGTTACATTTTAAGTGCCCAGTCATCATGTGTTTGTGACAATTATTTTAGACAGTGCAGTTGTAAAACCAGTCTCTGTATGTCATGTGAAACATGGGCATGTGTCAATGAGTAGACCCACCTCCAGAGTTCATGCATGACATTGTTGCAGCTGATATGGTGACCTGACTCAAAGAGACATTATTACAATTGTGGGTAGGGATGTGTTAGAAGAGACAAATTTTTCTTTCTATCTTCCTTCCATCCATCCTTCGTTCCATCCTTCCCTCCCTCCCTCCCTCCCTCCTTCCTTCCTTCCTTCCTTTCTTCCTTTCCTTTTTTAAAGGTAAGGTGAAGGTAAGAATGGAGAGCAGACAAGCAGGAAAGGAAAAAAGAGAAAGAAGCACTTTATTTTTATTTAACTTTTCATCTTGGTTTTGCTTCCAGACCTGGGACGTGAACCCAGATCCTTAGAATGTATGTGGACTGCGCTTAGGTTGGAGTTGGTTGACCAAATTTCTACTCAGCAGGGTGTGTCAAAAGAAACAATTTTCAGCTGCAAACGTATGTGCTTGTCATGGGAAACACAGCCACCAAAACAGTGACTATTTCTGAAGTGTCTGATATTTCCAATTCTTTCTCCATCTGGCTTTATGCTAGTGTTTGAGTAGAAAAATTTGGCTTGGGGAGCCAGAGCAAATCACTAAAAAAGAGAACAATTACAAAATAGACAAAATGATTTTAACTGCATCTCAGGTTGGTGGAGCAGGTCAAACAAGTTACACTTTTTTAATCGCAATAATTAGGCTTCCGGATTTCATATGCCTACTTCAGGTGTTGCTCTGTTGTAACATGCTGCCTGTGAAATTTCACACACTTGTCATCTCTCCAAACTCACACACATAAACATTTTTATGTATATACATACATATGTATACCTTATTATAAAATATATTTGGGAATAGTGAATGGATGAACTATACATTCCTAAGGTGTTTTAAGTTTATAATCTATTCTCTCTGTGTGCAGGACAGTTATTATAGTTTCCAAGTGTCAGTGCCTATTTGACCCTCTCTCCTATTCAATAGCATTTTATTTTTGAAAATTCACATCAAAGTAAAAAGTTCAAATTTTCACAAAGGTTCAGTTTCAAACTATCAATTCTAATGTAGAGAAGACTAGATTCACACTATCTAGTGTACAATACTTTCCCCAAATCATGGTTTGGGTCAAGAAAGAGAAGTTGGAGACACATACTGTTAGGTACAGTATATACTAAACTACAGAACTTATTGGTTGTATTCCATTTGAGTTAGTTAGACATATATTTAGCTGATCTAACTGTATACTGATTTGAATAGACTACTGATTTTACTTGTATGTCATTTCCCAATGTGAGAATCAATTCACATGGTTTCAGCCAAAAATTATTCAAACACAGAAGTGGGCCCATCTTCCAACTTTTATGTCACAAACATACACACTGTCACTCACAAAGGAATCTATAGCATTATAGGGGCCAGCTAAACTATGCTGTGTATAATCCCTAAGACTTAACAATAAAACAGAAAATCCATCATGGCATTCATACAGGCAAAGAAAAGTATTATTAATATTAAAAAGCAATTTGATTAGTTGAATAATAATAATAACAATAATAATAATAATAAATTTCTAAAAGATCTTTATAACCCTGTACATAGTTTACAAACCCAGTCATATTCAACTTATATTCACAAATGATTTCCAGCTGAAGCTTTGAGTTCAACTTTATTTTCCACCAAAATGATTTTGTTCTTGCTGCAAATAATCATCAGAGATCATTTAAATATGTTCATCTTTATAAGTCCCTAAAGGAAAAATTTAATACAAACATAATTCCATTTTAATTTTAAGAACAAAAGCACAAGACCATGTTTCAAATTTGATGAGTACCAAAAAAAATGTTGCTAGAAAAAATGGCTCCCATTCCCCCTTGACATGTTAGTGTGTACACAAGTGCTTAAAATATTAACTATACAGTAATTGACACTGTTAAGCAATACATAATCAAATAATACACCATGAGGCAGTTTGCAAACTTCGCTCAATCATGCTTCCCAGCTTTAAAGACGTAAAGGTCTAA
Source organism: Solenodon paradoxus (assembly GCA_004363575.1). NCBI lineage: Eukaryota > Metazoa > Chordata > Mammalia > Eulipotyphla > Solenodontidae > Solenodon > Solenodon paradoxus. The sequence goes on along the minus strand of RJWH01000109.1, from coordinate 660,752 downwards.
AAACATGAACGTGAACGCCAATGAACGAACTCAAATCATCCTTAAGAAATAGGTTTTTACAACAACAAAGTAATACTGTAATAGCAAAGATAGATGAACTAAACTTAGATCTGTGCAATATAAAAAAGCAACAATGATTATATAGTACAAATAATTTTGCTGTAATATGACAGCCTAATGACTTAAGTGCCCAATATCGTCATTATGGTTCTGAACCCCATGTGCATTAGCAGTAAAGACTCAATAAAACTACTGTATAATTCATATTTTTCCATGAAAATCTTGTTCTTTTAAAATAGTTACATTTATAAGATCTGTAAGCTTAAATGGACAAGTTAAAAACCTGAATTATGTCTATGTTGTGATTTGAAGGTATTCTCAGGTATATTTCTCATCAGTCTTTATTATAGTGTAAACAATAGTTTTGAACACCTGATTTTATTTTAGGGTTTGAATATCTAGAAAGTAATTCCACTTCTGTCATATGAGCACATAATTTATTATGTACATAATTCCCCAAAGATTTTATATCCCAAAGCCAGTTACTGCCTCTTATCTGATCAATACATTTTAATTACAGGGGGAAAAGCAAATAGTTCAAATGGAAAGAATCTAAAATGTTCCTCTTTCCTTAATATTAGTCATGCATACCACTATTAGTTTGCTATATTTTTCAGACAAAGTAAATGAATGGAATAGAGTGGTGATCAAATAAAAGACTTCCCAAAAAATCATTGAATAATTGAATAACATGACTAGGCATTATTTCAAGATTTTCTTCCTTAGAGACTTGATACTTACGTTTGGTAGAAATCTTCTCTCCCTCATATCCTAACACTAAGAAAAACGGTGCTTAAAAGTATAGCAAGAGTAGGTATTTTCAGGACACTGAGGCATGTACCACTAAGCTATTTTTCTAAGAGTTTCTGAGAAACATGAGAAATTAAAGATGTTATTACCTCTTATCTTTCCTTTTAATGCTTGCAAGGGAGCAGCTGTGCCCAATTCTTAGTGTAAAAGGAAACCATATCAATTTTACTCATTTTTGTGCTTGGAATGTGATGAGAAGTACATTTCACCGATACAGAATTGGGAAATGTGACAATAATTGTAATGGGTGTTGTTTCATCTACCTGCTAAACTGGTCCTCCTTGCTCAAAATATGGTGTTGTAGGGTGGCGTCAACCATCTGGCATCACACAATGAGAATTTTACAAAGAAACTTCTTGGATGCCTAAAAATGATGCGAGGATAGACAAGTCCCTTAAGGGTGTCTGCACAGATGCAAATCACTTAGATTTGCAAATGTGTGCACAAAGGAGAGGAGGGAATTACAGAGTGAATGGCTCCCTTCAATTACCTGCTTTGTGCCTGAATATGTTTGAATTATGAGTCTAAGACTATGAGTCAGGAAGTTGAAGAACTAAACTTGAAGACAAAGTCCATTATGTAAAACATCATTTTCCAGTAATATGCAAAACACAATGTATGAATACTTGGACAATATATATGCTAGATTTATACAGACTACTTTTTTTACTCATAAACTGAATTTGAAAAAATATTCAACCCAAGCTGTCTTTTCCATGAGTCTTGAGAAATTGCATTGTTTTGAAAAAAAACTGGCTTGATTTTCATAACTTAAAAAAAAATGGATATGGAAAGAGTATGATTGTGCCTATAAAAGCTATTTGTTTCCTAACCACACTGTATTGTTTGGTCCAAAATAACTTGTCTTCCTATACGGAAGTAGGGAACCATGACAGACTGAAAATACACTCGCCAATCAAAATAAAAGTCATTTTCTCCAATAACTTTATCATCTCGGAGATATTTGCTGAGATCCTCTACCCGTTGCCCTGCAGTGTGACAAAAATTGCACAGAAAAAGAAAACATCACCTAATCCATTTGGAAATTAAAGGAAATAAAGAAATAAATCAGTTTCCATATTAAGTCATTGCTGCTCAAGAAACTGGTTTATTGACTGGCAAACATTGGGTATGTATTAAATAGAGTCCTAAAGAGAGACATGGATTACTCAAGGCATGTGGGGGGCTTTCTGTCTTCTTTGTGGCATGCACTAGAGAGGTGATATGAAAAGTGTCATACCTAAGTACAAACAGAGGTAGTAAAGCTAATTAAAAATGTCACTGTGACTGACATAACAAAAGGTGGCATTCAATTAATTTTTGTGCTGAGAAGTTAAAAGTTGTGATGAAAAAGAAAACATTTATACTTTTAAAAATTAATCAGTATCTAATGGTGATTATATTTTCAAACATTTTATGCTTTTTTATATCAGTATTTGGATTCTTAAACAGGAAAAATATATAAAACATTAAGCTTTGCTAGGGAAAGTATAAATGAGGATTTTTTAAATACTGTCAGTCATGCCCTAAAAGTGCAGATATTAGAAAAAAGACCTTCTTCAGTGACTAGATTTCCTATACTTTTAATATTCATAACATTTAAAGATAATAATTCAAGACTCAAAGGCTATAGAATTATTTCTACCAAGATAGTTGCTTGTCTCTGCTGTGGTCACCTCAGTAAATACTGGAAACTTTGATCTGACCCTAGAAATGGGAGTCAGCTGTAGAAATTAGTTTAAAACTGATAGCAATTACCGCTGTCCATCTTTTCCTCCTCCTCCCTCTCTTGCTTCCTTTGTCCTCACATTTGTTCATTTTAGATCTTTTGGATAGTGCTCATTAAATTGTATTTCTAAAATTTTTATAGAAAGCCAGAAAGGAACAAAAGTAAGAAGTGGTTCAGGAAGGGAGAAAAAAGAAAGAAGGAAAGAAAATAGCAATAGGTGACAAGGGAGGGATAGTAGAATCATTTTGAGGGAATGATGGGAGGAATGGTTTTCATCTCAATATTTTATAATAAAACTAATTCAACAACCTAAGAAACTATAAAAAAAAAAAAAAACTTTTCAAAGAGTTTAAAAAAGTAAAATGTGTGCTGCCCAGGTGACTTAATGGTTAAGTCTGCCAGACCTACTCAACATGCTTCCCAAGGACAGAGGTTTGAGATCAGGGCCAGTGGGATAACCAAGATGAACAACTAAATAAAAGAAAACAGAGAAAGAAAATGCTTCTTTCTCCTCTCTCTTCCTGCCTGCCTGTCTTTGCTCACCTTTATTCCTGCCTGCAACTTTCCTTAAAAATATACAAAGTAAAACTTGTTATCATGAACATTTTATTGTTAAGTGGCATCAAGATGAAAAGGATCTTCTCAAAGGGCTATCCCTCCAAATGCTTTACATTGATGAAGAAATCCAAAGAAAATCAATAGAATTTTGATAGCATATAACTGATGTTAAAAAGAAAATAATAAGAGCTAAGAAATAGTAGGAGGATGAAGTCTATCATAGCAATCTCTCTTAGAAATATCTCTTAACAAACTTGAGGTTTTGACCAATTGTCAGAAGCAAAACTACTCCTAATTATATCATTTCCACTATAACAAAACTTTTCATATACATTTTCATATGTCATTAGTCTGACAAGATTAAATAATACTCCAAATATATATGAATATAGAGAAGATTAATTATTTTTGTGTTTGCCATAATACGTTCAATCATATTGATAAAATTCATTTTAGGTAAATTATCATATATCCTCAATCTTTAATATAATTTGCTCTGTTAATTAAAGGTCAGACCTCCCCTTTTTATAAAAATACTACATTTTCAGTCTATTGTTTATTTATATCAAATTATATCCTACTTAATAAGTCACCATTAAAATAAATATAATTTAAAAATTATCATTGGTGCGCTATGGTGGAGCAGTGATTGGGTCAATTGCCTCTGGAAGAGTGAAGGCCACATATTCCTGGATTTTAGTCCTGGGTCTAGGGGGAAACAAACATGTGAACAACTAAATAAAAATAAATAAAGTGCCTCTTCCTCTTTTTTCTTCTTGCCTGTATACTCACATTCATTCTTGTCTGAACTTTTCCTTTAAAAAAATATAATTGACCTTGATTCTTCTAATGTCAATTAAATGAGAAGTTATTTAAAATATTTCTCCTAAGAAAACATCCTTTATTTCCATGACTTGAGAAGGTCTAGCTAGGCTGGTCTTGTCATTCATGAGTGTCAACAAATTCAAGTTGTGATTGATTTTAACTGAAAGTAATTAAACTTACAAACATTCCGACAATTATAAAGCACTCTATAATCTTGTTTTTTTGGAAAGAGGATGAGATGTGTGGTTTAAATAAGAATTTTACTGTTGAATAAAATGTATTCCATGAGTAGGACAGTGAAGAGTGTGAGTGCCTGTCGGGTCTACCCATCACATAATGTAGTAGGAAAGAGAGAAGTTAATTCCAGTTTTTTTCCCAGGCAGTTGGTAGCTTGACAATGGGTAAATTAATATACTTGTGACAACTTTTTAATGTGCCAACATCGTTAGGCTGGACGTTGTTACTCAATAAAACACCAACCTAGATGTTGCTATGAAGAAATTTTTGCAGATGAAATCAGTCTCTAATCAACAGACGTTAAGTTAATCAAAAAGGATTAGATCTGGTGATATATGACATAATTAGGTGATTTCTTTAAAAGTGTAGTTACGCATTCATTGAGCTCAGAAATGCCAAATGGCTCCTGTCTATGAACATCCAACTTGTTTCTGATCTTCCCTAAGTGACTGCCTATGGACAAGCAGCTTTAACCCAGTCTTTTGGGGTTCCAGCCTCTTCCTGGTCTTCCATTTCTAACTAAATATGCTATGGTATTCACTTGGTTACCCAGCTCCCACAATTGTGAGTGACTGTTTTTTGTCGTCTATCATCTATTTGCCTATCTATATCTATCTGTCTTCCTATCTATCTATCTGTCTATCTTATTTTATCATCAATGCTATGACCCATACATCTATTTTATCTATCAATGCCTCTGTTCATCCGGCCATCCTTTCTATGAGTAGTGGTTCTGTTTCTCTGGTAACCCTAATTTAAACAGTGCCTTTTGGTCTATTATCTTTTGCAAAAATAGAATATTGGTTAGGGATAATCTTAGTTGCCTTTCAACTTATAATGTATGATCCTGATTTTAGAGTCAGTTTTCTCTTATATGTGGCAATTTTTAAGAATCACAACTTATCTATTTTATATGAAATAACATCTCCGATGCAAATAACACTGTTCAATACATTGGCTGACTGACAGAATGAATAGATGGAAGGATAGATGGAAGTATGGATGGGACTCTGCTCAGTGTATCTACAGGGAATGTAAAGTACATCTAACTTTCTGTGAGGCTTTGTGTTTTCCTATCATGCCTTTTCAAGACACTTCATGATCAGGGATAATTACTTTTTTTTACCATTTTTTGGATTTTTTTCCAGATTCACTGCTTTAAGCTGCCATTTTTGGTAAAGGCATACACAAAATAATAATATTAATATTATTATTCATAATAATAATAAAAACAAAAATCTCTAGCAAATTGATGATGAATCAACACATATATATATATACATATATAATATACATATATTATAAACATGACCATAACCATCTTTCTATTTCTTGTGTACCTGCTAAAGAGTCCATTTTTAAAGGTAAACTTTCAGCCCTATTGAAGACACTGTAAATGTCTATTTATCATATACTATGCTGAAGAAAACATCAAAAAAGGAATTATATTTAGAGACTATTTCCAAAACAGAATTAACTGGCACTTTCAGTTTTCTAGGTGTTGAATTATTTTTACATTTATAGTTGAATTACGGTATTTTAATTTGCTTCTTAAAGCACCCTAAAAGTGAGATAAAATATTTTCTATAATGATGGGAAAACTAAAGTTACTTGTCTCTTTTATTGTTCTTAAGCAAAATGAAGAAATGATAACCTATCTGTCTACTATCTCTAAGTTCAGGAAAATAAAGACCCCACATCACTGTCATTGTCCCACCAGTGTACAGAGAGTGACAGAATAGTCTCAGAGTACAAGTCAAAACATTTTGAAGTCAGAGGAAAGGGCTAAAAAATTCAAATTAAAAAAATAGTTGTCATTTTATTTTTGTGGCATGAAGGATCACCACTTCTGCCTGGCTAGACTTTCTCTATGGCTTAGAGGGTACATCCCCTGAACCATGACAAAACAGAGAATCAACTGAGGCCACTCATACCCTGGGTTCCTTTCCTAAATGTCTTCTATATTGGCAGTATTTAATCAGTCTCTTTATTCTCTCATTTTATTCTTAGCAAAGGCAGGAGGAATCACACACATATGTAAGTTAAAAATGATCAAGTTTTATAAAAATCTTCCTAGAAAACTATATCATTTTTTTGGATTGAATCCAATAGAGAAAAAAAATGATAGTAAGGAGAATAATAACCTTAATGCAATTACTGTATCAAGTAATAAACCACAATTTATGTTTCATATCTGAGGTCTGGTTAGTATAAAATAAGATTCTAATTGAACATTATTCAGGTACTTGGTCTTCTAAACCTTTACATTCCAGTTCTTTGATAAGAATTCACATTTTGGTCTCTGAGTTAATATTTATTCAGATATGTGTCAATCATGCTTTTATGTATTTAGATGATAGAGAAATCAATAAAACTAATAGTATATATTGTAGCCATGATAGGTATATCGAAGTCACATGTAAAAACAAATGAAATTTGGTAGAGAAAAATGGTGCGGTCAGAGCAAAGAGTCTCAAATTTGAGCAGCGTAGAGTCAAATACGCTTAAGTATGGTAAGTACTTTGTGAGGCTTATTTTCATAGATAATTGTGTGCTTCCTTTGCAATAATGACCTACTTTTATAATTTTTCTGATTTTGTGAACAAGCATTTATTTATTGTAAAAAATAGGAAGATATGGAAAAGATAGAGAACGAAACATTAAAAGGAACAGTTAAGTATTACTTGAAGTTAATCAGGTTTGCTTTGCTATTTTGGCATATTTTTCTTCCGTGTCATATATTAATTTACATATTTAAGAGATACTTAATAACACTTTGTGTAGAAGATAAAATCTTTGAATAAACAGATCAGTCTCTGCCCTCACATTTCTCATCAGTTCCCCCACTTCACATTAGCCCATACACATTCGTTTGCAATTATCATTTGAAAACATAGATTTTCTTGGTTACATAATAATCCATCAGATGGATGACTTATTTAACAAAGGCCCATTGTGGACAGATTATGTAAAATTTTTGTCTAAGATCAAAAGACTTTGACTCACACTTTATTGTTATTTTTTCTTTATATGTACTATGCCCAAGATGCTAGTTTAAAACATGAACTATCAGGGGGTGCCTTTGTTTGTTCGTTTGTTTGTTTTTATCCTCCTGGATGCTAATCTTGAAAGTATGCCCTTGGATTTTACATGGCCTTCAAGTTAGTCCCTGTATCGCAAGGGTGTGCCACATGTTTTTATAGCAATATATAATTATACAACAAAGCATAATAGTTGATGATAATATTTGTGAAAAAATGTATTTTTTTAATTTTACTTTTACTTTTAGTGATATACATGAAATAGTATGATTAATTCCATCTTCATGATTTAAGATGTTACAGGAGACACCTCTGGTGTGTGGACAAATGGTGAATGGATAAAAAAGATGTATATACAGACAATGGAATACTACTCAGCCATAAAAATGACAGAATCCTGTCATTTGCAATAACATGGATGGACCTGAGGGTAATATACATATACATATATATACATATATAAAAAAGTCAGTTGGAAAAAGACATAAACACTGAATGATTTCACTCGTATGTAGTATATAGAGAAACAAACTCAAACCAAATGAATGAACTCTATAAAACAAAAATAAATAGTGAGATTATAAAACCAAGATAGTGAATAACAGAAGGAAGGAACAGTAAAGGTAGTAAATAGGGTAAAATGAATCAATTATATGGTCAGGGATATAATAGTTCTTTTAGTTTTGAACTTATAGTAGTATATACAGATGATGTATGATGATGCATACCTGAAGCTTATTTAAAGTTATATTAAGATGCTACTTCAATATAATTATGTCAAAAAAAGACAAGAAAGGATGTTAGAGAGCTGGATGGGGAAACAAGTCAAATAAAACATTACTGTGATTTCCTTTTAACCAGGTGCTTCATTCTGCCTTTTAGGACTATTGCATATATCATTAAATGAAGCTAACACATACATCACATTAAATCAACATCTCTATACAATAGTGTAAATTCATTTGCAGATACCTTGAGATTTTGACTTGGATTAAACATTGACAAAAGCAAATCTTTGCAATTTTGGTTTTCCTTTATGGATGCTTAGATTATCATACTTCTTACATATCATCATTACTCACTATCACCTTGTGGAAGACTTTGGTCTTATCTTACACTCTTAGTTAAGGCCAGTATAACTGCTTCCCTCTTGGTTAATCCAAGTCACTAACAATCATAAAAACTGTTAAGGTAGTATATAAAACTATATTTTCTATGCCTCTTAGAATTGAAATACATTCCTGAGCATAGGTTCCTTGAGTCTAAAGAGCTACCCATTTGCTTCTGCTAAAAAAAAAAAAATTAGTATGGAGTACGTAGCAGTCAAATTTAAGAGGTTAGGGAGCCCTGACTTTCCTAATTAATTTATATATTCAAATAAACTATCTCAAGCTGTTCACAGAACAAGCATTATGACTATCATTCCAAAAACTTGTGTGTGTTTTGGTTTTTTTTTTGCCATTTTAGATGCTGCAAAATGCCAAATAAATTGAATCAAGCAAAGAGTAATGACTCATTCACAATGGACAGAAAAACATTAGGAAGCAAGGAAAAATGTTCTCTCTCTTTAATTACCTATCAGATTGGTATTAATCTTGATGATCTTAATCGATAAAGTCCATACTTATTAACTTCTTGATTTGAGGAATCCATTTTCAGCTGTTAAAAGCACAAAAGCTTGAGATTCCTCTTTTCTGTGACCTTCAATATGAATGTCCTTCCCCTTTATTCTTTCTGAACACTGCCAGTAGTGCTTGAAGAGTGTGTGTACAGGTCTCTGGAACATTTACCACTGAGGAACTTGTTGAAAAACCAAGCTAATGCTTGCTTAACTGGTTCAAAATACAAGTTCACTGGTTTCTCAAACTACCAGAATAGCACTTTATATAAAGTTATCTTAAAATTAGCTTCCGTTTCTACACATATTACATTTTTGTTAATTGTGCTTATTGTTCTTTTAAATTAAATTTGAGTTTTTTAATTTTTTTCTTAATAAGGTTGTTAGAACTATTTTCTAGTCCAGTAATTATTTTTTAATGAATAGATTTCTTAATATTTTCATTTATCTTAAAATTCTTTAGTCTTAAAAACTAGTTTTTAAATTGTTTAAAGATGTTATTGAATTAAATACAAAATTAATTTTCTTTTTTAAGCAAAAAACCATTAAATACTATCTATTTGCCTCTGAATGTTTATTTGGCTGCATATTATCAATTTTGATAGCCATTAAACTCTAAGACAATAGCAATTGAAGGAAATATTTTATTTAACAAGTATAACTTGAGGAATTCTGTTTACTATCTTCAATTTAAATTTTTATTATAGCTAATTATGTGTTGTTCTGATCCCATTTCTGTAAAATTCGTGCATTTAGAATTATTTTAGAAATGTCTTTGTGGTATATGATTTAGAGTAATAAATGCCACTTGAAAATAATGTGTGGAGTCTGCACTTAGGGTACAAAGCTTAACAAGTGTTTGTTAATTAACCACATAAAATATGTAAAGTATGTTTTTTGACCTCCACTATAATCTTATGAATAATTATCTAGGACTGATTTTTATATTCTAATGCTAAATATTTGTACATACAAATATTTCTAAACAAGATGTGTCAAATGATAGAAGTAACTTATTTGAAAGATTAAAGGATAGAGTATTTTAAAAACATAATTAGAAAGTAACAAATTTCTGAACGAATTCACAAAATAATCTCACTCATTTTATAATTCAAATAACATTCTGAGATTTTGTTTTAACTCACCATCTGTTGAATCAATAAATGCTAGGGCTTAATTTTCATTATATATTAATTTTAAATCAACTTTTCTTGACATTTGTGCTTTTTCCATCTGTCAATATGCCCTTAAATTTATTTTTATAAGTCATATATACACATACATTTATATCTGTATAAAGATCTCTTTATCTTTCAAAACACATGTATGAAAATCATTTAGCAATATAATTATTTACACATATTAACAAATAAAATGTAATGAAAAGCAAAAGAAAATAAAAACAAAATTGCACAAAGCCTAAAAGATGCAATATTGGAAGCTTCGGCGTTAGATTGCTTAAGCTAATATATGGACTCAGAACAAAAATACTCCTTTTCATCTCTATAAATGAATATAAAATTATTCTGAATGTCTGGGGTGTTTTTAAGATGATAAATGAGAAAATATTTGGTATAAGCTTAGGACAGTAATGCCTTATCTAATGTTTATACTTTTTACTAATATAAGCATGTAAAGACTTATCAAAACTGTCTTCTCGGGAAGAAACTGCTTTAACTTTTTGGAAATAAATTTTAGTCATATCACTTTATGTATTTGTTTACTTCATATTGTTATTCATATATTTAATTTTAAATCTTAAAACATGGAAAACTCATAATTATTTTTCACTTGCAATTATTCTAAATTTTTTTCTGCAACTTCCAATTGATTTGTCACTCTGCTTTACATTTTTCTCATTTTGTTTTTAACATCACACAGGTTATATATAGACTGCTAGGTGTTTTGTTTTAAGAGAAGTCTTTAATACAAATTCTAACATTCAGGAGTGCTTACTGTACCTCAGGCACTGGAATACTCTAAGCACCTTCAGGGGCTAGATCTTAGCCCTCACTAGAAGTCAATGTAGCTATGTTACTCAAGTCACACAGATCATATTGGCAGATTCAGGATTTAGGCTCAGGCCATCTGGCCTAGGGTCAGTACTCTTCATCACTTCACTATAGCAGGAGAACCAGGTGAATGGCTCTAATATGGATTTAAACACAACAGTTTTTTCCTTACAGCTGGGTTCTAGGTCATTGAACACTGCTTCTATTACTGCAAAGTGACAGATTCTCTTTTCTAGAACCAGCTAGGAAATAATTTCAGCCACTAGAACACTGAGGATGAAAAGAACACCAATACTTAAGTGTTTAGCATTTTGATTTATTAAACTCTCCCCTTAAAAATTCTTGGTGTACTATGGTTTATTCATTATGCTATTTAATACTTCCTACATAGGAATTTGTCCTTAAGGTTGAATGCAAAATTTCCAAAAATATCAATCCGATATATAAATATATATTTGAGCAAAGTACTTTGCCAAAAGCATATTTAACAAGTCATTGTATATGTTGATAAAAATTAAGACATATTTTAACAAGACTTTACATTTAAATTTATATTTAAATGATATCATCTTGATAGAAAGTAAGAAAATCTACTTTAAATGTGTCCATAAGCCTTCTTTATCAACGCAGGATTGAGAGCCAGAATGTAAGGTCATTCACTACACAGTGCATGAGCAAAACAATGTCTCAATAAATGCCTGTGATCTGAGTATACAAATGGCTTGCTCCCACTATTACAGCTTTTTAGAGTTTATATCAATCATCTTTGTTTAGAACCCAAGAAAGTTTCTGGCTTTTTAGGACTTAATGATTCTGCCTTCAGTCTCCAGATATAGATACTTTTAATCTGAGTTAATAACTTACATTATGTACCTATTATAACAGAGAGAAATTACTAACCTATGTTATGAATATAACAAAAAAAATCGGAAGAGTATCACTCTTTGAAATCTCTTTATAGTTTTCACAGTTGAGTGGCTTACATAGCATCTACATTTTCAGCAGAAAAAATAAAGAGCTTGAGAATAGATGGAAAGCTTCATTCCACTGTTAGGCTTTCCAAATAAGCAAGCATACAAATAGAGTGGTTACTGATCACATTTTTTTCTCTGCCAAATAAAGTACATTTCTGGTTAAGTATCAGATTATGAGTTTATCCCAATTAATCATTATAAAATATTAAAAGGGTAAAGTATTTATGTATGATTGTACCCTGATTTACAATCAACTTGGCCCAATAGTTAAAAAAAAAAATCAGTGAAATACTGAGTGGAAAAAATAACTTCAACTAATTCCTAGCTTTCTTGACAAGTCCTTAAAAGAGCAGTTGTCTTCAGTATCTTAGCCTGAGATCTAGGTATCAATTACTAACAAATAGGAGGCCTCAGGGCTTCTCAATGACAGTGATTACAAAGGAAGACTTCTGGAACATTCTTTCCACCTAAATTTGAAAGGATCAATTTGTTCCATTTTTGTTTATTCCCCCATCAAAACGCTGATAAGTACATTCTTTTCTGTTAAATTCCTACAACTTGATTGAACTTTGTAATTCCATATTCTATTGCCAAAGTTTAACTCCCCAATATGACTGTTAAAGTTACATAATTTTGCTGGTTAGCTGAGTTTTCTGTTTTCTGTTGAAGAAAGACAAATGCACTGAAATGTGTTCTATCATATTTGGCTTGAGGAGTCTGTCTCTAGAAACAAAGAAATTGACCCCTATCTTTATCGTGTCTTTATGATTGGATAAATTTGGGTGCACTAATATGATATTTTTATGTCAATTGTGAATCAAAACTTTTATAAATAGAAATGAATGAGAATGAATGTCTGATTCAGTTCAGGAGGTTTATAGTCTAAATTATTTAATATGCTATTTTCCCTCATAAATCCAAAAGAATTTCTGAAATCTCTACAGATTTTTACTCATTCATCTCAACAGTGACCATTTTTAACCAAATTAGGAGGAATCTTCAAAATAAATGAGAGAAATGAAATACTTATACTACTGTAGTTAACGTTTATTGATTGCCTATGTAGAGTCAAATACTATTGTCAATGTCTTATACATAATCTTATTTACACTTCCAAGCAATTCTATGAGGTATGTGCTATTATTATAGATAAGTGACGAGGAAAGCTAAAAATTCATAGAGCTAGGAAGTAGAAGCCTCACAGAACAATGATTATTACTCCAAGGTTGTAAAGTCTCTGAATGTTTGGTTTCAAATTCCAAATTTCTGCAACTTCTTAGCTATAAAACTTCGGGCACTCTGGATAACCTTTCTGTACCTCACTTACCCAAAAGGTAAAATGGGGATGATAGGCTCATTGATAGGAGCAAATGCTTAAAAGAGGACTGATTGCCTGGTGAGCACTCCAAAACCTTGGCCATTTCTTCTACGGAAGGGGGACATGCAAACTTTGCTCCTGGGATACTGCTTATAAATTTGGCATAATAATGATCCTTTTGTGAGAATCAATCTTCATGCCAAGTATTTTTGTAATGAAAAAGCTTATGCTTATTATAGTTTCTACCATATTGCTCTTGTATTTTCTTACAATAATCACTAGTTATTTATTAAAATTAATTTTAGAAAGAAAGAGTACAAGATAAGAAAAACATAGAACCTTTGTGAGAAAGTCTAATTGTATCTCTTATCTGATTTTCCTAGTCATTCACCCATCAGTAAACAAGCCCTCTCATTTTAGATTTTCGGGGAATTGAGAAGAAACATCCAAAGTGGCTACAGTTAAGGACTTTTCTTAAGATTGTAGCTCAACACACAGTATGTTGCATATGCATCTTTTACATACGTATTCTTAAACTGTTTATCTGGCACATCGACAGGCAGCTGGTGGAACAAATAGGAAATCCTGGGAAGCACATTCATTTTTAAAGTGTTAATGCTCCCAATCCAAGAGACAGTAATGTGCTTCCATCCGTTAAGATCCCCTTTAATGTTTCGGATTGGAGGGCCATAATTTAAATGAAATGCATTATCCAACCTGGAAGGTATTCCACATTCTAAATATTTAATTGATTTCTCCATCAGGGGAAGATGAGGCTACACAATAAGCAGATCCTAGCTATATCTAAGAGTCCGATTAATAGTCTCTAATTTAGGGTAATTTAGGAGTTACAACTTATAAAATGGCTATTTCTCCCACATTCCTCCCAAAGTACCAAGAGGATTGTGTCTGGATTAATTGCAAACAACAGACAATCCTCTGTGTATAATGAAAACTAAGAGTCAGCATCCTGCAGCCATGCACCTATAATTTGAGATCTCATCTGAATTTTTTTTACAAGGGGCTTCACATCCAAAGTAAATTGAGGTAGTAAGGGAGGAAAGTTGTAATGGTTGCATCTCCCTATTAAAAAAAGTTCAACAAGTCAAGTTCATTCCTGCTGATTTTTACTTAGTTGGGTCTTAGCTAACTGAGTGAGAAAGATAAATCAAGCTACTTGCAGATTTTCCTAATGGTGCAAAGTTTGGCACCCTGAGGACTGTGGAAATGTCTATTACTACACTTGTAAAGAAGAGAAGTGGAACAAAACTGTGGGTGGTTAGATCCATATGAGTGATTTATTACCCTTGAATCAACTTAGTTATTTCCGGATAAACACTTAAGTGCCAAAGGTTTATGGTCATTTTCAGTTTAAGAAAAAAACAGAGATCATCTTAAAATATGAAACAGATCTATTACTTGGAGTAAACAAAAGTTTCTGAGTTTACCAGCAAACTTTGAAAACTTTGAGTTTATATGTATACATGTATAATTGAGCTTTATTTTAAAATGTCTTCTTTTTACCTTAGGAGATCATTTCAAGTCAATTTTTTTAAAAGACAAAAAAATGATGTTCAAAAACTTAAATTTTATTTTTGGATTTGACATCTGAGGCTAAATAAATTAAAAATTTAGTGGCATATAAGATATCATTTTCCTGCAAAATTTATCTTTGCTGTGGCAGTTTTTTTCTGTGTTCTTAGTTATTTTGTAGATAGCTTAATTTTTGTTCAAATACAAATTAGAATCAATTTTCTGGGGAAAAATAATCAGTATAGCTCCTGTTCTCCACAACAAAGAAAATACATTTGTAGACATATTCTGGAAATTTAAATCCCTCAATGCTCTTTTGAGCAAGTCCAAGGAGATTTGAAGACTGACATTTTGTACTTTGCTATTCCCGAGAGGCATATGAATGATCATCTTTACTGAGGTTTGTTCCCTTCCCTGCTGAATTAATATGCATTTTCGTTAACTAATCTTGAAACAACAGGAATAAAGTTTATCCAGGTCTTTTATACCTCAGAGAACAAAACAAATACTACAAATCTTTAGAGAGAAAGGATATACAAAAGGGCTTGAGGTGAATATTTCAAAGCAAATACTCTTTAAATGATGTGCAAATTATTTCAGCTCTCGAGCATGATTTATGAAAGGGGATTAGCCCACTGAAATAAGAACCAAGTTTAAACTGTTGGGTTTCAAAGTCAAAGATGAGAAGTGGTTACAAGAAAAGGAAGCAGAAAAGCAATGATAATTTAGAGGAGGGATTTGTTTTAGTTTTTCCCCTTAACTGACTCACCTTAAATTAAGTGTCATTGACTGCTGTTCTAAACTGTAGTAGAAAATATTGCATTCTCCTGTAATTTTTGATTGAGTGTAGTAATTAAGAAATGATACTGGAATAATTTGTATTTCTGCAATAAGTTTTCTATTTTCCTTTTAGAAATATAATATTAACTGTGTTAAATGATTAAGATTATTCAAGCTGGTAGGGATAACTTCTAAGAATCATGAGTCAGAGAACAGTTTTCTAAATTCCAAGTCACATCTATAATAACACAAAATAATACAGTCTAATATTCCAATAAGCTCTTCAAGTCATAGTTAAAAGCTTCTTCTAAGACTTATGAAATGATTGCTTTTATGTAATTGTAAAGATTATTAAGTGAGCTCACTTCTTATGATTCCATAATGATCTGCTGTTCTGGAAGGTAAAGGAAATGTTAATGATCCCACTCACATGTGATTAATATCTAATGCTTCTTGACTAAAATTCTGGATTTTGTTCAACGAAAGTGGCTTAAGCAAAAATTCTTTGGTTTCTCAGCCAAACTCTTATGTGGAATCAGTAATACCCAATTTAAAAACAAGTGATGTAATCTCAATAGCATACCCAGGTACTGGTTAGAAACAAACAAAAAAAAGATCATTCTTATATAAGCTTTTCTAAAGTAATAAAACTAAATAAGTCAAGCGAATCCAGGCACTACTAAAATTTTGAGACAACACTCAATCTGTCTCAATAAGTCTTATAAACTGTTTAAAAGACAGGACATTTAGGGGCAATTTAGTGAGAAAGATTCGTATTTAGAAAAGGATTATTTGTCCACTTCAGTTTTTGTTTCCTAGAATTGTTAGTGTGGGCTTAGAAAGATGATGCTTCAATTTAAAAATAGTTATCAGTTCGTCCCAGTGAGTGAAATCACATACTACTAGAAGGATTAATCAGATTTAATGTTGAGTCTATTTTTTAGTTTATGATAACTAAATTATGAGCCTACTTTTGTTTTCTTGGCAGTTTTTCCAAACAAGTTACTAATGTTCAAGATACCTGGCCTTGACTGCTTGGGTGGGCACAAAAATAAGTTTACTCTGTGTGTAAAGCTGCTGAGCATAACTCATTTTGAATTACGACATCAACTAGAAAAGGTCAATGAGAAATGAAGGCAAGAACCTCAGAACAACATAAGAACAAAAGATATTTAAGCAATGAAATACTATTATTTTGCATTTAGAGAAGAGAAATAGCAAAAAGAAGGCTGCATGTGAGATTCTACATTCCCAGGAGAGATAGGTGGAAAATAAAGGGTATATAACATGCCAGGTAGACTTTGTACATAAGTATATCCAGAGAATTAGTGGATTACTTTCAGCGAATTATGTGGAGCTTTGGTTTCTGCGTTCTTTGCTCGGGGAAGGGTAGTTTATTCTTGTTAACATTTTTTAAATCGTTGTTATTGTTGCTGTGTTCGGCTAGAGTTATTGATTTTTTGACATAGATAGCTCAGAGCTCATGACTAGTGTCAAGGGCAAAACGGACACTAAAAAGTATAACTCTTGGTTCTGTCTCAATTAGCTTCGACTATGCTTTGGAAGGAATTTATAAGATTAAATAAATATTCACCATACAAAATTATGCATTGTCATGGCATGGCCAATAAAATAACCATAAGCAGGATTACTTCACACATAAGCAAACTAGATTGCTCTTATACATAATTATGTCTTGTCAGGGTCTCAGAGGGCACTCTGGACTTCGAAATATGTACTCTGAAAAATTCTGTCATATATTAGGGTGACTCTCAAATTTTAAGGTACTAGGAGTCAACTATTAAAATGCAGCTCTCTTAGGAGGTTTGAGGTGGGTTTTGAGATTCTTCTGCATTTCTTAGTAAGTTCTCAGGTGATACTGTTGCTGCTGGTTTATGAATCATACTGTGAGTAGCAAGGATCTGGTAGGCTCCAAAATGAAAGCTATAGGATGTAAGGTCTGCTGAACTCCTTGGCATCCTAATGTTTTTTCCAAAACCACAGAAGCAACGGGTATTTGGAAACTGCCAAGAATCTTTCCAATACATGTCAAGAAAATCTATCAATATCCCCTCAGAAATTACTGGAATCTTTCCCATTCTCCATTCTCATTGCCAGATTTCAGCCTGCATCATATGCTGCTTGGCCCTCTGTAATAGTTTCTTCATTTATCTTGGTACCTTTGATCTTTCACTCTTTTTTGTTTGCTAGTTTTGCTACCTGTCTGACATTCTTCCCATTTTCACCAAAATTATTTCTCTTGATATCAGACTCTTGCCTGCATCTAAGTCCTTCACTAGACTCTTTTTTGTGGTATAAAGTCCAAATTTCTTAGCAAGATCAACTATTGTTCATTTATTTCTAACCTGATCTCCAACTGTTGCCGTAATTGTCTGTGCACTATAAACTCATCAATCGTTCGCTACTTTTTTAAGCACTTTATGTTCTAAGTTCTTTCTTTGCTACCCTAATATGTATCCATTTCCAGCTCCAATGTTCCTCTCTTCTCAATCTGAAAAACTCCCACATGAAGCTCCAGGTATCTTCTATTTCCTGTTACTGGCTGCTTTCTTTTTCTTTGTTCTTTCCCAGTATTCTCCACCTGTGTTCAAGGAATCACTTTCCAAAAACATTACCTATGCTTAAATCCTTGTTTCAGGGAATGTCTCTGGAGGAACCCAAACTAAAACTACCAACAAGCGTAAGTGTCTCACATTTCAAACTTTTGTTCATTCCTCATGCACAAAATGTGTATTTTTCTCCTTATTTCATTCATGCAGTCATTTATTGACTCACTCACTCACTCAGACATTTAATATTGAACACCACTGTTCCAGATTCTGTTCTAGGTAGTGAGTGTAAGAAGGAGTAATCATCAGTGGGGCATGGTTTCAGTGAATTACTAAAAACTTAGTCAGCTAGGACTACATCTCTCAGATATCAAGATCTCATTATTCAGATAGAGTCGACATGGCAGGCACCCAAGCATGCCTGTCAATAGTGTGCTTTGGTGGGGGCAGACAAGCATCTTTCAGTTTGCTTCTTGTAAGAAGCTCTACATTCTGCATCATATAGTTTTCATGTTTTTACTTTAATGAAAAAAATCTATGTGTTACTAGGTATTAGGCTTGACCCTAATATATGCATAAGTGTGTATAGATGTACACGTACACATGTATGGATTTAATTTTAATGAAATTAAACACATTTTTCCTGCTTTTAATTGAAATTACATGCTGTCAAAATCGTACCATTATGTTATTTTATATTTTATGTGAGAATATAAAGGCAACTGATTCTTGGCGAAGTTTAACCTCTGATTACTATGATGCAAAGTTACATTCAGGAATAACTATTTATTTATTTATTATTTAATACATTCCTCATAAGACCCAGAATTCCTTCAGGAAACTAAGTAAATGAATATATGAATGCCCCTAGTCAAGATAATAAAGATGCTATTAAAAAATTAAGGCTTTGGTAAAATATGCATTTTTAACCTGAGTTTTTCCCGCTGGTTAAATAGATGACAAAGGTACATTCCTGTAAAATATCTAAATAGAAAATGATATAATAATAGACAAACAATCCATTATTATTTTACTTAGGGTAAATCTATTTGGGAATAATAACATCTAATCTTTATATTACACTCTAAGTCTACAAAGTTCTTGGTTATATTTTAGATTTAGTTTATACATTGTCCTTAAATTTAATATGCACATTTCTAACTTGTATTTTTCAATTTTTATAAAAATATCCATTATATTAATATGCAAAGCTAATTTCAGGAAACAAGTGACTTGCTTAAATCATTTTCTTTTTCCCTCTCCTTACCTTCTACCTGTGCACATTTTATAGGTAGATTACTGTAGAGATAAGCACTGTATTCAAGTATTCTGAATCTCAGACCAAGTTTCTATACAATTTCATAT
Organism: Solenodon paradoxus; assembly: GCA_004363575.1. Classification (NCBI taxonomy): domain Eukaryota; kingdom Metazoa; phylum Chordata; class Mammalia; order Eulipotyphla; family Solenodontidae; genus Solenodon; species Solenodon paradoxus. The sequence goes on along the minus strand of RJWH01000109.1, from coordinate 641,322 downwards.
GACCACTGAGGAGGGTGCATCAAACACTATATATTAAGCTAGATTTTTACAAATAATCTTGAATTCAAGAAAATTATTTTCAGTCTTCTATATTACTAAAAGTTTTTTTTTGTACATTACATCTACCTAAAATACATTTGAAAATACTGTCAGAGTGCATAGAATAATTTCAAGATTAAGTACAGACAAGAGTAGTTCTCTCAATAAAACAGATGGTTCGAATGCCAGATAAATATTTCCATAGGATAAAAGTGTTGAGAGGAAAATATATTTAAGCAAAAAGACTAGGATTTTCCCTTAGCTCACCTCCAAAATATTAGTCATTTTTATCCTCATTGTATAATAAAGCACTTTTTTGTATATAATTTTGCTAGGCACAGTGCATGTGACCAGCTTAAAATATACCATTATTTTGAAATGTTTACATTCTGACAGAAAATTAAGAAATAAATATAAATAGTGATCTTAAAATATCAAACTTATACAAATAGTTGGGAAGATAAAATAATACTGTTCTTCAAACAAGTTTCTGGAATTCCATCTTCATTTTTAGAACAGAATGACAAGCATGCTCTAGTGGTCACCTGAATACTCTCATTCATTTATTTACTAATTTAACACTGCATATTTCTGAGTACTCTCAAATATTATCAAATCACTCCACTAGTTGCAGATATAAAGATACATTAGACAGAATTCTTTCTAGCCGGGCAGTCTAGCACGTAGATAAATAGACAACCATAATTAGTTTGCTGCAACATACTTTGGCAATTGCAATGATAGCTATGTACTGAATGTTACAAGAAAGCTGAGGATCACTTAAACACTAATATGGGAGAGTTTTCTGGAGGAGGTGTGGCCTGAGCAGGGTCTTTAAGGTTGTTAATGCAGAGAGAAGATCTTGACTTAGATAAAAGTGAGCACAGACATGTATCAGGAATTATAAGCACCATTTCCTTGGACCGTAAAGCATGGGTCAAGGAGTGGTGGGAAGAAAACTGGAGAAGGGAACAGAGGTCGTTAAGAGATTTCTGTTGAGGAATTTGGACTTAAGCCATTCCATTGTTGTAATTTGATTAGAAATTGTTTTTAACCTTTGACTTCAATTTTGGAGGACAACATCTCTGATGGAACAATCCTAATCCTATATTTTCTGCTTGGCTATTGAATTTTCTATTGTTCTCCATTTGTTTAAGTTCATTCATTAAGTATAGAAAAAGGGTATATTTATTTGATTAGGGAAATTGAGTATCAGGAGTGTTTGGCTTCAGATTTCAAATAAATAATCAAATAAAGATGAATTGGCAGACTGATTTACCTTTCCAAAGTCATCCATGAGTCATTTCTTGAAGGAAGCTGAGAGTCTTAATGTTATAGATCAAACTTTAATTGAATTTGAATCTGAATAGAAACAGCTGGAATTTTTTAATACATCTTATGCTTTTGAGTTAAAGCAATACCAATTCTCCTTACATAGATTTGGACATTACTATGAGAGATAAGAAATAAACTTATTTTCCAAGAAAATTTTGTAGATTAAATATGTTTATAGTTAGCTTTTTCTCTAAGCATACCACTAGTCATATTTGAGATAACCAAATAATTACATTAAAAAGAAACACTTTCTTTTAGGATTTTGAAGAAAAGTATCATTCTTATTATATCTTAGAAGCAAAAGGTAGACCAAATAAATTCTATAATCAGAAAGATGTCATCATTTGGATTCAAAGGAATGTTTTTCTCTGCACCGTTATTCACTGTAAAAATGCCTGAAGTATTATGTTTCACTAAGAGATTTTAAACTTTATATGACGATAGTGAACAAATACATGCCTAACTTTATAAGAAAAGGCTAATATATGTCCATTTTAGCATCAGGGAATTAGCGAGACAAAATTTTCAACGGAGAACAAAGAGCATCTTTTTTTCCTATTGTTTATAATGATAGTACTGTATTCATGTTAAGGATATATTGCTGGAGAATGAGAGCAAAGTCTTCTGGATTTACCTTTTATTGAAAGAAAGATGCCATTTGACCTAATGAAATCAGAAATTGATTCAATACAGTTCATCTAAGGGGAAACATGGTCACAGAGTTCCTGTCAGGGTCATGCGGAGATGGGGTGATCTAGTGTTTGAGTGCTGATAGGGTTAGATAGACTTTCAAAGTAGCTGATGTTTCAAAATACATGACGATTGACACTCACAGGTCAGAGGACAAGATCAACTCCTTAGATGGAGAAGAACAGATTCATCAGATCATTATTTGCTCAGCTTATAACTAAGTCCTCTTATTAAATGATTCACGAAGAACTGAATATTTTGAAGAAATTGCTAACTGTGGGTCTCAGGAAAGTTTGAATTGCTGCAAACTCTCCTGAGAACACATATGAGACCCATTGCTACATCATGCAGCCCTCTGTGAAGCCTGGAACCCTCACAAATAATGCTGTTTTGACAGAGTATTTCATATGACTGATTATCACATGCATGTCTAATCTTTACTGACTTTTTTTCTCTCATAATGTTTAAATCCTCCAGCCTTAACATAAATTTCATTTAAAACTTTTCTTTATCAACTGAAATATTTTGGAATGAATTTTCATAGCCTGTGGAAAATAATCAGGAAAATAATTGACATTCACTGCTCCTTAGATAATGTATAATAGATATAGCAAAACAAGTTTCTATAGTCATAGTTTAGTTCAAGAGTTGATTTTTCTCAGGTGAGATACTGAATGAAATGGACTAGGATTGTAATGCTGACTTTAGAAGAAAAAAAAAGACTAAGATGATTGACCTTCTTACCCAAATTGAAAACTTTTATCCCCTTGAAAGCACAATAGCCTAGAATATTCTGCACAAATAGTGTGACTTTTGTTGTTTTCAGGTAAGATCTTTTCTATTCTTCTGAGTGAGATACAATTTATTGTTTTTAATATTGCTTTGATCTTCTTGGCAGATGGTTTATTCATCTTATTATTTTCATGTACTGGCAAGAATAGGCAATTTTACAAAAATTTCTTAAGAAAAAGAAACTTTAAAATATGTATTTATATGAAATTCCAAAACAGGCTTCACAATATGTGTTTTAAACAATTGCTAATTACATATTTATCCAAGAAACTAGTATGACTTTTCCATTTTGGGTGATGATAAGTATCTTACAAATTTTCTTAATTACATAGTTTTCAGAAATGTCACAATGGTCACAAGAAAAAAAATATATTAGCTTTTAGGGAAACAGTAAAACAGTGAGTTATCAATGTTTTGTATTTAAAGAGGTCTCAATGTAAGTCATATGGAGAAAATTCAATCTTTAGAAGTTTTTAAGTCACAATTAGCAGATAAGTATTTTTATTGAATTATGAACCTGAATGAAGCCTGATTATGTGTGTACCATTTTTTAATTGTAAAAATTTTCAAGCATACAGAAAACAATAGTATCGTGGTCACGCTTATAGATATGATCTACATTCGTCAAAAGTTAGTACTCTGAACAATGGTGAATTTCATCTGTCTATTATACACATTTCTTATAAAGAACATCTGCCCATGATGCAAAAACTTCCTCCTTAGACTTCCATTTTTTTCCTTTTAGTACTATTTTTCTGCTTTGGATACTCCATATTGCCTCCAATGGAAATTTTCAGGGTCCAGGAAACTCCTAGTCAAAGACATTCTGTGAATTCTGAATGTTTTGATGGAATTTGTGCCAAAAATAGGGAGGAGAAAAAGGGAAAAGAGATGAACAGCAATGTTGCTGAGAAGATTTAGCTCCCAGGTCCGGAGGTGAAAGAAACACCGAATGAGTGCGTCTCCCCAAAAAATTCTGAATGACTGTATAAAGTTCAAGTTTGCTTTTGTGGACTGGTACATGATATCCTTATGAAAACATGCTGAGGTCTAAGCACACCATTTCACAATTAGATTTTCAGAACATAGCATACTTACAATTGTAGATGGTCAGTATTACAATTATTTAGATTAGTATAAAAATTAACAGCTTTCCCTATCAAACTTGTTTTCACTTGATCATGCTAACTTTGTAAACAAAATTTTAAACAAAGGTTCATGAGCATTTTCATTTTCTACATTATATAAACATCCCAGCCCTATTTTTCCATTCTATCTTTATCCTTGTAGCCTTGTGCATGCACCCTTATTAAGTCACTAAGAGGCTATGCAATTGTGAAAACTACATCCAAATCTTTTTGGATTTTGCACAGAATATTTTTGTTTTTGTGGTAATTTAATAAAAGATAGATAAAAAGAATCCATTTCCCTTTAGTTTGCCTACCTTTTGATTTTATTCTTCTAACTCATTCATTTTGGGGTGCTAAGATATAGTTCTAAAAGTGTCAGTTTTACATAAATGTCATCCAAGTTCTTCATGCATTTTAGTAATTGATATGAGACATATTATTATTAACACAAAACCTAAATGCTGTTTTTTTTTCAATTTGAGAGCACAGATAAGTTTCATAAAGAATTTTAGTTACTTTTAGTTATATCTGTTAATGAAACACAATACATGAATGAATACAGTAGAACAATGTCTAAGAGAATAGTGGAATATCTAGTTGCTGAATCCTTCCCATCACATGGAAATTCTTAATGACATACTCTTCTGGGCATGAAAGAATTGAGACTATCTCTTAGCGAACTTCTAGTATTTCCTGGTGTGCTGCTTCGAAGAATGCCCTGGCTGCCATTTTCACCCGGGGAGTCACCAGGGGTAAGTCCAGCTACTTATATTTAAATTTTGCAGCTATGACTCCCATATCCAATCTGGCTACATTTCTCTATTTTGTCTACACTCAGGGAATAGGATTTCAAGTGTATATACCCTCCTCCATTCTTCCATTAGACACCACCCTTGGCTTGTGCCCTATTTTGGTGACATATGCTTGGGGACATAGAGGATAATAATAAGAGCTCCTACTTATTGAGTGCCTGCTGTGAGCTAAGTATTTACATATCTAATTTCAAATTGTCACATGATACTGCAAGGATAGTAGTAGGCCCATTTTTACAGATCAAAATAGTAAGATCAGAAGCTTAAGAAATCTCTCTAAGTTTATTTGAAGCAGGATTTATAACTGAGCCTTTTCTCTTTGCCATCAGTAGATGACACTTCTCTTTCCTTAGAAAAACATGTTAGTCTCTTCATTTGACTCACCACTTTCCATACCAGCCCTCCCTGGAGAGCTGCTCTCTTACTCTCCTCCCATGCTGGTGTCTAGAATTTCCCACAGTGATTTGGCCCTTACATTGAATTTTCTAGCTTCTTGTCTGTTAGACTCAACTGATAAATTAAAATATCTGATAAGTACTTAATAGTGTTGGCAGGTATTGTATTTTTAAAATGAAAGTATATTTAAACACATAATTTTCTGAATTCACTTGTTGAGAGTATATACTTGTTTCCCATGTTACCCTGAAAAGTTGGACAATAAAATGACCACCTGTTAGCTACTAATGATGTTCACATGCTTTTAAAAAAGTAATTCTGGCTTTATCTGTCTTCAATCTTGGCGACAAAACTCGTGGGAACATCAAGGGCACAGGAAGCCAAAGGCAGCAAACTGACAATAAAGTTTGTGCTTAGACTACTAATAAGGAAGGAGATACTGTGAATCTCTGATTTCACATAATTATTCAATCTCAAGAGGATGACATAAAACTGAATTCATGTTTAAAACCCTAAGGTCGGGTGTTCAAATCAAGGATTGAGATCAGAGGAGTTTTACACAACATATTTGCTACATGAAAAAATATTTTAAAATGCATCAAATGTAAAATATGCCAATCACTATTTCAAAGGTACAGTCTAATTTAATAGTGTGTGGGTGGGTCAATCATTATGCCTTTCAATGAAAATTAATACATGATTAGTGAATGAACTTAATTCAAAGTAATAGACTAGGCTATGAATCATATTATTTCAAAAATATACACTAGTCTTAAAAAAGGTTACAATGATAAATAGCTACCAACATACAGAAAAGAAGAATTTTCTAAAATTTGGACAAACTCTAAGGATTAAATGTCTCTGATTTTAATAGAGAAATCAAAGTTCAAAGATAACGTTTTGTTTTAATTCTTTTGCTAATGTGCTTCTGAGTCCCTATTTAAGCTTACTTATTTCTACACAACTCAGTTTGAATGCAGTATTTCCATCCAAGTCCAAAGCTAATATAAACTATGTTTATCATTATTTTTTTCTTCTCTATAATGTAATAGCTAAAAGAACAGGCTCTAAACTCCAATTATTTGTGTTTAAAACTTGTCTTCACAACTTGTCTTTGTACTTCATTCTCTGTTCCTCAATTTATGCATCTACAAAATAGAGCTGATAATAGTACCCATGTCATTTTGTTACTGGGAGAATTAAATAAATCAGTGAAAGACAAGCATTTAGAACAATGCCTAGTGAACGATAAGACCTCAGTATCGTTATCATAACTATAGCTAGTTATCGTTTTTTAACTTCAAAGTAAAGGTGAGTATTGGGTCATTATAGATGAGGCACATATTGAAATGAGAAGAATAAATCACATGTGTCTTCCCTCAATTTATGCAGAATTGAAATTAAGTCCAAAGTAAACAAATAATTATTTTTGCCAATTAAAATTTATTCTATAAAGGAGTAACTGGGATTCTATATGTAGGAAATATCCTCCCAGTATTATCCTGAACATTTCAAATGACTACTGATAAATACAGAATCCGTTTACCTTAATGTTTCTCAAACACCTTTATAAATCTTTATTTTCTTCCCATCTTTAAGCTTCAGAAACATGTCAAGGTCTCCTCCAATCATCAATTATAACTGAGATTCTTTATCTACTGATCACTGACTCATATATACTTCTACATCTGCTCTAAAATGTTTATATAGTTATTATTATCAATATACATACAACTAAATACTAATTATATAATTTTATCCTATGTTTTATCCTATTTGAAGTAAAGGGGAAAATGACTAGGATTTAAAGAGAAATTTTCAAATGAGATGACTCCAAATTTCACCAATGTATGGAAACATCTTTTTAATGGCATTGCTAACTTTCCACAAATAATTTACAAAGCACCATGTGGTTAAAGATATCAATAATGATCAGTTCACATTTCAATGTAACACAACTGACCAGTTAAACATGAATAGAGCAGTTAAAATTATTCTGTGGTTCTTTGAATAATGACCTAATTTTGAAAGAATACTTCTATTTTAATTTGTCATGCTATTTCTAGACATATATATATATATGCACACATGTATATATGTCTATAGATAACTTCCCTCTTGCCATGTATATATATATATTTGTCATTTATCTATCACCTATCTCTCTTTTCTATTGCACACGCACACATATATAGTCAACTAGTAAATGTATATATGCCTGTGTTTAGAGTCTGTTAGTAGCCCTTCTCAATTTATTAAATGCTCCTCAAGTGAATTTAAAAAAAATAAAATAGAATATTCCTCAAAACATTGAAAATAAAAATCTCATATGATTCTGTTATTCCACTTGTAGGTATTTACTTTACTCTCTAAATGGTAATTTACTGAGATAGATATACCCTAATGTTTATTGCACAATTATTTACAATACCTGATATCTGGAAACAACTTGACAATAGGTACATGGATATAAGATGATGCGATGGAATATATATAAATGGAATACTCAACTATTAAAAGTATGAAATGCCGCAATTTGCAACAACATGGATGGACGGAGAGGGAATTATGCTTATGGTTAATGAGGTAAATCAAAAGGAGAACGACAAACATCATATGGTTCTATTCATGTTGTATGTAGAGAAATCAAATAAACAAATGAACCAAATCAATAAAAAGTCTTTAATTTATAAAATCAAATATGTGACTACCAGAAGGAAAGTGGCAGAAGAAGTAAAAAAATCAAGTAAAAAGGTTTAATTTCCTTATGAAAGAATTAAACTGGTGGTAAACAATATATTATAGGCAGAAGTTAGTTTACGGTTATGCACACCTTGAATTTATATAACATTACAAGGCAATATTCAATAAATTAAAAAATTGAAAATCAGGATGTAATTACATTGACATTTGTTCAAAAAGACATGACAGAAAAAATTGGTGATTTGCAAGATTAGAGTAGCTAGGTGGATGACCCAGTAGATATAATTTTTGAGACTTCTGGAAAATTGCTTTTTTCTAATTTCTGAGATGTCTACTTTTTCTTTCAGGAAGTTGGACTCATAACTAAGTCTGTGAATTTGGTGACACATTTTAATAACTTCTTTTTATTAAGAAAGAAGCAGGTTGGAAATGCTTAAGCGATTTCCTCAAGATGACTGTATGAGTTGTAAAACTGGTCCTTTTTACTCCAAATTCATATTTTTTAGAATATACCTTGGAGAATGTTTAATTCACATGGCACATTTCTAAATCTTTCTGATGATCTGAAAGTGTAGAAAGTTTCATAATCTGTTGGTTTAAGTTGAGTCAACTGTGGTGGTCACTCATAGATCTTTTAATGTATGGAAATTAAATAGTCAGCATACCAAGGTTTAGAGATGCTTGACATTTCCCACTCCTAAAATCAATCACCAATCTGAACACCATGACTATTACTCAGAGATTCAGAGGTTTGCTGTAAGCAGAGACCATGACCTTGGAACAATTATTTTCTCAAAAGGCATTACCAACAATGACATGAGCAAAGTGCCCAGATTGCCCTCCAGTGCATGAATCCCTGACCAGGAAATGGCTAGGAATCATCCACAAATAGCATGAGTTTGGCTCAAATCTCATTTCAATACATTTATATTTCATAAGCACTGTATTTAGACAAAGTTAAAATGAGCAAGTAAAAAAAAAAAAACTTACTTAAAGATTTTCTGTGCTCTGGTTTCTGTTCTTTCATATCACTATCATAGTGACTTAGCAATTCAGTGCTGGAGGATCTCTGAATTTTGAATAATTCCAGGTTTCTTGATGGACTGCTGGGAACCTTTGGCTGGAAATAACAATGATACTAAATAACTTTGCAAGGATGAGCGCATTCACCAAATAGTTTTGTGATCTATTTTTATACTGATTTTAAAGGGAAGTTTGAAATAAGATGATTATTTTGAAATAGGGCCTCTGCATTCAGCTCTGTATTCAAATTTTATAATAGATTTTTATACATATGGTGCTTACTAAATGCTTTGCATAACCACAAGCACTTTAAATGCATTAACACATTCATCACAGAAATCCTGTGAGGTTGGTAATATTATTCTCCAGACAAAGAAATGGAAGCCAAAGGAGAGAATTTGCTAAGGCCATAACCAGCAGATAATAGAACCAGGATTTAAACTCAGGTAATTTGGCTGCAAAGTCATCATTTTTTAATGACAACAAAAATCTGTGTATATGTATGAAACTTTACATGTGATAAGAGGACTATATTGATGATAGGAAAATAATCAGTTATTCATTTTTAAAAGTTTTATTTTGAAAACAATACAATGGAAGACTACAATTAAATGATAACAGAATCACATAGAACATTCTGTGTTTTCCTGTTGTATGCCTTGTTAAAAATTCTTGGGAATAGTCATTCTCCCTCAAAATATTTCACAAATATTAGAGCCCTAAAATTAAATATTTGATCTACAATCAGTATAAAAAGAGTAAGTTTAAATAATTTGCCATTTTTTAAAAAAACAAACCCAAAATGTGAGGTAAGGCAATTTCATGAAGTTACAGATAGGCAGTTTTCATGAAAAGAAAAATCCAGTTTAGTTGAAAAAACAATAAAAATCACACAAAGCTTTATTACTTACTGTCATAACAATGAGTGTGGGATTAAATACATGGATATTCATTTTCAAGAATATGTATTACAGACTACATTAACTGAAAATGTGAAAATTCAGTAGTTATTATAAACTGTGTGCTTTTTACAACCTTTGTAAATTAATGTTTATGTTATTCCAGGAAAAAGAAACGAACACACTGTGTTTTTGAAAGAGAAAAATCAAATGGCATTTAGTTTCACAAATCTTGTCCTCTGAAAAGGGTTTTAGTCGATTCTATTTAAACTTAAAATAATATCTCAGTCCATAGGATCCATTTAAGCATGTGTATGATATGCCTAAGCAACAAGACTTAAATGACCACATTTTAATTAATAAAGGTAACAGCCAAAACAAATACATACCAATCTGTCAATTGTATTTTTGATAGCATGGAACCAATCCAATATGATAAAGTCAATATCTGACTGTAGGAGGAACTCATTTCCTGACACTGTTGTGATCTGAAAAAAAAAAAAAAAGATAAGCAAACCATATAAAATAGTTCTCTTAATAACATAATATCCTCTTCAAAAAAGATAGAATATATCCTTTTTTAAAGCCCACTTAAATGCACTGATATTTTCTTGTATTCCAGTAATTGTCTTTCTGGGAATTGAGAGACTAGGATTATTTTGAACTATTCTCTATGAATTGTTTTTCATGTCATAACAAATAGATCATTGTTTTCATAATAGAATGATTAACTCAGAGTAGGACTAAAGTTGAATTACTGAAACTCAAGGAGAAGTCAGTCAGGAAGTTCAGAATAATTCAGTCAGTACCCACTTTAAATCAGAACCTCAGAAAAATGCAAGCGGGTGTGTCAGAATTCATCGTGTACTTTTGGCTCTTTCGTGTTGGTCTTTTCAAATCTATTAGTATCTCTATTTTTGATTTCCTTTTATGGAGGACTCTAAAGCAGATTATTTACCAAAGAAGCTAATGCAGATTTTTCCAAAAGGACGTAAAAAATAATAGCATTTTACTATTTCTACTTTCCTATCACACAGATCTATTGGAAAGTAATAAAGGCACAATTTCCCCAACAAAGGGAATATTAGAATAAAAGTTAATTTACGTATTTGAACTTCTTATGAAGAATCTTTATCAAATGAACATCTCGGTTCCAGACTCTCAGGGCTGTTAAGTAGTTGGCAACAGTTTACATGTAACTATGTTTTTTTTTGTTTTTTATTGCATTGAATCTTTTTCTCTGCACAGAATTGTGAGAGCAGATGTGACCCTATAGAAAAAGAGCAATGCACTTGATTTCACACATAAAGGGCTACTTAGAGAAGAATTTGATTAGAGTAGGTGTGGACATGGCTTTTGTATTAGGCTATCAATCTGAACTGTGAAGATTTTCCCTTTGTATTATTGACTTTTTGTTTCAACAGGAAGATGAACATTTGCCAACTACATGTCACACACCAAGCAGGGCTTCAGAGTTTTAGAGGAACTACATTTCAAAGCACTCAATCAGGAGTGAGTCACATCTTCTCAGTCTTACTTGCCCTAAATAGGTGGCGAATGCTGAAATGTGGCACAGATTCAGAGAATTACAAGTCATGCTCCGGGATGTCTCTATAATTCGGTAGTTAAGGTAACGATTATTACCCCAAATAGCTCACTCTGAATATTTCAATGATTCTTATGGCAACAACGATCCTAGAGTTTTAAAGAAATCTTTAGTTACACACACACATATATATTCACTTGTCATTTATTTTTGGGTAAATGATATAGAGATGTAACATCACTTAGTATTGCAATACAAACATTCTTGAGTGAGAGAGATTAAATTCTTTACGATTTTAAGGAAAACTATCTAAAGATTAAAAAAAAAGAGGAATTTAATTACTCATACAAGAATTTGACAGATTACCAGGACCAAGCACTCATTTTTAAAATAAAATTTCATGTAAGATTTTAGATGTCTCAAAAAAGTCTCAGAACAGTCCTTTTTCATGTATCCATTACACGACAGTTAGGCTACTGTTTGCTTAATTATCTGAAAGCCCTCGCAATGTTCTTTACTCACAGAAAATTCCACATATTTACTCTATAAAGCGTTGCCACAAAAATAGTCATCTAAAAATATAAGGTCAGTTTTCACTGACCCAAGAAAACTGATAATGTCCTTGACCTCTGCCTTCATCCTAATCTAAATTTAAGTATTTTGATTATGAATGTGTTAGATCATGTCACAATTTGTTCACATACACAAATAAAAATGAATTAGCCCAATCACAATGCAAAATCTATTTGCCTCTCATTACAAATAAATCATTATTAAAATTTTTAGCAAGGAACATTTTCAAAGTAAAAGAAACAAACACAATTAGATTTACTATATTCTGAGGGCTTTTTTTGTAAGAACCAACATAGCACAGTTTTTAGTCTAGCAAATTCAAGCTGTGATAAAATATAAGCACTTCAGCAGTGCATTTGCATTTTGGGTGCATGCTCTGCAATGTAAAGGGGATCTTTTACTGCTAACACCACCAAAAGCAAAATGTATTTTTAAAGTTTCTTTGTTCAAATATATTTCTGCATTAATCGTACATAATCAGTGATTTATGAATTCATTTTGGGAAACTGGATGGAGAAAACTATATGAATACAATTCATTCAAAACATACTATCTGAGAGATACAGTTCCCATCCTTTCCGCTGTCTTCCCACTAATCTTTTGAGTTACTAGGCTGTCTGGAGAAGTCTGCTACTGCTCTCTACAGTTTAAATGCATCACTTCTTAATTACAGTCAGTAATTGACTTTGTTTTGCTCCATTCCAGTCACTCACAGAGGCAGTTTCAAAGTTTTTGACTGGTAAAGCCCATATAATTCAGTTTTCTCAATACACATTTTTTTACATTCCTTTTGGTTTTCTGATAAATCATTTGCTGAATTATATTAGCACTTTGAACAAACTGAATTTTCCACACTTGGGGGAAAGAAAAAGGTACCAGTAAAGAATCTTAGCTTTGAGTAAACCTTTGAACAACTCATGATGATAATCTGATGTGATGTAGAACTAATAACAGACATAACACATTTGATATTAGGCCATGCTAATGTATTCTTTCTATAGTATATGTAGGCATGTGACAGTTAGATGCTAAGGCAAGGAAAATGATGAAGAACTTAAAGCATGGTGGGTTTCCAGGCAAGAAGCGCTGGTCTCCATTTTGCTTAAGAACCTTCTTTAGAAAAATGTCTCTAGAAATTACTCTCTCCGTGAAGTCATATTTTAAAGGCATATAGCCTGATCCCAAAGCAGTCTTAATGAAATGTGCTAGTGCTGTCAATAATAGATATACTTAATTACTTGTCTGGGGAAATTTGTCTCAATATTTTTGCACTAAATAGTCATCTGATTTCTTGCTGGTAACCAATTCATGCCTGGGAAATTATGTAAACATATCCAAAGAACAACATGCAGTATATAAACATCAGTTAAGGCTTTTTGGTATTAACACAAGAATAATTTTCCCTGGTGTTAGGAACTACGGTCTGTATCTTTGTGGTCCCTCTGAAGAGGGAGGCAGGTATCATCTCCACTGATATAGGAGAGAAGTAATCTGTTTTTTTTTTAGGTTTTATTTAAAGAAAGTTTTGTTGTGCTAATTTAAAACTGCTTAAAGGGGTTTTTACAAGTTGTGTTTATATTTATATAAGTATTGCCATTTTGACTGTTGTCAATTAAGTATCACATTTGTCGTACATTCTGGTGATCATTCCTGCATTAGATTTTAATTTAAAGGAGAAGTTAATATATAGAATGCCTTCAAACTATTAAAATTTCCATGCTTTGGTTAACCAGAATAGAAACAAACACTTTCTAGAGCTTCACTTTTTTGCCCTGATTATAAAAATAGCTGTATTCATTGTGGAGAATTTGGAAAAGATCAAGATGATGAAAAATCAAATTAAGACTATTCATAGCTCCGTAGAGATATCCATCACAGATATTTTTCATTTAGTTGTTGCTAGTACTTCATTGAAAAAAATTAAATGCATATGATAATTTATTGATAGATAATTTTGTTATTCAGAAATACTTCATCAGCAGAACACATTTAATGGCTCAATGCTGTGTTACCTCTATTCCAGGTGACCTCAAATGCATATTAAGAGACTAGTAATGAGTAACATGCCTTTCTTTATTTGATAGTATCACACTTCTGATTGAAGAATAAGCCACACAAATAATTTTTTGTTCAAGAGTCTAAGAAGATGTATTTCTGACTGAGTATGCCCATAAGCACCAACAAGAAATGATTAAGTATCCATTTAAGTTCAAGGCACATTACTAAAAGCTAGGGATACACAACCCCCACTCACAACAACTCACAATCTGTTTGTATAAATAGGACATATGCGTATAAAGATAAATAACAATAGAAAATGGCTTATACTAAGTCCCAATGTGAATGGCACAGACAATTCTAATGTCAAGATTTAAGAGGAGGGAGTAATTACTGCAGATACATTTACATCATGCAATTATGTATAAACTCTTGGTCATGATACTTAGTCTTTAAAGGTTGGTTGCATCAGAACTTTAATATATTAAGAATATGAATACTACCATTTGATATGTGAAGTGATATCAGCGTTAATGATCTCAAAGCACATAATAAACATTCTTCAAATGCAACTTCACTCCACCATCATAAAGTAATTTTGCCAATGAAGAAAATAAAGCAAATGAGGAAAATGAGAATGCCATTCTATCAAATTGGCATCATTTTAAAGGATAGAATGAAGAAATTACAAAGATCTTGACTTCTAGTTCACTAGTCTTCAGCAAACATCATTGCAGTCAAGGATTCTGCGCATGCAGAAAAAGGGTCGTGATGATCTGATCTCAGTTGTGAGATGTGGAATATAAATCTTAGACAGAAGCTTGTTGTTCTTTTGTCATTATTCTAAAAACAGTGCACTTTTAAAGATTACTCATTATCCTTACTCAAATGTATTCCTTTTTACTTAAAAACAACTAATACCTTGCAATGAAAAACGTGTAAAGCATAATTGGTTCATCAAAAAAAGAAAAAAACCCCTTCAGATCCTAGAAATGACTAAACATTTTCAAGTGATTATTTTCACATTTTGCTTAGGATCAATCTTTAAGCATTTATTCCATCATAATGAAAATTAACCATATATATGTATATGTATATATATATATATATATACACACACACACACACATTTTGGACTTCATGAGAAAGTTATATTTGCATTAAATCAAGAATATATGAAAAGTTATCAAAATATAATATATTTATTTGAAGTGACTATGGATTATTTTTGTGATATCATGATTGGCCATATATTTATTGAATTATAACAGCAGAAAATATAGATATGCATTTTAACTAGATAATAGAGTGCTAGCCAGGCCTAAAAATGAAGCAAGAATGCTATACAAAAATCCTTTAAATTCACGTTTTTTTCATCTTGCATCATACCTAAGATTTGATATAGTTGATCAGATGAAGGTTGTCATTGTTATACTGGTAGTTAAATTGCTTGTTCTCAAAAGTGTTTTTGACCACCAAAGAAATTACATGATCAAACTGCATGGGGGGTCTCAAAGTAACTCCTAACATTTTTCTTGACATATTGAGAGAAAAATTAATATAAAACTAAGGGTAAAATATCAGAAATAAAAGATCTTCAATTTGTCTTTCCAAAAATGCTGCTTGTTAAAACATTTTGTGAGAAAGTATCTGTCTTGTGTTCTCAATGTTGCTAGATGTTAAGTAAATATATGCTGATTATAAAAAAAAATGTTGCTTTGGCAACTCTCTTATTAAAATGCATTTGTAACCCTCATCTGTCATGAAAGTTTTGAAAACTTTGTTTACTTTGGATGGCAGCCTTATCCAGGGTTACACTAGCAAACAATGATAGCAGTCTTCAGAAGTTATGTGAGGAACAAGCCACCGGGGATTCATTTTTGTTTTAATTGGCACACACAAACACTTTTCTGGTCTGTCAAGAAGATCAAGCTAATATGCATGGAGGGTGTTATATTCTCAGCTTTGGGGAGTAGTAAAGCTCCCTTTATTTAAGTAATTTAAATGATAGACTGCAAAAACTTTGCAAGTCAGAAAAATGTTTTATACTTTCTTAGGGAATATTTGTTTTAAGCAACGGAAAATGTCCTATGTATCTAAAGATGTTGAACCTTATGTTGTAATTACCCTGTTTCTTCTGACTCTGTGAAATGTTCTTAAGTCCACATGCTACTAAATAAGCCTGGCCACCAATGGGTCCTGTATTTCCACAACTCCCTCTGTGTTAACAAACGTACATTCATTAGTTTCCAGATGTTTATTGGATATGTTTTCAATGTGCTTGGGGTTGATTGATTTGCATGTACATTTATTGGAACCCTCAGTGGTATCATCATATCAAAATAACTTGCCCATGTAAGCAATTTCTTATTTAATGGAAAGTAAGCAAATGTTGGACTACATATACGATAGATCTCAAGTGCATTCCGAAATCTAAGGTTTAAGGGCCAACCTTTCAAAAAAACAGTGATTTTTTTTTTAATTGAAATTGAGCTGTACCTTTGACACCCAAATAATTTGGTCCCTGCAATTTTTGCAACACAGCTTTGTTCTGCATAATAAAATTGGTCCTGTAATGAACATTCACACCCCATATCAATTGCCCACTCTGCCTTTCCTTTTATCAACGAAATATCCATACTCAAAACGCATTTCAAACAAAAATTTGTGTTCATTCTTTTAACTGCTGCAAAATATGTTAAGTAATGAGAAACAGTCTTCTCAATATTCATGAAAGAATACTATCCAAGCAATTAGTAGATAGTTTAGCAGTTTCCACAGTTTTACAGTCAGCTATACCAAAACTTTTGCCTGTGGTGCTCATATGAAAAACGACTGAAAAAGTGACTAGCTGAAGCAGTTGGTGTATAAAAATATCAACTTAGAGTTTTATTGCTGTTAATGCTAATTTTTAGACTTAGGGAGAGTAGTTGTCTCCAGATAAAGGAATCATCCTAATTGTCATGTTCTACTTCTAACTACCACTCGATCACTCTCTGTCAACCACAGATCAGCTTTTAGCCTGAATTCCGGTCCTTGTACAAAATTTCTCATCTAATCACATGGCATTTGGGAATCTGTTTCCCAAACTATTTTCGAATTGGAATAATTTTTTAATCAATTCTGTCATTTAAATAACAACATTTAAATAATTACTTAAATAGCAATTCTTAATTTAAAAAAATAACAAATACAAAAATATGTCATAAACACAAAATCTCTCCCCAAGCTAAATGGAATTGTCAAGCCTTCTCTACTTTTTTGACCCATGGATAAACATTTTGAGTTTTCATATTTAAATGAAATATTATGAATATTGATATGATTTCGTTTAACATTCATCTATCTGTATTACCATTCTCTCCTACATACAATTAATAACACAATATTTTGGTTTCTCAACCATCTCATCCATGTTTTCTTGTCTAGTTTATACTTGATATTGCAAAGTGATCTCTCTGAAATTTGGATGTCATCATCTCGTTCCTCTACTCAATCATCCTGAGATTTCCCACAGCTGTTACACCTAAGTTACAAACCCTAATTTGGCATGCCATCCCTGTGTGCTCCACCACCTACCTGTTCTGCAGTTTCCCTGATCCACATTCCCTGTGTATTTCTACATCTAATCATAATGCTTTCTTTTGCTACCCAGCTGCCTCATACCAATTTTTATTTCCTTCCTAGAAACAGGCGTTCCCACTGCCAGAACCTCTGATTTCCTCTATCATATCATTGATATCAATTTAGATGCCATCTTTTCAAAAAAAGGGTTCTCTGAAAAAGATATTGCTTCTAAGTGTTCCTAAAACATCCCACTCCTTTCTTTGTCATGGTATATTATTAGTCTATATTGCAGTGACCTATTGATTTCTCTGCTTCCCCTTACCCCAAAACCATACTCCTTATGAATTGAAGAAAAGTTGTCTTATGCAGCCAGTGTATGGCTGAACAGCCCACCATTAGGGGAACTATTAAATAATAAATAGATACACATTATAGAAATATTGCAATTACTCAGCTAAGGTATGTAGTGTGTTTTGACATTCACAGGAAACATTTTATCAGAATAGAGTAGGGAATCCACTTTGAAGATTGGGAACATCAGTCTAATACTATATGTTTTTTCTTTAGTTAACAAGTCCTAGGCTCCATACAATAGGATTAAACTTGGAAGTGTTAGGAAGTGCCAAGAATGGATCCATATTTTAATAGATGTTGCTAGCTAGCTACCACACATATCATAGAGATAATCTACACTACATCATTCAAGATTCTCACTATATTTATGGTTCTTACTCTATGGACACTTCTAATTGAGAGTTGACACTGTAGGGAATTGGATACAAGTTTAATATTTTCAAGAGTTAAATCTTTAGGTCAATGGGTTAAGTCTTTAGAGAACCTCAATAATGTAAACCTGAAAGAACAGAATATTGCAACATAGAATTGTACAATTTTGGATTGTCGTTAATGAATATTTATTGCTGGTCTATTGATGTTGTAACTACTAATTTCACTAAAACACAATTAACATTAATAAACAAGAAAACTGTGGGAAGTTAGGTGGCAGTGGTTATGTCACCAATACCTTTATTTAGAAATATTGGCTACAGTAAGTTAGTGACTTAAGTAGAAACAGGTATTGTTTTCACTAGTTTATTACTAACACATATCTCTTATTAATAAGTGTTGAGAATGCGCAACAAGTGTAAAAGATGCTGCAGTCTGTGCCTCTCTCTATGCTATTGTAACATATTTGGCTATGATTCTGAGTGTTTATAAAACATTCAAGAATTGTTCCATGTCTACTTACATTAATGAGAACACCTGTTAACTTGAGTGCTGTATGGGCTTATTTGCATTATATTCAGGTTTTTGCATACTTTACATCACTTTTTGAAACAATTAGATGCTTATAGAGAAATATAGTTGAGCAAAAAAACAGCAGCTTGAATGCCTTCCAGCTCAAGACAATTCAATTCCAGGTTTCAACAAAAAACAGAAATCTGCTAAATTATAATACTGCCAGTTAGAAGTGAATGTAGGTGTATTTTATATATATTTTTTACATTTAGAGAAGAGAAGATACATATAAAAATCTGTGCTTTAATCTTCAAGTACAATTACAGCCAACTAAAGCACTTTCCAGATAAGGATGCCAATCAGTGCTCTCACACTGGTTGAAGCAAAGCCATTCCATAATCTTGGGGACCTCGTATCCAAAGATACTCTCTTTACCAGTCTACAAAAGCTGGATCATTCCCACAAGCCTTTTGACTGAATAAGAAAATCTCCATACTATTGCTCACCTCGTGTTATTTAACACTTTCCCATAGAGCCCTTTCTATGTGACAACAGAATTGAAAGAAACAAAGCAGCTGAGGACTCCATCGGAGTCGGTCACTTTCGGGTTGCTGGTCACAGCATAACTAAAACCTAACAATTGAGAAAAAGTGCTACTATTCCCTTGCAGATTCCAGTGAGTCTGCCTTATTCATTACTCAGAGAAATAGTCACATTTTCCTAGGTCCCACTTTATTGACACGTCTGTCTGCCACTTCTCATATGATGTTAAAACTCCTGAAATTTAAATAGTTTCGGTTATTGAAAAGGAGCACTTGCATAGATCTGTGGATTCACAGGCTCTATTATCATCATTTTATTTAAGAGGTGCAATATTTACATCAAAATGACTCAGTTGGTGATATATTCTAAAGATAAATGTGTATTTATGATCTGAAGAAGTGTGATTTATAAGTACTTTGTCAGCATAAACAGAGTATCTCTGTGTGGTTGTAGTAAACACAGATTAGCCAGGGTACAGATGAACTATTCTCACAGGATTAATGCCAGTTTGACCTGTATAATGAGGAAACTGAAAACTTCCCTTGGAGAATGTATGGATTACAAGAAAGAATATTGTATCTTTCCTTCTCTGCTGTTACACAGTTCGGACAAAATGACAAATGTTAGGGGAGAATATAGGGATCTACTAGTGAATTTATATTATCTGGAATCCTAATTTCATAATTCAAGAAGAATAGCTAATATTATAGTAAAATATTTTCTTAGCTTTCTGAAAATTTAGAAATTGTATTTGATCAAGAGTATCACATACTAGATTTTGCCTTCCATAAAATAGCATCATCATTAACTAGGAATACCAGATGAAATATATGCATAACTTGGAAGTTCACAAATTTCACAAATAAGGAGAGTTTCTCTATTTTCATCAAATGTAGGTTTAAATAATGAAAGTATTAAAATGTTTTCATGAAATGTTCAAAAATTTAGTCCTGCTGTATTGGAGAAAAAAAATCCCCATTTACTCAAAAGGATTGTTTTTAAACAAAAACAACAGGTTATCTGTTATTTCTAAAACTACAATATAATGGCATATAATACATGTAAAATACATAGTTTAATTTTATTTAAAAAATTAGAAAATTGTGACTATAAAATAAACAATGACATCTGTCAATTGAACAACAGGCTACCCATCTAAAAATGGAGATATCTGACATCTAGAATGAGAAACACATTGCTTATTGCTAAATATGTGATAAAACACCTGAACACTCCTTACTTCATCAAAAAGAGATTTTTGTGTTAGAAACATACCCACTTAAAAATGGTAACTTTTAAAAAGTGTATTGGTTGTACCGTCAATAAAACGACAGTAAAATTTGTTACCTGAACTGTGACAAATTTGAAGGCAGAAGAGTCACAATTAATAATTACACAGGACAATAGTCTGCTTTGTGTATATTGGGGCATGGGGTCACTGTTCATCATATACAACACTGGGGAGTCATTCAGCAATCACTGATCTTTAAGTGCCTAATGAGAGCCTACTCCACTCCAATTCTAGGAACTTGAGTTATTCAGAAAAGTTAGTAGTGACCCTTGCTCTTAAGAAACTTATCATCTAGAGTGACATTCAATACCAATGTGAGCCAACAATTAGAAATCAGTAATATCATCATTCAAGATAGAACACATGCACTGATATCTATGAAGCAGCAACAGTTGCTTTGAAGGTAGATTGGAGTTCTCAGGGGAAATTTACAGAGATGGTATTTAGAGCAATAAAAGGAATAGAAAGGGGATATAACACAGGTTACAGGAGCAGCCTGTGTGAAGACTAGAAGCAGGAAAGAATATAGCATTTCTAGAGGACATTAGACACTGCTTCCAGTTTGGTTATGTGAGCTCTTCACTTCTTTAAATGGATGTGTCGGTCAGCATTCACTCATAACTTATTCTTCTTATTTAGAGACACACTTCTGAAGGACATTGCTTATCTCATTTTAAAATCAAACTTATAAAATGGTAAATTCTTAATTTATATCTAATTTAGACATTTTTCTTGGTCTCTATACCAATTCAAGCCATCATTATTCCTAATCTTCTTACTTCCAGTTTGTGACAGTTTACAATCACTTCTCTACATCCATTCATTAGTGAATTGCTAACATCACTGACACAAGAATCATCCAGAAAGATGTTTATAAGTACAGAGCTTGATGGTCACTAGAATCTAAAGAATCAGACACTTCAAGTAGGGGGTAAGAATCTGTTTACAGAGCTCTACAGGTGATTTGAAAGTTATTGTTTTGGTGCCTACCACTCTAGACAATACACAAAATACATTCCCAAACCCATGACTGCCATATTAAAAAAAGCCACAGTCTAAATCCCTGTTGTTATCAAGATAAAACTCTAATTCTTTAATATGAATTACCAAACTTACATGACTTCTGTGTCTCTAAGAATTTCTCTTCAGTTTGTCTACTTACTAACTTTGAGGTTACTTAGAATTTTTGTGCTTCAATAGCCCCACCTGCAATCTGATAAAATAATAGGTATTTTATAGGACCATTGTGCAGTTTGAAATATAATTCAGGAAAATAATTTAACATAGAACTTTGAATGTAGTAAGAACTTTTCAGACATTGTTTGTTATTTCATGTTCTTTTATTGTTACCTGGATTTTTACAAACTTCCCATTCAGTACCTACTCAGATACCATTTATTCAAGAAAAGTTTTTTGGTCCAACAAGAAGTGTTCCACTAGTAGATAGTGCTTACTCAGTCAGGGTACTCATCTAACTATTGTACTTACTAATTTCTTGCCCTATCTTTGGTCCACTCTAATCTCTCTGGGGACAAAGACCATGTGTAGTTAACATATAACCAAGCACCTGGAATACCATTAGACCTCAATAAAGGGTTATGGAACAAATGATAGCCCGATTGACTTAGGGTAATACTGTAGAGTTGCAGTATTTGAATAATAAAGGGCAGATAAATTTAGAAAACATAAGTTTGATTTGATATATTAGACTAAAGGAAAACAGTGCAAGATCCCACAGAAGGTTTCAGTAGAGTGATACCATAACTTTAGAGGAATGGAGACATCTTCTTTCAAATGCATTTGTATTGCAACTTCCTTGTCAACATAGCGCTGTCTTCTAAGGTTGATCAGTACAACACTTTTGCAAAGATGGGACACAGATTCTATTTAATATAAAGTGCCTCTTTCACTGTTTGCTGGGCTTTCTAAAAGGCTCTTTTTGGTTTCTGGCCTTTTTGTCTTTCTTTCCACACAGCTCAAGCAGATTGCTTCTTTGCCTTTGATTTTAGATGGTAGGCATTTGTGATGCTTGACTTTGGATTCAGAACTTTAACTGACACCATGATGATTTGCCATGATCCCAAACCCTGATAATTGTGAATACGCTTGGTTCTCAGTATCCTCTCTTTGTTGAAGCTCAGTCCTTCAGTGTGTTCTTACCTTGTTTCTTGGCTTCTGATTCATAGCCTGTGCTTAAATAGTAAACCAGCTCCTCTCATATGGTGAGTCCTTTTGCCAGTATCCCTTTCAAGAATTGGGGCTCTGTGAGCATCTCTCCGATCCTCACTGCCTCTGTCTTCTTTAACTATATCTCCTGTCTGTCTTATCCACCTGAATTACTAGTCATGTAATCAAACAATAAATTAGACATGCATTAAAGGCAGATGGTCATATGAATATCTGACAACAAGCCATTTCTATGTGTTCACTGATTATTCAATTACTCTGTTAAATTTTCTTATTATCTCTGGTTAGAGTATATACCAGAAACAGCCTGGATTATATTCTATCATCTGAAGTTTTGCTTCTTACTCTGTTTTGCAGATGCACCTCCTTTGTTATTGCCACAGATTATCCCAAGCACAAGTCCCAACTATAATTTCCTTCTCTACCCATTTCATCAAGATGGTTCTATTGCCATTAACTAAATTATTCCTGATTTTAAGAACTAATTGTAATCCTTGAGTAAATGCTATCTAAAGATCATCAATACAGTGATTTCCCCTCCCCCATGTTTTGAAGCTCACTATAAACTGTTATGCAATTTATTATTCTCTAGGGTCCCACAGTGCAGGATTAAATTAAAGAGAGCATATTTCCATCATTAGAATCAGTAGCTGATATGTAATTTGCAACTCTTGATGAATGGCTCATGGCATCATATCCATATCTTACTGAGATCCACAAAGTTTTCTAAAATTGTCTGAGATTTAATTAGGTTGAGTGTATATATACTTGTGAATTTACTGAAAATATTCAGAGAATAATTTATTCCAAAGCTAAAAAAAAGTCACTGTCCTGGAGGTAGAATGTGGAGATAACTTTCAATTTTTTTGGCCATGGTACATGTTAAAAATCTATTTTACATTGTCAATTAGTATCTCTCTCTCTCTCTCTCTCTCTCTCTCTCTCTCTCTCTCTCTCTCTCTCACACACACACACACACACTAATATACACACGATTCTACACAATTCTATCTATCTAACCATCCATCCGTCTCTTATTCTATATATATTATTTGGTATATACTATGTGTACGTGTATATGCATATATAGAGAGAGAGATCAAATAATTGAAGCACAGTTTTATGAAATAGTACTTTACTTTATGTAAGGTAGTCTTATATTTTGTTCCAGTATATACTTTAATTGATCTAATTAAAAAATAGTGGTCCCAAGTCAATAAATTGATTTCATGACTGCCAAAAAAAAATCTAGAATGCAATTTGAAAAGCACTGGCCTAAAGAAATGAAAAAGGAAATCTTCAAGCCTGATATCTTGACTTTCTCCCTTCTTTTATAAGATACCTCAAAATGTCCACATATATAATTTAAAAATTCTATATTTAACCTTATGGAAAGACACCAAAATAATTGCCACTTTTTGACAATTAGATTTGGGTGATCAAGAACCCTGTGTGGGGACTTATGCTCTGATAAGTTGTTTCCTGCCTTCTGAAAGTAGAATTAGGATGTGGTTCTTTGGAATTTGGCTTAAAATGTGGCTTTTCTAAATATACCTTAAAGCAGGAGTTTCTTTATAAAAGAAGAAACAAAGACTTGAAGTAATATACTGTTTGGAACACATTTGTGATACTTCACCATCATCTGAGTGGGGAAAACCAAGGAAGTTAAAAGCCTGGCAAACTATCAGAGGCAGAGATGGCAGCTATTTGTTTTTAAGTCTCCTGTATCGAAACAATGAGTACACTCCACATTGCATCCTGGAGTACCATGATACAAGGTCTGGGAGTAGTTATTAGCATGTGTCTGTGTGATGGAAGAGAGAAAGCTAAACATTTTAATAGTGTTATGGCCTATCCTTCTCAAATTCCCATTAATGCAAATGCAACACATGTGGTTTAAGTCCCAAGAGACTTGTAGGACACAAATCACAGATGTGGAACAAACATTATCAGAGAATATGACTCCATGGTCTTCTCCTTACCATCAACAGATGCCCTTATGCTCCCATGATGTCAGGCAGATACCTGATACACTATCTTGAAGAAAATCACAAAAAAAGTCAGTGTTCTCAAAGGACACGCAATGACAAAATTTGAAAGTAGACTCCAAATTCTTCTTGGTAAATCTCAGCAGAGGTTTAAACTACATCAAGGCTTTTATTTTAGAAAACACTTGCTAACATGACACCTAAATATTGTAAAACTTGCTTATCCTTATGCACCAAAATTACCAGGGACTTATGCTCCATGTGGAGTAGAATGTTTTTGTAATGTAACACAAATAATACAATGGCAGAAGGCCGAAAAAATGGAGCTGATGTATTTCAGACATCCAATAAATTTTTCCCCAGCTTTGCTTATTCTTTTGTCATCTTCTATGAGACTACAATTCAGGGCAATTGCTGCTCTGAGATTGTTCTCTCTTCCTTTTCTGTCTTCTATTCGCTCCCTCTAAGATTCTTTCCCAAAATTCTCAGGCTCAAAAAATGAGAAAATTAAGTCTGTTTTACCTAATTCATTATCATGATTATATTCTAAAACTGCCACTACATTTGAGAAATTTGAGTAATCTTATATATTGATGAACTGCATTTCCCATAAGTGAGACTTCAGTATCCATATGCTGACATGACCTTAAAACTTATATTGGCAGTATTGTCGATTTCCATGTAGCATGATTTTAGGACTATTAAGAAGCCTCTAGGATGACAAACTAATTCCCTAAATCTGTCATCTAAGGATTGGAATTTTAATGATCAGATTTTTTTAGATGGACTTTAAACAATGAAATAGAGGGATTTTTTTTCTATAATTATTTGTTTAGGTATTGTTATAATATTACTATTCCTGTGAAAACATGCTGAAACAAATTAATCATATGGTATATAAACACTTAAAAAATAAAATCAGAAACATACAAAATGAAAATTTAAAAATATATCAGATTATTTGAAGACAGTTCTCAAGCTTAGTATACTGCCTTCCAGATATTTTCATATATAGGATATGCATTTTGATGTATAGTGTCCTTATATAGGTAAAACTTAATAGAAAAATATTTCATTTGCTTTTATTTTGTAATCATATTGTGAGGATTTTTATGGCATTATTCCTTAAGAGCATCAGATTAATAGCATCATAGAATTCTTTCAGAGTTATCTTAGTATATTAAGTTATATCAACGTTTTTCCATAATTATAGTTGTTTTTGTTTTTTTATAAGAAATAAGGTCACATTTTTAATGTAATTTTAAATGTCTATTTGGGGTTATTTAGAAGATATTCTTAGAAAGAATAACTATGTCAAATAATATAATTTCAAAAGGCTGTTGAAATGAAATTTTAATAACATTCTACAAAGATTATTTTAAGTTTTATGCTAACATTTAGGAGTAGGAGTATTTCAATTTACATTTTCTCCTAGGTAGTAAAATTACTTAGAAAATTTTATAGAAAAATGTATTAATTTAGTTTAATTGCATTTCTTTTAAGTCATATTCTTCTTAGAATTTGTTGTCTGTATTCTTTTATAATTTCAATCATAGGATTTTATTTTATTTTATTTTATTATATTTTTAAAGAAAAGGTGCAGGCCAGAATGAAGGCAAGCTGAGGCAGGCAGGAAGAGAAAAAAGAAAGAAGCACTTTTAAAAAAAATGTTAGTTCATCTTGGTTTTTCCCCCGAGCCACTGGATGCAAACCCAGATCCTTGGGACCCATGTGGACTGTGCAGACTGAAAGCAGCTGACCAAACTGCTACTCTGCCAAGGTGCTCTCTATTATAGGATTTTAAAGATCAATTTGAATGAAAATTTCAGTAAGTTTATTAATGCTCCCCGTATTGCTACAAATATTCTCCACAATTTTTTTGAATGGCCTGTCTAGTGAAATTAATTTGTTTTTAACTTTTACAATGTAAAATTAAGGTTATATTTATTTGTAATTTTTCCAATTTTAATTAAAAAAAACTTAAATCTTCTTAGATTTTTTTACTGATATATTTTTAAGTTTTCCAAATAGTGTGTTATTTAGCACAATTTATTGACTAATCTTTTCTCTTGCTACTGCTTTGTAATTCTGTTATCATATTGATGGTTTTGGTCTTTGTGGACTCTGTGTCTGATATCTCCAGTGATTTATGCTATTCCAGCTTTAATTGTTCTTATTTTAGATTTATTCCCTGTGTCTCAGAGGGCATGTTTCCTTTCTGTTATTTCTTTTATGAGTTTGGGGAAACTATTCTTGACTCTAAATCTTTCAAATGAACTTGAAACATTTTCTCTTTTGCCTTTGAATATATCATTGGGATTTTTATAGGATTGCATACAATTTAGTAAAAAATTAAAAATTTGCAAAATATAAGGCTTTCTCTTCAAAAACAATGTATAAAATGGAGAGTCATTTTGAGGTTGTTTTTCTCTTAGCAGATTTTTATAATTTTGCTCACATAGCCATACTGAGTCTTACGTATTTGAAACATAATGTTGATAGAAACAAGAGCAATATGCATTTAGAGTAAAAGAGAAACTATGACTCCCAAGAAAGACAAAGCTCAGAGCATATGTAGGAAATTATTTTCCTGTGGGCCCTTAACATGAAGTCAGCCATTCTGTGCTGATGATGCAAGAAGCTCATTACCAATCATTCCCATGTTCTTATCATCTGGCCTGTGACAAGCATTTCTCATAGGATGCAGTGCCTAAGAAGAATCTAAGCTAAAAGGTATTACTACAGTAATCTAATCCAAAGTTATGTTCATTTTATGATAATAAAATATGGAATTATTAATACACGGACATGTCCTTTGTATTTATCTGAGTTTCTTACTCAAGATCATGGTAGTTAAAATCCCTCCTCATCAGTAGCTGAAAAAAAACTAATCTAATTAGACATTCAGATCTTGAAAGAGTCCAACAAGATGCTCTTATACTACCATATTAAATGCATACCTATTTCATTTATAATCACCTCTGCTTCTACTACTCTAGACCAAGATAGGAACTATTTCTCATCTACATGGCAAGAGGCTTCTAAGTGGCCTCCTTGCTTCCATTCTTAAACTACTACACTGAATTTCATTACTCATTTGCTAGAGTAATCAGCAAAACATGCTAACAGGATCATGTAACTTCTCTGCTCAAAATACTCCATTGGTTGAAATTGAGCCTCTTTATCTCAGCCACCAAGGTTTATATGATCTGAACATTGACTATTATGTTGACTCCCTTTCTGCCCACACTTCATCTCCTTACTCTGATTCAGCTGCATTAGCTTTCTAATTATTGGCACTGAGTCTGAGTTTTGGCTCCCTTTTCTAGGAACCCTCCTTATCCAGATGGACCCTCTGTTTACAACAGTTTTGATATCCCCCCTTGACCACCATGCTCAAAAGAGAGTGCAATTTTACTATTCTCTATCACCCTCTGTCTTCCTTCTCTATTTAATTTTTCTGATAATATATTCTAACTGATATAGTATATACTTTTAAGTACTTAATTATTGACTACTTTCTACAAATACCTAAACTCCATGATTTCAGGAATTTTTTCATTGTACCTCCAGTTCTTAAAAACTATTATCTCAATAAACACTTGTTGAATGAATTAATCAATATATTCAGTAGTAGTTATAATAAATGAAAGTCATGCATTAGATGTTTTAAGCAAAGGATGGAAAGATGAACACACTGGGCTCTTATATTAATTAAATCTACAGAATAAAAAGTGATAAACACATAAGCAACTTATAATCAATGACATAATTATAACATAATGTCTATATATAATGATACTAAATATTTGTTTTTCTTTCTATTTATTTTGTTGAAAAGAAATTGATTAACATATCATCTTCAGTAGTTAACAATTACCACAAAACACACCTATTTAGATAAACGTTTTCTGTTAATTTTAATAAATACAGAATTAAAGGTTGTGGTTCTTAAAATACGAATCATTCCATGATCTTTAAAATACAAAATTGAGAAAGTTTTCTAATCAATATAGCCTTTCCTACTATGTACTTATTTTTATTATCACTGTGTCTTAAACAATCATGTAAATCATTGTTACTAACCAAACCTAACTAACCTTAATTAACCCTTAACTCCTTCAGTTTTTTTCTCAGATGTCACCTTTCTGAGGTCTTCTCTCTGTTCATATTATTTAATTATAATTTCTGCTCTCTGCTTTAATTTTCTAGTTGACATTGCAACATCATTATACGATATATAATTTTGTTTTATTTTATTGTTTTGTCTCCTTCCAGCCTCACCAAATTAGAACATAAACTCATGAGTTAGAGTTCATTTCTGTTTGTTGACTGCTATATCTCAACACCTATCCTAAAATCTGGTATCCATAAATATGGATGTAGATAGAAACATATACAAATAATTGGCACTAAGGAGATGCTCAATTAAACATTTGTTGAATGAATGTTCCCACATTTCTCGTGCTTAGTATTTACAATATTAGTATTTCATCCAGAGTACTAGAAAAGTTCAACACAGAGGAGATTTTAATAGGCAATTGCAATCTATTGTCAGTCAAAGAATGCATTTTCACATTTAGCCCAAAAGATGAATTTTGATTGTGTACATGTATCTACATCAATAATTAATAAAATAATCACATGTATCTTCAGACTTACCAAAACATTTAAAAGATTTTTATGCTACAAAGAATAATCTATTCTGAGGGAACTTGATATGAATCAATTTAAATGGCAAGTTTCTCTAATGCATTTAAATCAAGATCCTATAAATTTTCAGGTTTACACATTACTTTATAGAACATGTGCCAATAACGCATTTAGAATGATTTTAGTTGAACTAAACAAAATGAACATACCAATTTCATTAATTTTAAGGGTGCTCCTATCCCAAGGGTGTGTAAATATAACTGTCTCTATCTCTGCACATATACACACACAGATGATAGATAAGGAAATATAGAAATAACAGGAGACATATAGGTGAATAATCATAATACTCATCTTCAAGGAGCTTATTTATGATGTATAAATGATCTTAAATCATGTAACATTAATATGAAGCTCAATAAGTTTCATTAAATAAGTAAAGCCCAGTGAAAGGACCACTGGAGATATTCCCTTGTGGAATTAGCACTTCTAATGTGACTGTGTCTCCACTTGTGTTTCTGACATAAATTAATAAGATTCTATTTGGTTAAAAAAAAGATTCTCTCATTAGTGTCCCATCAAAAGCAGCACCATTTGCCTCATTAAATTTAATGAGATTGTTGTGTTGTTGTTGTTTTTCCGTTGGTAGGTGTGGGTGTGCGATGTGTGTCAATGTGTTAGACTTGTGTCTTCAAGGAACATGCTTCACGCAGGCTCGCTAGCCTGTGAAGCTGAAGTTGCTTTACAGTGAGCTATTTCCAGAAAGTGGTAGCACCTTCATGGGCTTGATAATCAGGTAAAATTTATCTTTTACTTTATCCCCAAAAAATCATTGTCCTAGATTAATGCCTTATGTATCAAGCCGTTATGATTAAACATCATCAGAATATTTTATATTGGATATAGTGCAGGTAAGACACACACATCAAGGTTTAAAGGAAAAGAGCTATCTTTATTTCCTACCTGCAGTCTAAACTAAACAAAATTCTCAACATAACAAAGTATGTTGATGCAAGTTACCTCTACTCCTGTCCAAATGTCATGAAAAAAATGTTTCTTCTGCATGGCTGAATTATTATTTCACTATTACAGTAATCAAGGTTTCTGTTTTTAAACTAATAACATTTAAAATGATGATTTATACTAATACAGAGATTCTGATCAACAGCTGCAAATGCCACCTGTATTTTAAAAGGCTACTTTTTACTCATAAGAATTTATAAATAAACAAGTAAATAGGTAAACAATACTTATGTATTTTTAAAGCATAGATAATATCATTAGAGTTTTTAATCCACTTGAAGTTATCTAAGATAAAAATTATTTTAGAGACACTGGCAGAATTGAGAAAAATGTTCTGAGATATTAGGTGTTAAATAATCCTTAATCCAATCTCGGTTTTAAACAGTATTAAGAAACTCCTAAAATATACTGTTTTGAAAAGACACAGAAATGAATAAGGATGAGCATAAGAATGAGAATGTATGCCAGTGAAATATTACCAAAAACAAACAGACAAACAAACTTGTGGTACATATTGTGCTTCCTCTTTTTTCAATTTTTATGCTGGCATTTTCCCCAAATGTACCACATCCTTGCTTTATTAAAATATAATTGTCAATTATCATTGTGTAAATTTGAAGTATACAGTATGGTGATTTTTAATAGATATATATGCATACACACATATATAATATATATGAGAGAGAGAAATTATTACAATAGGTTAGTTAACACATGCATCATCTCACATAGTTACCATTTGTGTGTGTGTGGTGAGAACATTTAAGATCTACAGTATCAGCAACTTTCAAATACATAATACATTATCGTGAACTATAGTCAACATGTGATATATATTTGATCTCAAAAATTAATTCATCTCAAAGTTGAAAGTTTGTATCCTTTGATCAGCCTTGTCCTATTTCACCTATCCTTGAGCCCCTGGCAGTCACCAATAGACCATTTCCATTATCTTGACTTTTTTACATTCCACATATAAATGAAATCATACATTATTTACTGGTTTCTGTTTTGCTTAATTTAGTTATCACAATGCCCTTCGGTTTCATCCACGTTGTTGCAAATGGCATTTTCTTCTTTTATGGCTGAATACTATTCATATAATATGTGTTATATATATATATGTATATGAATGAAGACAGTGATATATGAATGTATATATGTATCTACATATGTATATCTATATATATACACCTCTAGGCTGTGTTTGTAGCTTGGCTATTTTGAATAATGATGGAACGAACAGGGAGTTTCAGAGTTGGGACTTGCCTGATCATATGATTGTTTTAAAATTTAAAGCCATAACTTTTAACCAAAATGTCCTTTTTTAGAAATCAAAAGCAAATAAAATAGGTGTACACTTGTGACTCAGTCATCAACTTCGCAGCTCCAGGGGAGTCTACATGAAGCCCAAGGACCTGGGTTCCTGAACTGGGGCCAGGAGATAAACCAAGATAAACAACTAAGCTAGAGAGTTTTTAAAAAATCTTCTTTGTCTCCCTACCTGCCTGCCTATTTGCCTTCATCTTGCCTGCTTCTCTCCAATAAACAACAACAAAAAGTAGCAGAACATACGACCTTGAAAGTAACAACATATAAACAAATTGAAAACATTTGGGTGAAAAAGGACTTTAAAAGCTAGAATTCCAAACTTTCAAAAATGAACATTTGATTATAAAATCTGTGAAAATATGATTACAATAATAAATAATAAAAAAAATTATTAGCTGAGCTATATTCATTTATAGCAGACAGTAGGTATGAGAAAATGACAAGAAAGATGTAACATAGTCATCATAATGAACCTGAAAAACTAAAATTTAAATAAAATGGAACAGAAAAATATCCAAAGATGTGACAGATGAAAATTTCACTGAAATAGAAACCTGAATGTAAAATTAGATAGAATAAAGATGTTACAGGAAAAATAGTTGTAGCATTTAGATTCTATGAGACGTCCTTGCAAAATTATCAGATTCTATGAATAAAGAAGGTCCAATGGACTTCTCAGAAGAAGCATGAAATAATTTATTAGAGCAAAAACCCAACTGACTCCAGATTTCTCCATATCAACATTCATATTCGTAAATTAATAGAAAGACTAAGGGTCTTGGCAAGCATGAAACTGGTACACGGATATTTTGTCTTCAGTCAAGTTTATGTTCACATATTAAAACACCAAAATATTTGGAAAATATGAGTTTTATAATAAATTTGGTTCCAACTAAAAGCAAGCAGTCGTAATAGATCAAAGAATATATTTTCAAATGAGAAAATTGTATAAAATCAGGGACAGCCTTCAATTAAGCTAACACTGAAATTAGAATAACATAACAAAATATGCATATTGTCAACCTGATAATATAAAGATATTACAAATCTATTGATAGTTTATGGTAAATTATGTGGAAATATAAGTGTACATGCATCTCATATTTTATAAATGGAGTCAATTCTGCATCAGTTAATACAATAGGTATTAGATTTGTAAGGAGAGCTGCAATAAGAGCTAATTACTAAAAAGGAGGGAATGAAAAAAGCAACAGGACAAACAAAATTTGATGATGATCATAGTGTAAAACAAATAAAAATAAGAGAATTGCTTATAGTATTCATTTATTTATTTTGCTATAGGAAAGTCTACCTTATAACATCAAATTTATTAAATTACTTCCTAAAATATTCTGTCATTTCATATTAAATTGATTTAAATCTCTTCACAAGATTTTATTTATATAGCAAACTTTGCCTAGAGATAATTCTGTTTTTTTCTAAAATTTACCTTGACTCCCTAACAATTATTTGCACACTTTGGAGTCATTGAAAAGAGAGAAAAATATAATCTACAATTTGTTTTGAAGTAGAAGTACATTTTTATATACAATTTTTATCTCAGGCAACCTTTGAGAAACTTCATAGTGTATTCCAAAGGATGTGGCTTGTTTATAAGACATACATTCTTAACTATCTAAGTAATTAACAATTTTCATTTCTTTTAAAAGTATATTCATGAGTCCCCTTTCCTATTTTCACTTATTTTATAAACTCAATCCAGTTCAACAATTTTTATTTAAGCTATAGTCCAACATGACAAATCTTATTTGGGCTTGTTTATGCCACCACCTCCCTTAGAACTATCATGAGTTTGTTCCAAGTATATAGTAGGAACTCACAAGTGTTTGCTGACTAATTAATAAATAATTCATGATTTCATAGTTTACATCTTACTTAAGCTAAAAAAAGATAATTTAAATGAAATATTAATAAATAAATCTAATGGAAGTCATATGCTGTATCAGACATTTATTTTAAAATTCTAAGTACAGCATGCCTTAGGAGAAAAACATGTTCCTGAAAGTAATATAATTTTTATATTATATTGATACCCAACAAACTTTTTTTGTATAATTTGATTTTCATCTCACTTTGTCAGTATAGTAATTCATATTCTATACATAACTTAGGGCTTAAAAATTTTCCTTCTTTAATAAAAAATTTTCCTTAAAATGTTTAACCTTTCAGATTTTATTTTACCAGTTCCTCCATTATTTATTGTCAATATTTGTTCTACAATTCTATTATTTTTATTTCTCCATCACCTTTGCCCCCAATATCTGACCATTCATGATGTTTTCTTCATTCTTGAATATTCAGAATTAGTAGTGTATTCTTCCAATTTTTGCTAACTATAAAACCTTAAAAAAGTTAAAAGGATTTTCAAATTGAAAACATCTCTCTCTCTCTCTCTCTCTCTCTCTCTCTCTCTCTCTCTCTCTCTCTCTCTCTCTCTCTCTCTCCTTTAACCTGAATAATCATATAATAAGGTTTTCCTGTCTTTTTTTATATTTTAAGCCATCATATCCTGGTATCACTCTCCTGATGCTTGTTATGTTGCAGTGAATAATCTTTGGGTATTTCTATGTCTCTTGTGAAAAATGTAAGCAGTGTCTATATTGACTTTATGTACTCAAAGTAGGAATGCACTAGTAAAGAGAAATTCATGATTTTATAGAATAGTTTGTTCAATAAAACCTGACAAAAATTACATTTGAATTTTTTTTTCTCTTTCCTCATTATGTCCTAAAATTCAAGTTTTTGTCTGTGGTCTGTTTTGGTATCTTATTCAAACCTCTTTTTTTTTTTTTTTTCCAGTTTTGAGCATATCTTCCTTACTATTATACACTAAATATTTTAAAAACAGCTTAAGCAATTGGTTTCATTTTCTCTTAATTGTTTTTTATTCTTGTTTATTACTCCCCATAACAACGTATATTTTTGTAGGGCAATGACTGTTGTGTGTTTCCTCTGCTCCTCACAAGACTTAGTCTATATCCTGGGTATTCATTGGTAAGTTAACATTGAGTTGACAGAGTTTGAAAATTAGAAGAAATATATTAAATCCCATGAGAGTGAGGCATATGTACAGGAAGTGTTCAACAGTAGATAATCCTCAGGGCTTTAAGGAAGACTGACACTGTCAAGTGAGACATTAAGAAAAAATAGTGTGCCTTGGTCTTCAGATTGACCCAAGATTAGATATCAAACACTCTCATTGGTATCAAGGGTAAAGAGTAAAAAAAAAATGCATCACAATTTTATCGTATTTATTTACTTTAGAATAAACCATATTCACTGTGTCAAAATCTCTTCATTTCAGCCAACTCACTTTCAAATTAATTTATGATTGGCATTCTTTTGTTTCCACAAAGCAGCACTTGAAAAATAATAATCTTATATGAGTTTTAAAGAAATTTTATCTCTCTGAGATTTTCACATTCATATTGCAATGTATTTAATAAATTAGATAACTTTAAGATATGTTCTTCTATAAGAAAGTAATGTCCAGTGAGTCTGTTCCCCAGAAGTGTCTGAGTCAGGGAGACCGCTAAGAGATAGTGGAAATAGTCTTTTCAGTGTGGTTCCCAAGAGGCCTTCAATTAAGAAAAACAATTGACT
The DNA here is from genome assembly GCA_004363575.1 of Solenodon paradoxus. Classification (NCBI taxonomy): domain Eukaryota; kingdom Metazoa; phylum Chordata; class Mammalia; order Eulipotyphla; family Solenodontidae; genus Solenodon; species Solenodon paradoxus. The sequence goes on along the minus strand of RJWH01000109.1, from coordinate 605,939 downwards.
GATGTTTCTCTATTTGATGCCAGGAAGCTCTGTGCAGTATTTCTAGAGCTTTTCCTTCAATCAGCCCATCATGAGGTTGTACTGCAAGCTGTGATTTTGTAAATCTTTTTTTAGTACCTATTGGGGCATCCTGGGAATTGTGGTCTCTTCATATCTGCATCATGGGGAAATGCACACAGACCAGAAAGGATCAGGGAATTTCACATCTCAAATATCCTCACCCACTCTTCTTCCAATTTGGAAAATAAAATTAGCTGTGAGTTTTTATCCTGGGAAACCACATATTTTGGAAACAGCAGAATTTTCAAACACTCAGGAGGGTAATTCTTTTGTTTCCCCTGACGTTAATAAGCCATTTCCTTTTGTGAATTCAAAGAAACTAAAATCTTCACTGATATCTTAGCTTTTTTCTATTTTTCCAACTTTAGTTTAATCTGTAATAAAACAGCAAAATCTTTCTCTCTGTCTCTCTCTCTCTCTCTGTCTCTCTCTCTGTCTTTCTCTGTCTCTCTCTCTCTGTCTCTCTCTCTCTCTCTCTCTCTCTCTCTCTCTCTCTCTCTCTCT